>CM046452.1:62007905-62317905 GCA_025506515.1 Flaveria trinervia | reverse complement strand
AACTTTGTCAAGGAGCTTGGGTACAATCTTCTGAGTGTATCCCAATTTTATGATCAAAGTCATAACATGCTCTTTACTGAGCCTGAGTGCATTGTTCTTAAGCCCGGGGTGGTCATTCCTCATGAGCATATTCTTCTTATAGCCCCTAGGAAAGGAAACATGTACGAGATGGATTTGCAAGAAACAAATCCCTCTGGAGAAGTTTCATGCTTTCTGTTTAAAGTCAATTATGATGAGTCTTTCCTATGGTATAAAATAATGTGCCATGTAAACTATAAGAACATGAATAAACTTATTAAGAATGATTTGGTAACTGGAATGCCAAAGAAAGAGTTTACACCAGTGATGACCATTGTGTTGCATGCATGAAAGGGAAGCAACATAAGGTATCTCACAAGCCTAAGGAAAAGAACTCCATCACTACACTCCTACACTTATTACATATGGATCTCTTTGGCCCCACCAGTGTAATGAGTCTAAGAAGGACCTCTTACTGTTTAGTGATCAAAGATGACTTTACAAGATTCACTTGGGTCTTCTTCCTTAGAACTAAAGATGAGACTCCTGAGATTCTAAAGAATTTCATCCTAAGGATTGAGAATCAATCTAATCACAAGGTCAAAACCGTAAGATGTGATCAAGGGACTAAATTCAAGAACCAAATCCTTGATACATTTTGTGAGGAAAAGGGTATTACAAGACAATACGGTGCTCCCAGGACTCCTCAGCAAAATGGTGTAGCTGAGAGGAGAATCAGGACACTGATTGAAGCTGCAAGAACCATGTTGTTTGAATCTAAGCTGCCCATCACCTTCTGGGCAAAGGCAATCAACACTGCCTGCTATGTGCAGAACAAAGTTTTAGTAGTTAAGACTCATGACAAGACTCCTTATGAACTTTTGCATAAGAGGAAACCCTTCATTGGCTTTCTCATGTCATTTGGATGTCCTTGCACCATCTTGAATACCAAAGATCAAATTGCCAAATTTGCTGAGAAATCAGATGATGGACACTTTATTAGATACTCTTCTTAAGCTAAGGCTTATAAAGTATACACACACCCTGTATGGCTGGTTCTGGTCCTGACTGGCTGTTTGATCTTGATTTAGTTACCAACTGTCTTAACAAATCTTGTGAGATTGTTTTAGGATCTATAGATATCTTATTAACAGGTGATCCTGATCCAAGATATGAGCTGAGAAGACCTTCAAGTAACACATCTTCAGCTCCAATTAGAACTACTTCTGTAAATGAAGTGTCTATCAGCACCTTAATGACAAACTCAACTGATACATCTGGGATGCCTTCAAATTCCAACTCAGAGGCTCCACAACCAGATAAAGATGCTTCAAATGTAGAAGAGAATAATGGAGGTGGTGACAGTGATTAGGAATTTCTTGATGTTGATAACCACTTCATTGATGACAATATCAATGATGTCACATGGATCAAGTCTCTCTTGATAAGTGTGCTGATATGGTAGGAAAAACATCTATGCCAGATCTGAATTTTTCTAATTTAGATCTCTCTCATCATTTTGTTATGATCCCTCAACTAAGGATCCACAAGTCTCACCCTACCACAAACATTTATTGGAGATGTTGACACAGGGGTAAGAACAAGAGGACAAACCCATGAAGCAAATGTTTGTCTTCACTCTGTTTCTTATCCCAGATAGAGCCAAATAAAGTTAATGAGGCTCTGAAGGATGGAAGTTGGGTTGAAGCCATGCAACAAGAGTTGCTTGGATTCAAAAGACAGAAAGTTTGGAACCTTTGTCCTCTTCCTTCTAGGAAGACTACTATTGGAACCAATGGGTGTTTAGGAACAAGAAGGATGATAGAGGCATTATCATCAAGAATAAAGCTAGACTAGTTGTTCAAGGATACACACAAGAAGAAGGGATTGACTACACTAATGTCACACCCCAACCTTGACGGTGGAAACGTCGAGATGTGAGGGTAAGATTGTTCACAACCACATAACGCTATAATTAAATGTAAATATTAAAATTATAAGTTTCAAAAGGAAATACAAACATAAGTATCGAACGTGAAATAAGTTCAAACATAAATCAAAACATAACATAACATTTTAATTATTAAACTAGGTCCAAGTCCTAGTTTTATTGCAAGCTTCAAAAGTCCACTTTAAACTTGGGGATTTCCTAAAACATGATAAAAATAAAAGGTCAACTATAAATAGTAGGTGAGTTTCCAAGGTTTTCATACATAATATGATAAAGTTACAAGTTACAATTCATGTCATAGGTCATAAGCAAGTAAGGTTATAGAACACATATCGTTACAACCAAACCTCGACTTGATTACAAGTATAAAAGATTGGCTAAGTGTATTTGGTCCCATGATGAACAAGCATACGTCATCAGGAGTCGGCAATACCTCGACTTTAGCACCAAATAGGCTTGTCAGGCCCAAAGATCTAAGACGTCGCCAGGCTAGCAATAGTTAATGATTGTAAACAAACTATGTATCTCATATAAACACTTACAACACACAAATAACCATGACAAATATAAAGATGAATTGCAAGTGCTTTACAAGTCTAAACGTTTACAAGTGTGTTATGTATAAGTATCATGGTTCACCCCAAAATAGTGTGAAAAATATAAAAAGGGGCAAGGAAACTCACATGTTAAAATAAGTGCAAGAATGAAGATTAATAAGAATAATAACAAGCGTCGTTCCAAGATGTATCATCATAAGACACCTAAATATATATGTTTTCAAGATTAAAGCTTTACAATAAGTTTAAGGAATTAACATGGACTAGGAATCAACTTGATGTTTGGGGTTTTGTTGATTATATTTGCCAAATAAGAACTCAATTATGTTTTCGTGGGAACGATTTTATTATATTTTATATAAATATATGGATTAAGAATAACTTTTATAAATTTTTTGTAATGTTTATAAGTTTAGATAAATTTTATAATTAAATAAAATGAACACAAATTAAACAATAATTTAAAGGCAATGTTTGAAATAATAGTTCGTGTAAATTAAACTAGTATTTAAAGTCTAAATTTTTATAAAATTATTCTAACTATATTATTAACTTTAGGATATTAAATAAAAATATAAATGTATTTTTATAAATAAATTACAGAAAAATGATTAAATAGTTTTAAAAGAAACAAAGTTTATGAAATGATTTTTCATAATTTTAGAAATTTTTAACATTAAATTTAAAGGCCAAAAAGGCCTAAAAAATACTTGAGGTTCCCCGGATTCGAACCGGGGACCTCTTGTTTAGAGGTCATGTGTTTTACCAGTGAACCAAAAGGCCTTAGCCGCGTTTAGATTAGGTTCTTAATCCTTAAAAACACCAACACAAGATCCCACCCAATTCTCATGAACCCTAGAATTGTTTACCCTCAAATCGAAGATCAAAAAAAACATTGTGAACCCAATTAAGTTTGGGGCTTTTGTTCCCCTCATCAAACCGAGTTCATTGATGTATTAACTTACCCGATTGATTCGAATTGGCAACGAACACTCGAACAATATTCACGGCTATACAAGAACCGATTCCAGTGGCAAACGTTGATAATAATTCAATTAATTTTGTGGATAGCTTCGTGTGAAATTATTGACACAAAGCCCTATGTCAATTTCGACAATTAAAGCTCAGAAGATGATGAACCCGGTTGCAGGTCTTGGTGTTTATGGTGATTGAACTCAATGATTGTGTGTGTTTCAGGTGCAATTGATAGTTGTAATCGATTAGGAATAGATAGATGATTGTGTAGGTTCATTTAATTAGATTATTATTAGAGATTTAATGCCCGAATGGCTATGGAATTAAAGGTATCGGTTATACGATTGTTTGAGGTTTATAACCGGTGTTTTAACACAATTTTGGTTCATGATTAAGTTCGAATCGTCTCCATGAACCGGTTAGGAGCGTTTGGGGTTCGTTTTTACGCGTTTTAATGGTTCTTGGACCTCGCCGGCGCCGCGCCAGAGCTTCGCCGGCCGGCGGCCGGAAAATCGGGGAGAGAGAAAGGGTTTTGGGTTGGGTTTGAAATAGTTACACAAATGGTCCCTCTAGTTTATTATTTATCATTTTATGTATAAACCTATTAATGAAAGTTTCTAATTTTGCAATTAAACCCCCAAACTCAATTAAATTTTATGTTTTAAACATAGTAAGTTTTAATAACCCTCATAGATTATTGTTATACGTAATCTTATTATTACTATGTTATCATCATTATTATGACATAAGCTTGATTATTATTGTTGTTATAATAATAATTACAATTATTCTTGTTAACATTGTCATCATTATTAGTATTACCGTTCGTTATTACTTATATTATTATTCTTTATTATAACTTATTAGTATTGTTATTATTATTATTGTCATAATTGTTAACTTTCATACGTTACATACTAATAACAACTAAGAGAAAAATTATAAACATAAATCAACTACAAATTCCAAAATTTACAACCATGACCCTTTTAAGAATAAACGAAGTTAACTTTTTAATTAACAAAATACGAGATGTTACAACTGATGTCTTTGCTCTTATAGCAAGACTGGAAGCTGTTAGGATATTCCTGGCATATGCTGCATCCAAGAACTTCAAGGTCTATCAACTTGATATGAAGTATGATTTTCTTTATGGAGTGATTGATGAAGAGGTGTATGTCAAACAACCATCTGGTTTTGTAGATCCTAATCATCTTGATTATGTCTGCAAGCTTGACAAAGCTCTTTATGGGCTGTATCAGGCACCCAGGAAGTGGTATGAGACTCTATCTTAGTATCTTTGCAAACATGGATACAGGAGAGGTACTATAGATAGAACTCTCTTCA
This sequence comes from Flaveria trinervia, assembly GCA_025506515.1. Taxonomy (NCBI): domain Eukaryota; kingdom Viridiplantae; phylum Streptophyta; class Magnoliopsida; order Asterales; family Asteraceae; genus Flaveria; species Flaveria trinervia. The sequence goes on along the minus strand of CM046452.1, from coordinate 62,313,057 downwards.
TCAAAGGACAGGTAAATGACATACCGCTAGTTCAAGTATATGTAGATGACATCATCTTTGGTTTAACTAATCCAAGGCCCTACAAAGACTTTGAGAAGCTGATGAAGGATACATTTGAAATGAGTTGTTGGACCAAAAGAACCAATGAGCCAAAAAGGCTACTGATGCAGTTACAACTACTGAAATCAGTAAAAACAGATAAGTACTGATGTCCTATGAAACAACTGAAATCAGCCAAAAAGGCTGATGAATGTGTTGAGGACAGTATGAAACAGCTGAAAAGCTAAGAATTGACGAAAACAGCTGATGAGAAATTTCTCTTCAGTCGTTTGTACAACTGCTGTTTCATTCTAAACAACTGAAGCAATACCATGTCTTCAGTAGTTTTATAACTACTGATGACAAATACCAAGTCTTCAGTTGTTTACAACAGCTGATGACAAAACCACTGTCTTCAGTAGTTTCACAACTACTGATGACAAACACCAAGTCCTCAGTTGTTTCAATCATCTGAAGTCAAAACCACGGTCTTCAGTAGTTTTTTAACTTCTGATGCCTAACACCACGACTTCACTGTTTCAACGTCTGAAAGGATCATACCATGTCAACAGTCGTTTAAAACTACTGATGACTAACACCACATCCTTCAGTCGTTTTCTTACCCGTACCCTATAAATATCCCTGACCTAATCCTTCAATGCTTCATCTTCTTCAAACCTAACGTTCCTCTCCAAAACTTCTCTCTTCTCAATGGCGTCCATGCAAATTAAACCGCGACACAACTGTGTTGCCTACCTTACTAAATCGCCTGTCTGGGCTAAGTTCGATACTGCTATCGATCTTATGGTTCAATCCCAATACAAAATGGCATTTCTTTTGAATCCCATACTACATGCCGAATCCCTCCAACAGTTTTGGATGAACGTTACTATTACCACTGGGGAGAACAACACACCATCTCTCCAGTCGGTTGTCAACAACAAAGAAGTGGTCATCACTCTACAATAATCCGCCAAATTCTTCATCTGGATGATGCTATTTCTCCTGCTGGATATCCGAAGGGCACCACAGATCTATCCTTTGCCCAACATGGATATCAAGGCAATCTCAGTGCCTCCACTATCATGAAGAAACACTTCCATGACGCTGAACGCTTAATTTTTCACATGGTGAATGTATGTTTGGCTCCTAAGACTTCGTCTTGGGATCAAATGTCGACAAAGTGGCAGCAGGTAATGTATTCTATTCTTGAGCAACAACCGCTAAACTTTTCAGAAATAATATTTTCGGAGCTCAAGGATATGGCTCAAAAACTAACTGTTAACCGTTGGATACTATATCCACGGTTCATAATGGCCATCATTACAAACCAGCTTAATGCTGAGGGACTTGTTGGCTTGGGAGTCCCTGCTACGGCTGTTCTGCCGGAAGTATACTCCCGGCACAACTCTGACCAGACACTCAAATTGGCTGCCAAGCTGCGCAAACCCACGCAGCTGGAACCCACAGCCACCACCTCCAAATCAAAAGTCCCCACCAAACCCACCAAAAAGAAACCCAAAACGGATACTCAGGGAATTGAGTCCCCTGAGGATGCCCCTGCAACACAAACGCAGGATATATCCACTAGTCCAAACCCCCTAGTGGATACAATGACTCTTCCAGCCATAGCCGCTCAGGCTTCCTCTCAACAGGAGCCTGCAGCAACCACACAAGGGGTACCTACATATCTGGGATCTTCCTCACTTGAGGAGATTACCATTGAAGAGCACCAACCTCCCCAGGTGCACACTGCTTCTATCCCTTCACCCCATACAACCGCCCCTCACAGCCCAACTTTAATAGTTGCACACGTGCTGACTCAACTGCACTCCTCACCCCCTCCCTAGAAACCTCTTACTACTGGGAACACCTCTACAATTGAGGGGGAGGAACACAGTGCAATTGAGAACCCATAGCACAGGGGTTTACCACTTCTATCTCCTAGTGTAGATAAGGAGGTTAGAATATCTAGTGAGGCTGCCACCTCTTCTGAATCAGCACATGATCAGAATGAGGCTGGTAACATTGCTAAGACCTCACTAGAGGCAACAGCTGATGATGGACATTGTCCTGAGGCTGGAAGTCCCCAGTACCAAGCAAAAGGGGCACATGCAACAACTGGTCTACACCCAGTGCATGTAAATCCTGTTCCAAGCAGGAGGTCAGATGATTCAGCTTCGGCTGATGATGACCTGGGCTTTTTCTACGATGTTCTTGCCCAGAACACAATCCTTGAAGAGAAAGTCAGTAGGCTGCAAAACCTACTTGACCAACTCTCACAAGGAGAAAGACCATCTGCCTCCACCAACCCACAGATGGCACCTTCAGTTGAAGGTTCCCCAAACACTAAGCCACTCCAAACTCAACCACCTGCCTCTGCTTCAGGCCCTATTTCTCAGGAACAGAACCCTCCTGAGCAAATAGGTGCTGTACTTCAAAATTCCCTCCCTCTCATCACACCCATAATCATGCTATTGTGACTAAAGCCATTGATGAGAGGCTTTCCTCAACTTTACAACCCTTGATTGATGCTGCTGTGCAAAAGACACTTTCTGCGGTACAAACCCCTTCCTCCAATGCATCCAAAAGGGGGAGAGTACTGCAGTGAAAGAAAAGAAGAGGAAAAGAACAGAGGAAGAGAAGGAAGAGAAGCAAGCCCAAGAGGAGGAGAAAGAAAAGCAACCACTGCTCACTTACAAGCGAAAGAAAAGTGCTGAGGATCATCTACTGCTGAGACAAATCCTTGGAAGAGCTGGTAAAAGAAGCTGATACTACACACAGCCGATCCATGGATAAAATAATTGAACAACTCTTCAGGCAAGGGTTTGATACAGCCACATTGGATAGTGAGATCAGAAGGTTGGAAGTGCAAGAGATTCAAACCTGACGGGCTGGGTATGAGGCTCTTGAAATAGAGAGATTGGAGATAATGATCCGCTTATTGCAAATACTTAGGAGGATCGTTAATGGAGATTCGCGCGTGGACCAGGGACAGTATTCTGGCTATAGCCACCAGAATCTGTCTGTCTGAGCAATTCCACAAGGGGATTATTGTTGAAGCCCTTGATGAGGCTGGGGCTGGTAAAAGGTTAGAAATGGCAAAACTTACAAAGGCGAAACTTACTACAAAGATGCTGGATCAACCTTCCCTTCGACCCACTCAAACACTGCCTACCCCTCAAATCTCCAAACCAATCTCAAAGCCAAAGTCCAAACATCCTCATTCTTCAAAACCAATTCCTTACCAACCCAACCATCATCCAGTGATGCACCTAGAAGGAGGAGAAGGGTGCTAGGATGGAAGAAGAGAAGAAGAAGAGGATGAAGATGATAGTCTGCCACTCTCTGCTGTTCTAAAGCTACCAAAACCCAGAAGTCAACCCATGATCACACCTGACTCTCAAAGGGCAATGGTCAGAGTCAAGATAGAAGATGAAGAACAGCAGAAACAGCACGATGAGCAACTACTGAAGATGGTTGACAAGTAATTTCCTCAGTCATCATCTATTCAAGCCATGAAAGGGCATGCTAGAGGCTGTACACTCAGGCACACTTTTCAGTATCAGAAGGAGAGAGTGAGAGTATGGCCAGACCCCAGGGTGAGTTCTAGAATCCATAAAAGAACTATTCCACACAGATACAATGGCCAGGTTAGAAAAACAATAGAATCTACCATCATGTTGGCCATTGTAGTCACACCTTGGGAAATAATTGATGAATTCAAGAAAGCTCATCAAGCAAAGATGACCCCTCAAGCCTTACTAGAAAACAAGATGATTAAAAGGGGTTGTTATATAAAAAGCTTGAAGACATCCAGAAGAATGAGCTCCAGTTACTCCTTGAAGGCACCCATCCTGATGAATTTGTCTATAGGGAGGTAACTACAGTGGAGCTGAAAAATGGCAGGACCATGAAGTACTTATCTGAGTACTACGGTCCAGAGTTCTTCTTCGAAGGAGGAGTAGAAGAACTCTCTCAGGAGGAACAAGTTGTTCTCCTTGAGGCCTATGTTCGAGAGTCATACAGACTCATTATGGGGAAGTAAATCTCATGAATGGGATAACAACTCTGTGTCCAGTTCCCCAAAACAGAGTTCCCATTCATACCCTGCCAAACAAATATCTGAGATTTCTTCCTAGGCCGGAGCTTACATGGGTCATCTTCTCTACTGATCAAGAAGGAAAAAGACCAACATTTTGCCAACAATAAGTGGGATAATAAATAATTTAGAGGTTTTGGCTGCATTGGTTCAGGGGGAGTTTTTTGGACCAAAAGAACCAATGAGCCAAGATCAGAAAACCTCTAAGTCCCACATGGTATCACAACAACTGCTGAATGCTTCATCAGCAGTTTGACAAGTGCTGAAGACTTCAACAGCTGAAGATCAGTGCTAAAGACTTCAACAGCTGAAGAACTAAGTGCTGAAGTACAACAGCTGAAGAACACAAGTACTAAAGCTGAACAGCTGAAGAACACAAGTACTGAAGCTGAACAGCTGAAGAACACAAGTGCTAAAGCTGAAAGACCAAAGTACTGAAGTACAACAGCTGAAGAGTTTACAAGTGCTGAAGATCAACAACTGATGTACAAGTCTGAAGACAAAGACTGAAGACATCAGCTGATGATATCTACTGAAGTCATCAGCTGATGAAACATCTGAAGGTCAAAGTCTGAAGATCAAGTACTGAAGCGTCAGTAGTTTGTCACAACTACTGAAGAGTACTTCTTCAGTAGTTGTGATATCAGTAGTTTTATATTTCTAGTTTCAGTAGTTTTGTAAAACGACTGAAGAGCTTGTTCTTCAGTCGTTGTAGTTTCAGTAGTTTTATATTTCAGTAGCTTTGTAAAACGACTGAAGAGCCTGTTCTTCAGTCGTTGTAGTTTCAGTAGTTTCTAATCAGTAGTTTTATATTCTGTACTTAACACTCTGATATGTTCTCAGTAGTTGTGAACATTTCAGTAGTTTGTTAAGATTTAGTTATTTTTGTAATAGATCTGCCAGTTGTCACTTTCCGTGATAACAGCAGTGATTGTTGCACTCTATATAAGGAGTAACAACCTATTGTAATAAAGTGAATGATTTGATTAGAAATATTCCATATCTATAAACATTCCTTGAATCAGAAATATATTCTCTCACTATAACCGTATGTGCTCTTAATGCATACAAGTATCGATTTCTTGCTACAATTTGTCTAATTCCTGTTCTTATTCCGCTGCTTTGAACTCTAATACATCAAACTTGTGATCGCTGATCCTGACAAATGGTATCAGAGCCGGTTAATCATTGATCGATCTAATATGATCATTGAAACTGCTATTCAAGATCTAAGTTTGATTGAATTAGCTTTTGTTTTTGCAAGAAATGGTTATAGAGATTGAATTTTCTGTATTTCTGGTCATTCATCCTGAGATCTTTTCTTGGTTTCATTGAGTTTGTTGTGGTCTGTGTAAAACTTTTAAAAGCTTGAATTAAATTGTTTTTGAACTGAAAATGACTACTCCCTCCAATGATCCTCACAACTGGTTCTCTCAACCAAGCCACCAATGCTGGTTAGGAATGAGTATACATATGGCAACGACGAATGCTCCACCACCTGTCTGTTAACAGCGCAGGTGTTTGGACATCAGTGGTACATGGTCCACACAAGCCTATGGTGAATAACCCGGAAACCAATCAATGGTTCCGAAGAGGAGGGAGCAATACTCAGATGAGGATAAGAAGTTGCTTGAAGTTGATGCAAAAGCCCATGGAATTCTGGCCATGGCACTGCCCAATGAAATCTATTCTGGGCTAATGCATCATGAAACTGCCCATGACCTCTGGAATGCCTTGAAAGAACAATTTGGAGGAACAGATGAGGTCTTGGCAAATAATAGAGAAATCCTTGCCCAACAATATGAGACATTCTCTCATAGAAAGGGTGAGACACTGACTCAACAATTTGAGCGGTTCTCTTGTTTGATCGCTGAATTAAAAATGGTCAAACTTGAGTACACAATATTCAGATGAATAACAGATTTCTCAGATCACTGCCTGAGAGATGGGACACATATACTATTGTCCTACGCTCCAGTGCAAGTTTGGACAAACTATCTCTCACCCAACTCCATGGGAAACTGCTCACGTTTGAGAGAGAGATAGAACAGAAGAGAAAGCTGTCTTCATCTGGAAAGCTCACTGAAGACTTTATACCAGGCAACACTACCTTGGTTGGTCATGAGTCAGAATATGCTTCATCTGAATGCCAGTATGATGAGCATATTAATTTCTCTTCAAACACTTCTGATTCTGCATTTGTGAGTGTTGATGGTCAGTTTACTGGGTGTAATAATGACATTTTTGCTTCATTATGGATGATCTTAAGGGGATTGCTGATGACAACTTAGAAGAGATGGATATTTGAGCCAAATGGCCTTGATAATATCAGATCTCAAAAGTTCTACAAAAGAACTGGAAGAAAATTCCCAGGACTCTCTGGCAAAACCAATTGGTTTTGACAAGAGCAAGTTGAGGTGTCACAAATGCCAAAGGCTTGGACACTTTGCAAGAGAGTGTAGATCAACTGGATCTAACTCCACTGCACCCTTTGTGACTTTTCCTGGCAATAGTCAACAACACAGAGGGCAACATCCTGTCACTTCTAGTCATCATCCTCAAAACAATCTCCTGCATATTTTGTTCCTCAGGGTCAAATGCCATATCCTTACCCTTGTTATTACATGCCACAGTCAAATCAAGTTCAAGTTCCTATGGCACCACAACCTCATGCACTACCAGAACCTCAGCCATCCCAATCTCAACAACAAACTCAACCTCAACAACACAGCTTCTTCACCCCAGGAGTTTTTGACTGGAGCAGTTTACCAGATGACATGTCTGGTCATGAACAACTGTTCTCAGGTGCTGGTCAACATGGTGGTGACAGTCCTTTTGGGAATCTAGCTCTTATGGCTTTGGAGTCTGCTGATACTTCATTTTCTAATGCTTCTACACCTCAGGTATCACAGGTATCCTCTGAAGCAAAAGCCAAATTATGTTCTGAAACATGCATAGCAGCATTTGCTTCCATTAGAGAAGCAAATGTAGCTTTAATTAATAAGAACATTGAGCTAGAACAAATTTTTTCCAAAAGAAAAGCTGAGTTTGAGTCTGTGCTTAAAGATAAAAATGATGAGATTTATAAACTGAAATGCTAAATAATTGATGATAAGGCTAGAGAAGAGGTACTTCTAGAGAAGTACAAAGATCTCAAAGAAACCCTTGCATTACCCAGGTAGAGTGTGATAGATGGGTACAATCATGCAAAGGTTTTGAAATGCTTCTTAGTAAGCAATCTGCTTCCAATGTGAAGTTTGGCATTGGTTACAATCACACTGCTCCACCTACAGATTTTACTCCGAGAGCAGAGGTAGAATCTGATGGTGAGAGTAATAACCAATCCATCTCATCATGTGATCTACTTTCTGATACAGCACAATCAGAAGTAGAAGTCAGCATCAAGCTATCTCAGAACCTATCAGCTGATGTTGATGGTTCCACTGCTGACACTCACATGATTAATGAGTTGATCAACTCAGGAGTTAATTCTGAAAGTCCTGAAAGGACTAGAGAGCAGGATTTAACCCTGAAGTTCAAACTCCAACTGCTGTCAGTAGAAAGAGTTTGAAGACTACTAAAGAGGCAGTCAAGAAAGCAAACAATGCTTCCAAAGCATTGAAGAGCAGGTCTCTAGTTGCTTCACACCCTCTTTAGTTGATGATCAACCTAAGATGAAGAAGAAACCATGTGAAGTATGTGGTTTGTTCAATCATCTTACAGATGATTGCTGGTACAAAAGAGGTTCCAAACTCAAACAAAAAGAAGAAATTAAAGAGAAAATGGTAAAAATGAAAACTGAGTTTGAGACCACATTTGTATCAGCAACATCAAATCCTGTAACCTTTAAGTCCTCAAAGAAATCCAAAAAGGAAGGGGTTAAACAGGTGACAGCTGAGAGTGCTCAGAAGAAGAAGGTGCAACATAGGAACTTATCAAACTCTACTGGCAATGCGTCTGATGAGCTGAAAGCTTTATCACAAAATCAGACACAGCTGGTTATGATGGTTCAACATCTGTTGGGTAGAGTTAACCAACTAGATGCTCCTATGTTGAAACCACAGAAAAGGAGGTCCAAGCCAAAGGATTCCTCTTTTTCACCATCTTCTTCCTCTCAGGCTGTTGTTCCAAATAAACCTGTTAGTTTACCATCTATTGATGAGACCAGGCCCAAAACCAAAAAGGTTTGGGTCTCCAAAACTAACTGATTGTTTATTATTGCAGGTTCTTCAACATGCCAAAGTAGCATCTGGTATGTAGACAGTGGGGGATCTATGCACATGACTGGGAACAGCTCTCTCCTTCATGACTACTCTCAAGGAAAGAAGGGATTTGTTTCTTTTGGCAATGATGCTAGGGGTTACATCATTGGAAATGGCTTTGTCTCCAATGGAGAAATCAAGTTTGATGATGTTAATCATGTGGAAAATCTCAAGTACAATCTCTTGAGTGTCAGTCAAATGTGTGATAAAGGCCATGTTGCTCTTTTCACCAGTCAAAACTGTAGGATTCTGTCATCCAAAGTTCTGCATTTGATTGATAAGGTGTTGGATGATCACACTCTCCTGAGAGCCAACAGGACAGGAAGAGTGTATGCCTTAGATCTTTCCAAGAAAATAGATCTCAGAGGCAATCCTTGCCTATTTTCCAAAGCCTCTTCTCAAGAATCTAAACTATGGCACAGAAGGCTGGGTCATGTTAATTTCAAAAACATGAATTAGCTAATCCACAATAGTTTAGTTATAGGCTTACCAATAAAGGAGTTCCACTGTGATGAAACCTGCACTGCTTGTTTAAAAGGAAAACAACACAACGTCTCATTCCCTCCTATTGAAGAGCCTAAGTCCACTGCCTGCTTGCACTTACTGCATATGGATCTATTTGGTCCTGTGAGAGTGATGAGCATGGCAAAGAAGAAATACTGTCTGGTAATTGTGGATGATTACTCCAGATTTGTATGGACTTTCTTTCTACATTCAAAGGATGAGGTTGCTCAAAGATTATTCACTTGTGTTGTATGTTGAGAAGCAGTATTCCCTTCCAGTCAAGTGTATTAGGAGTGACAATGGAACTGAATTCAGAACCCATACACTTGATGACTTCTATCTTTCAAAGGGAATCAAAAGGCAGTTTAGCATCCCAAGGACTCCAGAACAAAATGGAGTAGTGGAGAGAAAGAACAGGACCCTCATTGAAGCTGCAAGGTCCATGCTGGCTGACTCTGGTTTGCCACTGACCTTTTGGGCTGAAGCTGTTAACACAGCTTGCTATGTGCAGAATAGAGTGTTAGTAAATCAGAGGTTGATGAAGACTCCATATGAAGTTCTCCATCATTTGGCTCCTCTGATTTCATTTTTCAAAGCATTTGGGTGTCCCTGTTTTATTCTCAACACAAAGGATCAACTCCATAAATTTGATCCTAAGGTGGATGCAGGGTATTTTGTTGGTTATTCATCTACTTGCAAGGCATACAGAGTCTTCAACTGCAGAACAAAGATGGTTGAAGAAACTCTACATGTTAAGTTCAATGAATCTCCAAAGGACAAGATTCCACAAAGCCCTGTGGAGTTATTTGATTTGGACATACTGCAATATGTTCCTTATCAAACTCCTGCTGTTGCTCCTGTCAACAGTTCACCACCTGGTGGTACTGCTGTGCTGATGATGATGATGATTGCCGTACTCACCTCTTCAGGTTTAGTGATCAACTGCCTGATTCAGCTAGACCTGATGTTCCTGTAGCTCCAGTAGCACCATCCACAACAAATGCTGATGAGATCTCTTCGAATTCAACTTCTTTTGAATTACCATCCACTGATTGGTTTCAAGGAAATGATTCACCATCACCATCTGTTACTGCTGAGCCTGCTACAAACACTTGCACAGATCTCATTATGTATCAAGATCTGAAGAATCACCCTATGTCTCAATCATTGGTGATATCACTGCTGGAGTATCAACAAGAAGTCAATTGTCAAATTTCTGCTTCTATGCTCTCTTCATCAGTCAGCAAGAGCCAAAGAATTATCACATTGCTTTAAAGGACAATGGATGGGTTGATGCCATGCAGCTTGAGCTTCTTCAGTTCAAGAAACAGCAAGTGTGGGAACTGGTTCCTCTACCTCCAGGTAAGTGTGCAATAGGCACTAAATGGGTGTTTAGGAACAAAACTGATGAAAATGGGCTTATTGTTAAGAACAAAGCCAGACTGGTTGTTCAGGTGTTTGCACAAGAAGAAGATATTGATTATGATGAAACCTTTGCCCCTGTAGCCAGACTGGAAGCAATTCGATTGTTTTTAGCTTATGCTGCTTTTCAAAACCTTAAAGTTTTTCAAATGGATGTCAAAAGTGCATTTTTGTATGGAAAAATTAAGAAGAGGTTTATGTATGTCAACCTCCAGGCTTTGAGGACAATAAACATCCTAATTGGGTGTATAGCTTGATAAGGCTCTTTATGGGTTAAAACAAGCTCCTAGAGCCTGGTATGAGACATTATCAAACTTTCTTCTGGAAAATAATTCACTAGAGGCTCCATAGATAAGACTTTATTCATTAAGAAAGCTGGGTAGCATAATCTACTTGTTCAAATTTATGTAGATGATATCATTTTTGCATCCTCTGATCCAAAGTTGTGTGATGCCTTTACAAAGTTGATGCAACCGAAGTTTGAAATGAGTGCCATGGGAGAGTTACAGTTCTTTCTGGGGTTGCAAATCAAGCAAAAGGCTGATGGAATTTTCATTCATCAGTCCAAATACACAAAAGATCTTTTGCAAAAGTTTGATTTACAAAACTGTAAGCCTTGTTCTACCCCCATGTGCAGCACCACACAACTGGATACAGATGAGAAAGGTAAAGTGGTTGATGAAAAACTTTACAGATGTATGATTGGGTCCTTGATGTATTTAACAGCTTCTAGACCAGATATTATGTTTGCTACATGTGTTTGTGCTAGATTTCAGCTTCACCTAAAGAGTCTCATCTGATTGCAGTCAAGAGGATCTTTAGATATCTACAAGGCACTCCATCTCCAGGTTTATGGTATTCTACAGGACATTCTGGTAAATTAGTTGCTTTTTCTGACAGTGACTATGCAGGGTGTAAGTTGACCAGGAAATCAACTTCTGGTGATGTCAATTCCTAGGCAACTGCTTGATTTCTTGGCAGAGCAAGAAACAGACCTCAGTTGCTACATCAACTGCTGAAGCAGAGTACATTGCTGCTGCAAGTTGCACCTCTCAGGTACTCTGGCTTCAGAACCAACTTCTGGATTATGGCATTACAGAGACTAAGACTCCATTGTTAATGGATAGTGCTTCAGCGCTGTGTATTGTCAAAAATCCAGTCCAGCACTCTAGGACCAAACATATAGAGATCAGACATCATTTTATAAGGGATTGTTTTGAAAAAGGTCTGATTGATCCTAAGTTTGTGCCTAGTGCTGATGAGCTTGCAGACATTTTTACTAAGCCTTTGGATAGTTCAACTTTCCAAAACCTGGTGTTAAGGCTTGGTATGCTGCAGCTAGAATAAGTGACAACTACTGATGATCTTAGTAATAAGTACTGATGATCATTGGTAATCATGTCACATATAAGTACTGATGAGTTCTTTACCCTCAGCAGTTTTATAACTACTGAGGGCTAAATGTCTCACAAGTACTGAAGTACTTCATCTGTTCTAAACTACTGATGTAGTTACAACTACTGATGCAGTTACAACTACTGAAATCAGTAAAAACAGATAAGTACTGATGTCCTATGAAACAACTGAAATCAGCCAAAAAGGCTGATGAATGTGTTGAGGACAGTATGAAACAGCTGAAAAGCTAAGAATTGACGAAAACAGCTGATGAGAATTTCTCTTCAGTCGTTTGTACAACTGCTGTTTCATTCTAAACAACTGAAGCAATACCATGTCTTCAGTAGTTTTATAACTACTGATGACTAATACCAAGTCTTCAGTTGTTTACAACAGCTGATGACAAAACCACTGTCTTCAGTAGTTTCACAACTACTGATGACAAATACCAAGTCCTCAGTTGTTTCAATCATTTGAAGTCAAAACCACGGTCTTCAGTAGTTTTTTAACTTCTGATGCCTAACACCACGACTTCAGCTGTTTCAACGTCTGAAAGGATCATACCATGTCAACAGTCGTTTAAAACTACTGATGACTAACACCACATCCTTCAGTCGTTTTCTTACCCGTACCCTATAAATATCCCTGACCTAATCCTTCAATGCTTCATCTTCTTCAAACCTAACATTCCTCTCCAAAACTTCTCTCTTCTCAATGGCGTCCATGCAAATTAAACCGCGACACAACTGTGTTGCCTACCTTACTAAATCGCCTGTCTGGGCTAAGTTCGATACTGCTATCGATCTTATGGTTCAATCCCAATACAAAATGGCATTTCTTCTGAATCCCATACTACATGCCGAATCCCTCCAACAGTTTTGGATGAACGTTACTATTACCACTAGGGAGAACAACACACCATCTCTCCAGTCGGTTGTCAACAACAAAGAAGTGGTCATCACTCCTGCAATAATCCGCCAAATTCTTCACTCAAATTGGCTGCCAAGCAAAAGGGGCACATGCAACAACTGGTCTACACCAGTGCATGTAAATCCTGCTTCAAGCAGGAGGTCAGATGATTCAGCTTCGGCTGATGATGACCTGGGCTTTTTCTATGATGTTCTTGCCCAGAACACAATCCTTGAAGAGAAAGTCAGTATGCTGCAAAACCTACTTGACCAACTCTCACAAGGAGAAAGACCATCTGCCTCCACCAACCCACAGATGGCACCTTAAGTTGAAGGTTCCCCAAACACTGAGCCACTCCAAACTCAACCACCTGCCTCTGCTTCAGGCCCTATTTCTCAGGAACAGAACCCTCCTGAGCAAATAGGTGCTGTACTTCAAAATTCCCTCCCTCTCATCACACCCATAATCATTGCTATTGTGACTAAAGCCATTGATGAGAGGCTTTCCTCAACTTTACAACCCTTGATTGATGCTGCTGTGCAAAAGACACTTTCTGCGGTACAAACCCCTTCCTCCAATGCATCCAAAGGGGGAGAGTACTGCAGTGAAAGAAAAGAAGAGGAAAAGAACAGAGGAAGAGAAGGAAGAGAAGCAAGCCCAAGAGGAGGAGAAAGAAAAGCAACCACTGCTCACTTACAAGCGAAAGAAAAGTGCTGAGGATCAATCTACTGCTGATGACAAATCCTTGGAAGAGCTGGTAAAAGAAGCTGATACTACACACAGCCGATCCATGGATAAAATAATTGAACAACTCTTCAGGCAAGGGTTTGATACAGCCACATTGGATAGTGAGATCAGAAGGTTGGAAGTGCAAGAGATTCAAACCTGACGGGCTGGGTATGAGGCTTTTGAAATAGAGAGATTGGAGATAATGATCCGCTTTATTGCAAAATACTTAGGAGGATCGTTAATGGAGATTCGCGCGTGGACCAGGGACAGTATTCTGGCTATAGCCACCAGAATCTGTCTGTCTGAGCAATTCCACAAGGGGATTATTGTTGAAGCCCTTGATGAGGTTGGGGCTGGTAAAAGGTTAGAAATGGCAAAACTTACAAAGGCGAAACTTACTACAAAGATGCTGGATCAACCTTCCCTTCGACCCACTCAAACACTGCCTACCCCTCAAATCTCCAAACCAATCTCAAAGCCAAAGTCCAAACATCCTCATTCTTCAAAACCAATTCCCTTACCAACCCAACCATCATCCAGTGATGCACCTAGAAGGAGGAGAAGGGTGCTAAGGATGGAAGAAGAGGAAGAAGAAGAGGATGAAGATGATAGTCTGCCACTCTCTGCTGTTCTAAAGCTACTAAAACCCAGAAGTCAACCCATGATCACACCTGACTCTCAAAGGGCAATGGTCAGAGTCAAGATAGAAGATGAAGAACAGCAGAAACAGCACGATGAGCAACTACTGAAGATGGTTGACAAGTAATTTCCTCAGTCATCATCTATTCAAGCCATGAAAGGGCATGCTAGAGGCTGTACACTCTCAGGCACACTTTTCAGTATCAGAAGGAGAGAGTGAGAGTATGGCCAGACCCCAGGGTGAGTTCTAGAATCCATAAAAGAACTATTCCACACAGATACAATGGCCAGGTTAGAAAAACAATAGAATCTACCATCATGTGGCCATTGTAGTCACACCTTGGGAAATAATTGATGAATTCAAGAAAGCTCATCAAGCAAAGATGACCCCTCAAGCCTTACTAGAAAACAAGATGATTAAAAAGGGGTTGTTATATAAAAAGCTTGAAGACATCCAGAAGAATGAGCTCCAGTTACTCCTTGAAGGCACCCATCCTGATGAATTTGTCTATAGGGAGGTAACTACAGTGGAGCTGAAAAATGGCAGGACCATGAAGTACTTATCTGAGTACTACGGTCCAGAGTTCTTCTTCGAAGGAGGAGTAGAAGAACTCTCTCAGGAGGAACAAGTTGTTCTCCTTGAGGCCTATGTTCGAGAGTCATACAGACTCATTATGGGGAAGTAAATCTCATGAATGGGATAACAACTCTGTGTCCAGTTCCCCAAAACAGAGTTCCCATTCATACCCTGCCAAACAAATATCTGAGATTTCTTCCCAGGCCGGAGCTTACATGGGTCATCTTCTCTACTGATCAAGAAGGAAAAAGACCAACATTTTGCCAACAATAAGTAGGATAATAAATAATTTAGAGGTTTTGGCTGCATTGGTTCAGGGGGAGTTTGTTGGACCAAAAGAACCAATGAGCCAAGATCAGAAAACCTCTAAGTCCCACATGGTATCACAACAACTGCTGAATGCTTCATCAGCAGTTTGACAAGTGCTGAAGACTTCAACAGCTGAAGATCAAGTGCTGAAGACTTCAACAGCTGAAGAACTAAAGTGCTGAAGTACAACAGCTGAAGAACACAAGTACTGAAGCTGAACAGCTGAAGAACACAAGTACTGAAGCTGAACAGCTGAAGAACACAAGTGCTGAAGCTGAAAGACCAAAGTACTGAAGTACAACATCTGAAGAGTTTACAAGTGCTGAAGATCAACAACTGATGTACAAAGTCTGAAGACAAAGACTGAAGACATCAGCTGATGATATCTACTGAAGTCATCAGCTGATGAAACATCTGAAGGTCAAAGTCTGAAGATCAAGTACTGAAGCGTCAGTAGTTTGTCACAACTGCTGAAGAGTACTTCTTCAGTAGTTGTGATATCAGTAGTTTTATATTTCTAGTTTCAGTAGTTTTGTAAAACGACTGAAGAGCTTGTTCTTCAGTCGTTGTAGTTTCAGTAGTTTTATATTTCAGTAGCTTTGTAAAACGACTGAAGAGCTGTTCTTCAGTCGTTGTAGTTTCAGTAGTTTCTAATCAGTAGTTTTATATTCTGTACTTAACACTCTGATATTTCTCAGTAGTTGTGAACATTTCAGTAGTTTGTTAAGATTTAGTTATTTTTGTAATAGATCTGCCAGTTGTCACTTTCCGTGATAACAGCAGTGATTGTTGGACTCTATATAAGGAGTAACAACCTATTGTAATAAAGTGAATGATTTGATTAGAAATATTCCATATCTATAAACATTCCTTGAATCAGAAATATATTCTCTCACTATAGCCGTATGTGCTCTTAATGCATACAAGTATCGATTTCTTGCTACAATTTGTCTAATTCCTGTTCTTATTCCGCTGCTTTGAACTCTAATACATCAAACTTGTGATCGCTGATCCTGACATGAGTGCCATGGGAGAACTCAATTTCTTTCTGGGAATTCAAATGAAGCAAGTTGAAGATGACATCTTCATAAGTCAGTCACAGTATGTTCAAGACATACTCAAGAGGTTTAACATGACTAATAGTAAGATTGCTAAGACAACCATAGCTAGAAACCACTCCCTTGGACCTGATCTTGAGGGGGAGTGTGTAGATGAATACTTATACAGAGCTATGATTGGGTCTCTTATGTATCTTACAGCTAGCAGGCCTGATATCATGTTTGCCACAAGTATTTGTGCAAGATATCAAGCCAACCCTAAGATGTCTCATCTTATCACTGTCAAAAGGATTCTAAGATATCTCAAAGGTGCTTTAACACTTGGTCTGTGGTATCCTAAGAATTATGACTTCAATCTGTATGCTTATACAGATAGTGATTATGGTGGTTGCAACATGACTGCAAAGTCTACATCTGGGGGGATGTCAGTTTCTTGGTGGAAGGGTTGTCTCATGGCAATGCAAGAAACAATCCTGTGTCTCTGCATCAACTGCTAAAGCTGAATACATTGCTACTGCAAGCTGCTGTGCTCAAGTGCTTTGGATTCAGAATCAGATGCTTGACTATGGATTAAACTTCAAGGAGACTCCCATTCACATAGACAAAAACAGTGCTATCTTAATCACACAGAATCCTGCACAGCACTGAAGGACCAAACACATCAACATCAGGTATCATTTAATAAGAGATAATTATGAAAAGGATTAATTACACTAGTTAAAGTCCACACAAATGAATAATATGCTTATCTGTTTACAAAGGCTTTTGATGAACAAAGATTAAATATTGTATAAGCTATTGGGATGATAAACTTTGAGTAAGTTTTTCTTAAAACTAATTATTTCTTAAAATTTGTGTCCTAAGTTGTCTACTTCATCACTTTCATAAGCTCTTGTTTTCGCTGAATGAAAATCTTTTTGAAGACTTTCATTAGATTTTTGAAAAGTTTCTGATCCATCGGAAGATATGCTTTTACCTTTAGAAGAAAATTACGCCTTCAATACAAATAACTGTTTAAGAAATTTTACCTTTGGAAGTGATTTCTAAAATAACTTCCGAAGCTTATTACTTGTCTCAGACACTTATGTGTTTTCAAGGACCATTTTCTTCCAAAGAAAATTTAACTCACAGAACCTATGCTCCTTTGATCAAAGCATTCAAGTTTTAATTTTCTCTTCCGAAGCAAAATTTTCACAACTCTTAGGAAAATCTTCCGAAGTCATTTTAGCTTTGAAAGCTTTTTCATTAAAACTTCCGAGGATAATTTACCTTCGGAAGCTTTTTGACTTCCAAGAAAACTACTTTTTGAGCAAAAGTAAACTACTTTTTTAGAGGTGGGACCGACATCCAGATTTCAAAGTTTATCCACTTTCATTAACTTTATCTGAAATTCTTTTTCACATATAAACCCAATGTTTTCCCCTTCTTTCTATCATCTCCTTCTTCCTCCAGAACTAAAACCCTAAATTTCTCTCTGAAATTTCTTTCTTTCTTCTTTCTTCATCCTGAAGCTTCCTTAAAATGGCCAACCTTAACCGCAGAAATGATCCAAACTTTACCAGGTAATTACACAGGCAACATAACCAAGTTGCTCTGTTACACTCTTAGAAAGATCCTCATTTCTTAGAGGTTTGTCGATTCTTAGCTCTATCAAACTACTCAACCTCCCTTACCGTTGATCCTACTCTTTATGAGGATCAACTGCTAGAATTTTGGAAGACCTGCCAAGAGGTCATCATGGATGGGGAGAAAGCACTGTCTACCACAGTGCAAGGGAGACCAGTCTTCAGCACTCCGACCATCATCAACACGCATCTTCAGCTGGATGATGAAGAAGGTGAGGTGTTCTTTCCCAAAGAAGGTATTAACCAATCCTTCGTGTAGATGGACTATGAGGGAGATTTTTCTGTCAAGGCCTTTAGGAAAGGGAAGGTCTCATCCAAATGGAAATTCCTGCTTCATATGGTTATCCACAGCTTATCAAACAAGCATGGTGGATGGGACCAGATTCCTGAGGATCTCTCCTTCATTGTTCATGGGATGGTTCAGGGAGTCAAGTTCAGGTACCCTCAGTTTGTTAATACTAATCTGCTTGCAAACTTGGATTCCTTAGAGTACTATATGTTCCCTAGATATGTTCAATACATTCTTAACTGTGAACTGGGCTCACAGTTAAGGGGAACAGGTAATACTCTTAAATTGGGACAGATGACGCCTGACATCTTTAAAATACTAAGAAAGGCCACTGTTGGATTCTCTGGGGTAGAAACAGCCCTTGTCTCAAAAATGTTAGAGCTCATTGCTCAAGGTGACAACCTAGCAGCACCAGCTAGTGTTGAACCCACACCTTCTACATTCCAACCACCTAAACAGCCACAAATCACCCTCACCTACCAAAGAAAATAAAAACAAACCCCTACACAAACTATTCAGACTGTGCAGGCCCCCATATACTCACCCACACAAGAAGAAGTGGACACTAGAGCTCCCACTTCTCTTGAGGAGCAGACCACTCCCATTCCTTCAATAATCAGTGCTGAGGTTCCTCATGCTCAACCTGATGAGCTCATAAGCCCAAATGCCTTAAGTCATCACTCTGAGTCTCAACACTCAAGTGATCAACCTTCAAGGACAGTTACCATCCTCAGCCTTTGGACTTAAACCAACCTATCCCCAACCTTGACTTCTACACTGATGAAGATCTAGGTTTCAGTGAGTACCATGACTCTCTCTTCTTTTCCCCTACTCAAAGAGAGATGGGTGCTCCTGAGTCTCCTACTTCTAGCCCACATCAATCACCTACTACTGAGGTGGACACTTATAAACCTGTCCAGGATATCCATATGGAAGAGGCTCTTACTTTTAAAAGTGATTCCATCATTAAAACTTCAACTATGGAACTTAGCCCACTGATATCTCAACTGAGGTTGCCAGTGAGCAGAAGAAATCCAGCAGCCAAGAACCTGAAGCTGGTGGTGAGAGAGAGGACTCTGATCCAATCATCTCATCCCCCAATGATTCTTCTGATGAAGATGAGGGGAATTTAAGACTAAAGGTGCAAAAACTATTTAAAACATGCATCTATTTAGTCTCCATGGTCAGTCACCTTTAATCTCAAGTGACTACCTTGTAAAACAGGGTCAATGATTAGCAACTTGAGATTTCTTATCTTAAGGACAAACTAGCTGGGAGACTTTTAAGAGGAGCTCAACCACGAGCACAAAAACCTGTGGATGTGATTGAACTAACTCCTAGCTCACCTATGCAAGTGGGTGATGCTACCAAAAAGGGTAAGAAAGTCATTACAATCACAGAAACCTAGGAGTTCTTCAGAGAGAGTGGACATTGAGGACTCACCATCCTCACTAGCAATTGTGCACACTTAGCAACTTCCTAAAGTTCATATTGATGTGGACTCCCTAGACTCCTTCATACAGAGTTTGTTTGAGGAAGGAATACCAAAGGCTATGTCATCTCCACCAACTTCAAATCATATCATTGGGTGGAGGTATGACAGCAACAGAAGAGCCTTCATCATTCATAGAGTTCAAGGGCAGCAAGAGGGCTTCAATTTTCAGACCTTAAACTTCTATGAAGGTTTGGATCTAGTCAACATGCCACTTGTCAACCCAAGCCAATCAAGACAAGCTAACAGGCTGGCTCAAAGAATCCAAGACAAGATCACTGCAGAGTTCAGCTTCAGAAGGAGACTAAGGCAATCAGGCAATGCCATCGGTCAACTGGATATTGAGGCAGACCTTAAGATTAGTTTCATAGGGGAAACCTTGACTGAAGGCCCAATGGCAGAACCTGAGAGCCCTGTCTCATTATCATCAACTGCTATAGATATTCATACCCTTATTGAGACACCTGCTGGTGAAGGTGCTTCTTAACCTCTTTCTGGCCAGAGCTTGGACGCTACACCAAGCAATGAAGGACAAAGCTCTCTCCACCCTAAGTCATAAAGGTCTGGGAGTGACAAAGGGAAAAGAAAGATGACATCAGGAGATTGAGAAGGAGGAGAGAGAGAGGAAAGGAAGCTGAAGGGAGAAAGTTCATCTTTTGGGTCTGTAAGGCTTATGGAAACTGCTATCAGGGCTGCCCCCAGACCAAACACTCAAGATGATGAGTTGAGGGCAGTCATGATCAAATACTTGCAAACCAGGAACTATGACATTGACAATGTCATTTCTCTCCCCTTAGAAGAGTTAAATGAACTAGTTGACAAAGAAAGGTGAAAGGAGAAGAAAGAGGCAGAAGATGTTGAACTACTTGTACAAATGAAAGAAGAAAGAAGAAGAAGAGATTATATAAGCATGTGCCCACTCTCTCCCCAGTTCAAGAAAGTCTTGCACATGAGGATGTGGTTCAACAAGAACCTCAAGTAAACAGAGATGAAGAAAGGATCAAGATGATCAACTACCTGAGTGCCACATGCCCTATCATGCAGATGCACTTCTTCTCTTATCCTATGACTATATTGAGTTTGAATATCTCAAATAACTTGAACTTGAGATAGTCAAGGAAAGAAAGACTACCAAAAGGAAACTAAGCGAAGAAGCTGCTAAATCAAGAGCCATCATCCAGAAGAGCATGAAGAAGTTTGCAGAAAGGCAGAGGATGATGAGCTTCTTAAAGTTGTATGGATTCTCCAAAAGGAGACTTGGCCCTATGTCTCTATCCACCATGGATGAGGATATCAGGGTAATCAAGCAGAAGATCAAGAGTGGAGAGCTGACTGACTTACACTCCCCTCCAAGTCAAGCTCCATTTGAAGTGGAGGTTAAGGTTGAACAACCAGAGACAACACAACCTGGACCTCCTACTGAATCTCAGCAAGCTTCATCTTCTGATCAATAGCAGGGTCAGACTCCCTCTCATTCTGAACCTATGAGAGTGGAAGACTATAGATACATGTGTCCCTAGTTTCTGATCTTAATGTAATATGTTTGTTTTGTCTTACATATATGTAATTGTATGGGTACTTAATGAAATACAATATGTGGTTGTGCTTATATAATGTTGAATATTTCTTTGGTTGGTATGTCATAACGCTTATTGACTTAACTATATGGGTTATGGTTGTTTGAATAATATCTAAATCATTAATGACTATGAAACATATTCAAACTTAATCATGTGAAGTTCTCATGCAATTGGCCCATGCTAATGGACCATACGCATGAACAACTCCATGCTAATGAACTAGTCGTACGAATGAACCAGGAGACTGGATCAGTCGCATGATTGTAACATGAGATTGACTCAGTCGCATGACTGAACATTCAGTCGTGCGAATGGATCAACCGCATGACCCAATCGCACGACTGAACCATGCAAATGGTCCAGTCGCACGATTGAGAAACCTTAACCTATAAATACCACTTAAATCGTGGAAAAACTAGACAATTCGAATATTTTGATACCCAGACGTACCCTAGCCGTCCAGAGACCTCTAATAACCTGTTCAAACTTCAAAGATCGCAATAGATCGATTGCTAATCGTTCTTAACGTTTAGATTCAATCTTTAATTGATTCTACATGTGTTCTCACTGATTGGATCGCCAGTCAAATAGGATTCCACACTATTTGACTCGGTATACTCGTAAATCTATTAGTATTCGTCCAGTACACGATCCTAACAAGTGGTGTCAGAGCTTTGGCTCTAGATTTACGTGTGATTCAATCGTTTTGATATAAAAATTGTGTTTTTACTCTCAAAACACAATCTTTTGTGTCAAATCAGGTTTTAGACGTCTTCTGATCGTAAAGTTAAGTTTTTTCTGGCATACAACAATTAGGGTTAGCCAAAAATTGTGTTTTTGCGTTCTATCACCTTAAACTTATGAATATTTAAAATCCAGCAGGCCCAGTCGCACGATTGACTCAATTGCCCGACTGAGTTCATACGCATTTCCCATACGCACGATTGGACTCAGTCGCACTTCCATTCGTCCGACTGAGAAGACTATTCGCATTGTTCAACCGCATTAGTTCATTCGGCCGCCTGAGTCATCCGCATTAGTTCAGTCGCATGATTGAACCATTCGCATTGTGCAATGGCCCGAATAGCCCAATCGCACACCTTCATTCGCACAAAAACAAAGTTTGGTTTAAAGTTAAAGTTAATAGCAATGGAAAACCAATACTTAGCATTCACAACAGAGAGAGAGTCACGTATACAAAACTTACTGCTACTGGAGAATGAAGTGGGGAATCACAACAACCCCCAAAGCTGATCACGTTAGATGAATATCCATAATGGAAACAACGTTTCGAGATCTACTTAAATGGAGTAGATCCCAATCTGTGGGAGTCTATAGAGACGGGGTACAACATGCCTGTAGGAGCTGATGGTGTCAAACTCACACTTGGTGGCATGACTGACGAACAAAAGGTGAAATACAATGCAGAAAAGAAGGTTTATGCTTTGCTTACACAATCAATTCCGAAGGACATTTTCCATCAATTCTTGGAATATACTTAAGCAAAGAAGCTATGGGATGCATTAGAGAAAAGGTATGACGGAAATGCATCATTGAAGGCCATAAAGGCTAAGGCTTTAAAGAAGGAGTTTAACAACTTCTCCTCGATGGGAAAAGAAATCCTAGATGATGTGATCGATAGGTTCTACCACTTGATGAGTGAGATGCACACTCATGGAGTATCGACGTCAATGGAGGACAAAGTGTCCAACTTCGCTGACGGGCTGCCGGAGAAATGGGTATCGTTTGTCTCCAATCTCAGACAGAATGGTATGCTAACGAAGTTAGATATCAATGACTTCATTCTGAAACTGAGAGAAGAAGAACTGAGGATGAAGTACACAGCTCAAAAGTCTTCTTATGATCAGAATCCAGCGCTGTACAACGCGACTCCTCGAGCCAAAACATCCGGAGCACCTCTTTAGACAACTTTTGTATTAAGCTCGTCTAGTCTTTCACTAGCCTCTACTTCAGGGTTAGAAACGTCAGGGTCATCTGGTACCCAGTACATTGCACTTGAAGCAAATGTAGCAAAGCTGAAGACCGAGAACTTCGGCAATGTGACAGTTAAGGTAGCTAAAGAGCACATGGATCTCTTAGCTGCGGTAGTCCACTCCTATGATGGACTAATTGATGGTAAGACTGGGAACCGCCATCTGGTAGATGAGGATTATGAACAGGTGGATGAGACAGATCTGGAGCGGATGGACATAATGTGGGCCTTAGCCAGTGCAGTCCGGAGAGCTAAGAAGTTTGTCAAAAAGACCGGACAAAATTTTATTGCGACTAAGGACACTACCTTCGACTTTGATAAATCCAAGGTAACCTGCTTCAACTGCGGAGAGAAGGGCACTTCAAAAGGGAGTGTGTGAAACCAAAGAAGACTAGCAATGGGAATCCTTTCTCCTCCTTCAATCGTCAGGAGAAACCCACTAGCAGTCCTACTTCATCAAGCAAGGATTCCAAAGCCTTGACTGCTCATGATAATGAAGGACAGGACTGGAGCTTTCGGTTTGTCTCACCGGGAGAATCTAATATTGCTAGTGTGGAGGATATCGATGATAACTCAGTTAGTGAAGGAGATATTTTGTGGAGGATATCGATATTAACTCAGTTAGTGAAGGAGATATTTCAGTCGAGCTTGCGATGTCAACATCAGAAGAAACTGCACCAGTGGTCACCTACCTACCTGAAGAAGGGAAAACTGCAACAACGTCAGAATCACCAGCTCCAGAAACATCAGATTTTGCATTGATGGCTGATTCTTCAGAAACCTCTCAGGTAAGTACTACTGACCAACTTTTTAATAATCATGCTTGTTCTGATTGTAATAAATTTAGGGAAAGCATTGATGTAAAATTTGTTAGGTTATTAGATCATAATGATAACTTAGTAAAGGACTTGGAATTGTGCACTGAAGCTAACAGAGTGTTAAAACAAAATGAGCATAGTTACAAAGAAAAGATAGACCTTTTGAACAAACAGCTTAGGGAAACAAAAGTAGTAGCATTTAACCAAGCTAATGACATTAGGTACTATCTAAAATCCCTAGAGGACACTAAGAAACAAAAAGCAGTTTTAGAAGTAGAAGTTAATTCCTTAAAACAAAAACTGCATGGTTGGACTAGTTCTTCACACATAGTCCAAAACTTAGTGAGAGAAAGAACAACGGGGAGGGACTGGGTTATAAAGTGGTTCCACCACCACATGAGATCTTGATGAACACAAAATGTAAACCAATTAATAATAATACAATCAAGGATCATGTGGTGTCTACTCCTCTTGTAAGTGATCCAGATTCCACATGTTCATCAAATGAATCTGGCACTAAACAAAAGGAGGCCACTTCAAAGGCAAAAGGTAAAATGCCTTGCATTAATCTGGACAAAGAGTTTGAAAAAGTTAATATAAAGTTTGGTTCAACCATTGTCAAATCTGAACCTAAAAAGACCAGTAATGTTAACCAATCACGTGCATCATGTCAAAGTCCAGAAAATAGAAAAGAAAAAGATGTTAAAACTGTTAAAGCAATTAACTTTGTTAAACCAGACAAAAAAACTAAACAATCAGAGTCAAAACCCAAACAGAGTAAGGTCACCCGGGTGTCACATACTTCTCCATAAAAACAGTTAAATGATAAGTCAAAAGCAGAGCTTGCTATAGTTTATGGACGGATTGCGTCTCATTGTCCTTACTATCAGACACCGAGAAGGAAAGTTGAACTCCCTAAACAAAAACCTAGCTCTTTTAAGAGGAACTTAGTGACGCCACCTAAAAGAGATAGTGAACCTAAAGTTCAACACATTAGCCAGTCGTCTGTCTATCACAAACAGGCCTTACACAAAGCTGGCTTATGGAAGGAGAAATCAACATCATTGTCTGATAATAAGAACAAGAAGACATCTGAACTTCCCTCATCCTCGAACGGTCAATGGGTTACCTTTATGATGTGTTGCCTCTGGGAAACCCAAGCCAGTGAAGGCTTGGGTCCCTAACCTGAACTAATGTTTTCAAATTAAATGTGTAGGGTGTTCGATATAGTGCTGAAACTAACATGTGGATTATAGATAGCGGAGCATCCAGGCACATGACAGGGAACAAGGATCTCTTATCAAACGTCAAACATATAAAAGGAGGTCATGTGTCGTTTGCTGGAAACAAAGGTGGGTACATCACAGCTCAAGGGGAAGTAGGTAATCAGAAGTGAAGTTTGACAAGGTAAACTATGTTTAACAACTTCAGAATAACTTGCTTTCTGTTTCTCAAATTTGTGATAAAGACTTTAAGGTAGTGTTTGACAACTAGAAGTGCTATGTCCTGAAAAAGGACTACGTCATCCCGAAGGATCAAGTATTAATGTCTGCCTCAAGATATAAGGACCTTTATGTCTTGGATCTATCAAAGGCCTCCACTACGGATCATGAAGTTCAGTGCTTCTTGTCAAAAGCTACTAAGAAGGAATCCATCTCCTGGCATAGGAGAATGGGATACATTAATCCACGGAAGATGAATCACTTGATCGAGAATGATCTAGTGAGAGAAGTTAACATCAAAAACTTCCAACTTCTGGATTTCTGTGTTGCGTGCAAGAAGGGAACACATACGAAGAAGTCTCATAAGGAAAAGAAAGTTCATTCTACCAAACTTCCTCTTGAACTTCTCCACATGGATCTGTTTGGTCCAGTCAGTACAAGAAGCATTGCATGCGACTTGTACTGCTATGTAGTTACTGATGACTAGTCAAGATTCACGTGGGTGATGTTTCTGAAATCGAAATCAGAAACATTTGAGTCATCAAGGAATTAGTAACTACATTGGAGTCCCTATATAAGTTGAAGGTATGTCAATTGCGCTCAGACAACGGAACCGATTTCAAGAATCAATGGATGGAGGCTTACTGCAAGGAAAAGGGAATTGTGCATCAGTTCACCTCCGCCTACACTCCCCAGATGAACAACGTTGCTGAAAGGAAGAATCGCAGCTTGATAGAGACGGCACGGACGATGCTAACAGACTCAAAACTGCCTATCCAATTCTGGAATGAAGCAGTTGCAAATGCATGTTATACACTAAATAGAGTTCTGGTAGTCAAACACCATGGAAAGACGTGCTACGAGCTACTACAATGACGTAAACCTAATCTAGAGTATCTCGAGCCGTTTGGCGCTCCGTGCACCCTACTGAAGAAGACTCAGGAGGGAACATTCAGCGAGAAGGCTGATGAAGGTATCTTTCTAGGATACAATATACCGAACAAGAGGGTTTACAACAACTCAACGGGTCAGGTAGAAGTGTGGTGTAATGTGGATGTTCAAAGATACACCACACCACCTGTTGGAAAAGGACCCGCCTTCTTTTTCGACTATGATTGATTCTTCAAGTTCTTCAACATCCCACTCTCCACTTTTGATGATGAATTAGCAACAAAGATGATGTATGATGTTCTAAACACACCATCTCAGGAATCTACATCATCAGATGTACAAGGTGATTCACCTACCAACTCAGGTGGAGCACTTGAAGATAGTGACTCTTTCTCTGATGAAGAAGCTGTGGAGACTGATCAGAACAACCATGAGCAACAGGTTCCCCCTACCGATAGTCCACAAGCATCTGACATTGATGCATCTACGTCTTCGAAACCTCAACTCCTACTGCCTCAGATACTGAACCGAATGTTCATAATCTTGATTCTGAGGTAGTTGTTCCAACCACTCCTGGATCACGACTAAATGTCTATCATCCTTTGGATAATGTCATTGGATATGTGAGATCAGGAGTTCAGACCAGAAATCAGTTGTATTCAGCTGATTATGCCTCGGTGATGGAAAAGGGCCATCTTTATGATGGTGCATATCGTTGCGTTGTGTCTTAGTTTGAGCCAAAGTATGTTACTGAAGCCCTGAATGATGAGGCATGGGTGAGTGCCATGCAAGAAGAACTTCTTCAGTTCAAGAAGTTAGGTGTATGGACTCTGGTGGATAGACCTAAAGGTGCTAAGGTCATTGGCACAAAATAGGTCTTGAAATGCAAGAAAGATGATCAAGGCGTGATCATCAGAAACAAGGCTCGACTTGTTGTCCAAGGATTTCGACAAGTTGAGGGCATTGACTACAATGAAGTGTTTGCACCTATGGCAAGAATGGAAGCAATCCGTATCTTCCTTGCATATGCATCATATATGAAGATGAAAGTTTATCAACTTGATGTGAAGAGTGCATTCCTTCATGGTGAAATCAGAGAGACAGTGTACGTCAGTCAACCCGAGGGATTTGAGGATCCATATCATCGGGATAGAGTTTACAAACTTGACAAGGCTCTGTATGGCTTCATCAAGCTTCTAGAGCCTGGTATGAGAAACTCTCGACTCCCCTTGTGAAACACGGTTTTCGTAGAGGTGTCATTGACTGTACACTGTTCATAAAAGAAAAGGATGGAGATTTACTGCTTGTCCAAATCTATGTCGATGACATAATATTCGGTTTAAAGAACGAAGATCTATGTAAAGAGTTTGAAATAGTAATGAAGGCTGAGTTTGAGATGAGTGCCATCGGAGAGATGAAATTATTTCTCGGGTTACAGGTGGATCAGACACCAAAAGGGATTTTCCTACATTAGACCAAGTATGTAGGAGATATTCTCATTCGGTTTGACATGGAGAATGCTTCCGCAGCTAGGACTCCATTTGCTACAACCATGATGTAGCACCTGGCGAGAATGGTGATCTAGTCGATGCCACCATGTACCGAGGTACGATTGGATCTCTCATGTACCTCACTGCCTCAAGACCTGATATCATGTATGCGACATGTTTATGTTCAAGATATCAGGCAAAGCCAAAAGTTAACCATCTGATAGGGGTCAAAAGGATCTTTCGTTATTTGAAGGGTACTCCAACACTTGGGTTGTGGTATCCTCATAACGATGACTTTGAGCTGGCAACGTATAGTGACTTGGATTACGATGGCTGCAAGATGAACTAAAAGTCTACATTAGGGGGGATGTCAATTCTTTGGGAGGAGATTAGTGACTTGGCAGTGTAAGAAGCAGACCTCAGTTGCTTTGTCAACCTGTGAAGCCGAATACGTTGCTGCTGCAAGTTGCTGTTCACAAATCATATGGATTCAACAACAAATGCGGGACTACGCTTTGAAATTCTCTTCTACTCCTATTTTTGTTGATAACTCTGCTGTAATTGCAGTAATAAAAAATCTGGTCGAACATCCTAAGACCAAACACATCGAAATAAAATATCACTTTATACGTGATTGCTTTGAAAAGAACTTAATCGATGTGATTAAAATAAATACTGATTTTCAACGTGCTGACCTCTATACAAAGGCTTTTGACAAACTACGTTTCTTATATTTGTTAGAGGTCAACGGCGTTAAAAAGAAAAATGATGTAATTCCCGATGATGACCATGTGTAGTTTGATGCGTATTGTCCATTTTCTTTAAATATTTATTTTCTTCATTTATTTGTTTAACTTTAAGTAGTTTTATTAAATTAATGTTATTCGGTCGCCTATTAAAATCCTAAAAAGCGTCAATCTGTTACAGTTTTAGAATTTTAGGGGGATAATAGGTCAGTTAGTAACATTAACAAAAAAAAGGCGAGGGAGGAGGAGAGGCTAGGTGATAGAAAGTAGATCGTATCTGTGATACCGATTCAATGACTTTGGAAAATGATAGTGCACAGGAACAAATCACTTGGGACTTTAAAAGTTTAAATAAAACAAGATGCAAGTTCAAAGTATAAGTCTGTGTAGTCTGAGAAATGTTAAAGGAAAATGATAGTCAAACTAGCTACTACTAAGGTAATACAAAGAAAGTAGACCTAGAGGTTGTTAGACCACAGATGATATGTCGGTAGATTCAACAAAATAGATGATAAGACCTTGTTGGTGATCTCAAGAACAAACTAAGTTGTTCGACAAGCTGTGGGTTAATATCTTATCCCTGGTTAACACAATCAACAAATTCCATAAGGGTGACAAGCAGAATAAATGCCACAAATGTGTGCGAAAGACCAAAATATGAGCAAAAGCAATCAAACTAATAACTTATGTTGTAGGTGAGAACTGTGCAAAAAGATTAAAATTGCTCATATAAGAAGATAGGTTATGTGTCTCTCTGCTGTGCGGTGGCACTGACCTGAGGATAAGCATAACCTATATATTCTAGACTTCATTGTTGTTTGCCGCCTCTCTGCTGTGCGGTGGCACTAACCTGAGGCTTGGCTTCTCTCTGAAAGTTCTAAGAATAGTTTCTTCTTGAAAACTACCCTAAGACCGCTCAAAAATCTCCCGAGGAATGTTGATTACCATATAAGTGTGGGATCCATAAATGCTTGTTGAAATAATCAAACCTTAAACTATCACCAATCTATGTCAAAAGTCTGTGTATGGATTTAAGAGGACAAGTATACAGACAATCATCGTGGCTATAATTCTTGAAAGTCCAAATCAATGTGGGGATCTAATAGTACTAGTATGATTTCCTAAACTTGCTGATGAATCTAGATGAAAAATAAGAATTGAGCATCAAAAGGTGTTGATAACATGTCCCAAATGATTTGACTTGCCCGTATGATTCCAAATTGAATTGGTCCATTTATGGTGAAAATAAATTGAAGCTGCCTACACTGGAAACGAATCCATTAGATTTCTATCTTAGGATTCATATCTCACACAAAAAGTCAAAAAAAGTTTAGTTTTGTATTTAAGTTTAAGTCGTTTAGTCAAATTCAGTTCGTTTGTTATCGGACTACATCATGGAATTCAATAGGGGATTTAATCATCTAAAAGGGTCACGTCTGAGGTGACCACATGTGTTTTCAAAGGTAAAATCAGTCATGTCTGAGGTGACAAATTGCTTAAAAGGATTACGTCTAAGGTGGTCAAAAGTTTTTCAAGTTAAAATGATCATGTCTGAGATGATCAAATGCTCATAAAATTAATCAAAAGTTAAAAAGGGTTAAGTGAGAAATGGTCATAAAGTCAAAATCATGAGTATGATCTAATCGCACGACTGGACCATGAGTATGGACCAACCGTACGAATGGACCATACTCATGCACTAAACAACCGAATGACACATGAGTATGAACCATTCACCCGAATGGCTTATCAGAATGAGCCATTCGACCGAATGGAAATGTGCGAATAAGTCAGTCGGCCGACTGAAATCCAGTCGGCCGACTAAATGTGATCGACTGAGCCAATCACACGACTGAGGTCCATTCGCCCGAATGAACTGAGCAAATGGGTCCAGTCGGCCGATTGAAATCAGATTCAGTATAAATAGGGCCACAGTCGATCGCATTCAACTCATCACCCCCTAATCGCCCTCATATCGCACAGCCTACCGTTACTTTGCCAAATTTTCATCTGACCCAAATTGCCTGCTTATTTGCATATTTTGACCTTCAGTGTTGATTTTACAGGTAAAATGCAGTGTGATTATGCCAAAAATTCCCTCGATTAGACTGAAAAATTCAAAGAATTTGGCCCTAACAAGACCCGACACTCTAAATGGACTAATAACCTAACTAAACCAAGTAAAATGTTAAAATAAAGGTTATTAGGTTATTAGTATATTCAATGTGAGTCTAAAGAACCATTACACGAAGTTTAATTTCAAGAATTGGTTAAAAATCAAATCTTAGTCGACCGAACAGTGGGTCATGCGACTGGACACCAGGATGAACTCCAATCACACGATTGAGCTGGTTGATTGGCTCAATTGGCCGAATGGATCATATGAATGAGCTCAGTCGGCCGACTGAACCAATTGTAGGCTCAGTCAACCGATTGAACTCAGTCGCATGCTCAGTCACCCGACTGTATCTAGACGCATGCTAAGTCAACCGACTGAACACAATCGTATGGTTCAATCGCATGAATGAAACGGAATGAATTCAACCAAGTTAATTAGAACTGATTTGTGTTGTGTGGTTATCTAATATCTATGTGTCTTGTGTTACAGATTGATGGCGGACAGATGGTCCATCAACCCCAAGCATAACATATGTGCTCACTTAGACTCCACGATTCAGGATGGTGCTGAGTTTGCGGGGATCATCACTTTCCTCAAGCAATCCAGGATCCACAAGGCGATATCTACACCACGCACCCCCTACAAGTGTATACAACAAGCATTCTGGGAGGGTGCATCGGTTGATCAATCACGTGAGCCGTACAACATAAGGAGTTCTATCTTTGGGATGGATATAGAGATCACTGCTGCGGACATTCAGTGAGTACTTGGGCTGGGTGATGATACAGACCACCCTACTGGACTTCACCCATTGACGGTGAGAGTGTGCTTCATGAGGATGAAGTACGCTGGATATTAACACAGGTGTGCTCAACAAGAACAACTTGTGTCCCCAGTACAAGTACTTGGCACACGTCATCCTCAAGTGCTTGGCGTCGCGAAGGGGTGGGTTTGATGATCTTTTAGACCAGATACAAACTGGTTCTGAACCACCCTTTTAGCTTTTCTAGCATGATTTTCTCTTACTTGGTAGAGAACTTGGAGGCGAAGGGCAAAAAGGGTTTCTGCATGTACCCTAGGTTCTTACAGATGATCTTTGATGAGAAGCTGCCCACACTGCCAAGGAGAGCCACGACGCTGTGTCAGAGATTATGGACGATACGACACTGGGTCGTATGAAGGTTTACCGGGGAAAGCAGGTCAAACCCCCGGTAAAGAGACTCATAGGCCATCTGGCCAAGATGGACTACGTGGCGCCGGGGAGGCGTAAATGGCATCACGTAGACTGTGATTCGGATGTTGAGCAGCTAGAGCTCCCTGAAGATGACTCCGACGATGACGACAGCGGTGATGGTGGAGATGCAGGGCCCACTCAACTAAGGGCCCCCACTACTGATATAGCATCTCCAGCATCCACCCAAGGTGGAGCAGAGGCTGCAGGGTTCCATCAGGACTTTCGTCTTGATGAGGAGGAGGATATGGATGAGGAGCCCTTAACTCGTACTGTGGGGAGCCGGGTGGTTGCCACCGACCGCGGTATTCGGGAGGTTGGAGGACGCCCTGGCGAGTCGCGGGAGGCTGACACTGATCCTACTTATGCTTCCGATCAGTCCAGAAGTGTTCCAGGGGGAGTATCCACCTCGAGGGGCTCGAGGATGAAAAGGATGGCTCAGCCCCATGGGTTGAAGAAGAAGAGGAGGATGACCTTCATCACCACCACCACTACTACCACCACTTCCACCACTCCACCTACTACCACCACTCCACCTACCACTACTACCACAACCACTC
Organism: Flaveria trinervia; assembly: GCA_025506515.1. NCBI lineage: Eukaryota > Viridiplantae > Streptophyta > Magnoliopsida > Asterales > Asteraceae > Flaveria > Flaveria trinervia. Next base: position 62,280,836 of record CM046452.1, on the reverse strand, counting down.
CACCACCACCTTCATCTATACCACCCCTAATCTTCACCACTCCACACCACCTTCATCTATACCACCCCCAATCTTCACCATTCCACCACCACCTTCATCTATACCACCCCAAATCTTCACCATTCCACACCACCTTCATCTATACCACCCCCAATCTTCACCACTGCCACCACCACCACCACTAGCCACCATGCAGGACCATCATCATACCCCTCCTATCCATCTGGATCCTCTCTACCTCCTAGTGGGGTAGAGGAACAGCTCTCGGCACTTAATCGTATGGTGCTGAAGATGTTGGCAGCCGATGACAAGAAGACTGCCCAGATTCGTCAGCTAGTAGATCTTACTACTACACAATCTCAACAGATATCTCAGCAGGCTCAGCTGATTAAGCAGCAGGCACAACAGTTTGCTGCACAGAGCTCAGAGATGTCCCAACTCCAGGAGCAACATGTCCAATCAGCCAAAAGGATAGAGGAGTTGGAGAATACCAACAAGACCATCATGCTGAGGCTCAAAGGATCAAAAGAGGAGCCACTAAAGATCAAAGAGGGAGATGGAGATGATGGTGATGATGATGACAGTGATAATGATGGTGATGGTGATGATTAAGGGGATGATACTGATGCTGGTGCTGATGCTAATGATGATGTTGTTGATGATGATGATAATACATCTGCTGTGGGTGCCATATCTACGAGTGAAAGGAGGACAAAACGAGCTCAAGACCAAGGTGCCTCCACTTCAGCCCCGTCAGCAGAGGAGCATATGATACAAGACAAGAGTAATGCTTAGTTGTTTATGTTATTTAAATCATGTGTATTTGAATCTTGTATCAAATTAATGTAATTAATGTTTATATTTATTGTTGATGTTTACTGCTTTGATTGTTGACTAATGGTTGATGTGTTACATGTTTTAAATCAAGCAGATCCAAACTATCAAAGCGATGAATATGATGTTGCTCCCCTCTAACAGATCAAGACTCGGCTCACGATGATTCTTGATCTGCAGGGTATAGTCGGGAGATCAATGAATTACACTGCTGAAGAAGGAGAGATAATTCATGATCTCATAGACGAGTAACTTGCTGAAATATTCCAACTCAATCCAGATGAGATTGTGAAAGATGCTCCAACAGTCCATTTGGAAAGTGACGACGAGCTCAATGACATTGATGAGATCGAGACTAAAGATGTCACGAACCACACTATCCAGAGTACACTGACATTGAGGGTAATGTCGTTCCCAATCTGGGCGACAATCTTGTCAGTGAAACTTTTGAGACTCTGGATAGAATGGAAGAAGAGTCTGACAAGAAAGAAGATACGGCCCAAGCCTCGAAAGCTGAAGTAAATATCAGGAAGGCTGAGTGGGCTGCGTGCTTTGAAGAAATAAAAGTGATTCAACGTCAACTGTCTACACCAAGCTGTATAAAGTGAAGAAACATCACAAGGTGTCGGGCAAAATCATAGCATGGGCATATTTTGAAGATCTCAACGTTTATGTTGTTAAACATGAGAAAGGGATTGAGTACTTCAGGTTCCCACATGACCTGAAGACTCTTCTTGGATTTGAGCTAAACCAGTTAGCAAAGTTAAAATTGCTATATGCTGACCCACGAAAAATGTCAGGCTGGTTTGAGACTGCTCTTAAAAGAGAGTACCACACTAGATGACTCAACATCAAATCTCAACAGCCAACGAGGTATATCAGACGGTCTGAGGTTGATCCCATAACTGGAAAACCGAAAATAGTGCTGAAGTGGAGTCCTCCGTGCACAATGTTAAAGATCCCTCTACGGGAAATGGCACAGGACTTCACTCCACACTTCAAATAGTGGTACTATGATTGGAGGACAGGAGAGACAGTCATAGTTTTGAACAAGAATGGTGTAATGGAAACCATAAGGGTGTTTGACCCAATATGGCTTACAAACTTGTCTGCAGATGATGTTATACATTATACAAGTGGCCATTATTCTATGACTCTCAAGATATTGTACAATCTCTACAATTTTAGAACGTTATAAGACTCTATTTTGCTTTGAGATACACGCAGGAGTCACTAGAGAAGAGAAGTACAAGAAGTTTGAGGAACTTATGAAGGATGTAAGACATTAGATGAAACTAGGTCCAAGGGGGAGTTTGTAGATACATGTGTCCCTAGTTTCTGATCTTAATGTAATATGTTTGGTTTGTCTTACATATATGTAATTGTACGGGTACTTAATGAAATACAATATGTGGTTGTGCTTATATAATGTTGAATATTTCATTGGTTGGTATGTCATAACACTTATTGACTTAACTATATGGGTTATGGTTGTTTGAATAATATCTAAATCAATTAATGACTATGAAACATATTCAAACTTAATCATGTGAAGTTCTCATACGATTGGCCCATGCTAATGGACCATACGCATGAACAACTTCATGCTAATGAACCAGTCGTACAAATGAACCAGGAGACTGGATCAGTCACATGATTGTAACATGAGATTGACTCAGTCGCATGACTGAACACTCAGTCGTGCGAATGGATCAACCGCATGACCCATCGCATGACTAAACCATGCAAATGGTCCAGTCACACGATTGAGAAACCTAACCTATAAATACCACTTAAATAGTGAAAAAACTAGACACTTCGAATATTTTGATACCCAGACATACCCTAGCCATCTAGAGACGTCTAATAACCTGTTCCAACTTCAAAGATCACAGTAGATCGATTGCTAATCATTCTTAAAGTTTAGATTCAATCTTTAATTGATTCTACGTGCGTTCTCACTGATTGGATCGCCAGTCAAATAGGATTCCGCACTATTTGACTCGGTATACTCGTAAATCTGTTAGTATTCGTCTAGTACGCGATCCTAACAAAGACCCAACTGAGAAAGACAAAGAAGATCAATCAGGTGCTGCAGGCTGGTCTTCTTAGTTAAAAGAAACAAAGAGAAAGAAAAGTATGGATTCAAAGCCAAAGCCAAAGAAGAAGAAAGATACATCCTTTTCTGAACCTCAGGATGAGTCTATACATCGTGAGGATGTGCAGCCAGAGGATGCTACATCAACTCCCAATCAAGCAGCTCCTCTAGCAGCAGGAAGACCCAGCTTGTCCTTGACATACACCACAAATTCGGAAAGATGGCATGTCATTAGAGATCAAGGCATTGAGGATGTCTACACATGGCAGGACATGTTCAATCTGCCTCTGCATGATCTATTTGACATGAGAAGACATTTTGAGAGTCTGAGTGATCCGGATCATCTCATGAAGAAAGGGATGGTCATCATCATAATGAGGACTGTTGATATCTAAAGTCTTCAAAGAGTTTTGGTAGCATCAGCCTAAGGGGATTTTGTAAGGAATACATGTTAAGGCTGATGCAACTCAAACACTTCAAGTCTCCTGCATGCTGCACAAGTACATTGAAGAAGAATGCTTCAGAAGTTTCACATAAACAACAATAATATTCTAAGTATGAAATCTTCCAAAGCCAAGATCAATATCTTCCGAAGCCATAGATTAAGTCTTCCGAAGCTTTAGAGACAAAGTCTTCCGAAGCTCAACTCTTGAAGACAGATTTCTTCCAAAGACTTTTAGTGAACATACTTTATCTGATGTACTTTACATAAAACTAGACCCTTTTCCATTGCAACTCTGTAAAGTCATCAACTTGCATGAGTTGGTGAAAGGGTCCATGCTTTTAGTAACTGTACATTAAGGTCTTGAGTCTGTAACTTTTTACTTTATGTACTTTATCCTTTTTGTAATATATTAGGATGTAAGATATGGCATGTCATAGTCACAAGTCAAAAGGCAATCTGCCTTTTGACTCTACAATTGATTTTGTGTTGTGTCTAGTCAATGTATCCAGATGGCCTTCAAAGTATGGCCGCTGTAGGATGTAGTATAGGTATCTGAGGTACTTGTAACTTTCCTTTATGCTTTGAAACACTTGTAAAAGAACTTGAGAAGGCAATATACTACAATCTTGAAAACCATCTCCTTGTGTATTCTGCTATCTTGTTCTGTCTCTTATTTACTTGTGTTCTTTGTATCATCTCTTGTGGTTAATCCAGTCTCACGGTTTGATCATTTAGTTAATCTCCTCTTTGTGTTGTTGTGTTGTAATTGAACATCCTTCACCGGTCCTGCAGAGTCATTTAAATTTTCGTCAAATTAATTCAAAACATGATAAAAGCTACAAATCACATGTTGAAAAGAAGAATGCACGGGTTAAAAGGATAAACATATCATCAATCCCATGAATCTATAGCTTTCTGGAGAACTTCTTTAAAATGAAGTGTTTTTATATCCTTTTATAATTATCTTAGTTCTTTTCTTTGAATCTTATTTATTTCTTTCTTGAGTTTTTAGGAGTGGTGATGGTCTTGTGGGGGCAATAAAGTTTTTCTTCAATGATTTTGTTAAGTAATTAATCTTTTGATTAAAGAAAATTTAAAAATTTTAACAAAAATTTTAAGGTTTGATGTCAGTGAAACTATTGTTTTGCCGGTAGATTCGCCCAACGAAACTATAAGTTCGCCGGTACTTTCGCTCACCTTAGAGCCTCTTGATCTAATTATTCTTGCTTGATGAACCTATAGTTGGGCTATATATAAGAATATGCGAAATTATCCTTTCATTTTCACACGATCGTATCTGTTGACCCTTTAGTGCCCTAGTTTCTCTCTTTATCTGAAATCTCATTTTTAAACTTTTCTGATTCGATTGGATGATATATTGTGTTTAGGTAGGTATTTTGAACCATTTTCTAAACATTGATTATGTTTCGAACCGTGTTTCTTGACTTTTTCATCGCGTCGGTTGGATGGTTTTTGTTGCAAGCCTCCTTCAAAACTGAATGAAAGTTCACTAAGTTTCAGCAAAATTGTCTTGTTTATGTTGTCTATGCGAACTTGATAGTTTCGCTTGATTGGATTCAACGTAATTATAGATTCTCTTGACACTTGTTCATGTTCCCTTATCTTAGCGAAATTATACTTTCGCCCCGCCGAAACTATAGTTTCGGCCCAACGAAATTGTGATTGCATTCCTTTAATTTAATTATTTATTTTTCATTATTATTATTATTTTTGTTTTCTTTTTTACAAACTTTCTTCTATTTGTATTTTAGTTAAAAGGCGAATTTTAAGTTTGATGATAGGAACAACATTACAGCTCTTCTGGATGATGGTAATCCAAAAGCTACAGGATTTATATTTTTGTATCAGATGGCTAAGGAACTCGCCCATATCTTATGTCATTTCACATTCATGACGATTTATGATCTTCACATTAGAGATTTTTTGAGGACAGCAGAATATGACCTTGGTTCAAACCCTCATCGGATAATTGCAAGAGTTCTAGAGCATGATATTGCCATTACTATTGAGATCATTCTGAGGATACTGAGGTTGGATAATGATTGTGGAGAAGAGGTGGTACTATCTAAGACATAGGTGCTCGAAGCTTTTAGAAGCATCGGATATGAGGGACCTCTATCTGGTACCTGAAAAGAGATCAAGAAATCATTTCTCTCCATAATATGGAGATATATTGCTCACGTGTTTATTATGTGCCTAGATCATAGAAAAGGAAGTTCTGATGGATTGAATTTGGATTGGGCCAGAGCTATGATTGTTTTCTGGAAAGGCCAAAAGGCAAACATTGCCAAGGTCATCTTTGATTACATGATAGAGAATATTGTGGCATTAAAGAAAGACAAATGGCTCTTATATCTGAGATTTATCCAAATGCTTATTGAGGATTTGATTCCTAATGTGCCTTGCCATGGTGAGATAAAAGGGCTAGTTTAGATGAACATAAGGATATTTGCATACTGTTCTGCTATCAGACATGATTTCAGTGGGAAGATAACTTACCTATGGGAGAATATGTATCTAGCTAAGAGATGGTACTATATTAGAAGATTGATTGAGAATAAAAACAAAATTCTAAAGAGAATAGGAAAAAACAATCTGAGGCTATCAAGAAAAGAAAAAGATATGCCAAAGAAAAGGAGTATGATTTTGAAGAAGAAATTGATGAAGTTGAGGAGGCGTTGAGAGTACAAAAGAAGAAAAGGTCAAAAAAGAAAGCTGACCAAGGTGAACATGTGAATTTAACAAAAAGGAGTTCTAAGCATAAGCACCAGACCTTCTCTGAGACTCCAAGAAAAGATGAAAGATATGAACTAGATCAGATATGATAACAAATCCGAACTTTTCTTTGGCAAATGAGTTGAGTATGATAAAGACAAAGCTAGTCAACTAGGAGTTAAGAGAGAAGGAGAAAGATGTAATGTTGGAAAGCATGACGAAAATGATGATGGATCAGCAAAGTATAATTAAGAGACTTCTAAATGAAGTAAACGAGCTAAAAGCATTTGTCGGCTTGCCAAATCAATTGACTAAATGTGAGTTAAATGATCTTACAGATACAACTAAATACTTATTTTTAAAGTGAGTGGTTCATTTAAGGCAGAAGAGGGCTCTAAAGATGCTGGTGTTGCTGATGTAAGGGGATTAGTTTAATTGATTCCTTTGATTTATCTAAACACTCAATTGCACTTGAACACACACACGTCGCATTCAATCACAAGTTCATATTGACTCTACAACCTAATTGAGATCAAGAGCATTATAAACCAAAATTGGTAGAAGGGTACTAATCCTAATCATCTAAGGAAGCTTTTCACACAAGCAATTGGACTAAAATCATCGTTATCATCTTGAATTGATTCTCAACAATCGTGACCATCTTGTTTTTTTTATCAAATCAAATCCTAACTAGCTAATTAATCTTAAGTACACACTCGTTTGTATTTAGGGAAGCAAAGCCTAATGTTAATTTCATTAACATAATCAAATCGATGTTTTATTTGAATAAAATCTGTTGTAAGGCCTTTTTGAATGGGGGTTTCTTGAAAAATCAATTTTATTCATTTATTAACAAGTTTAATATAGAAATAGTGTTTTGACCCACTAGTAAACTACACACACAACATATTGGGGACTCGAGTTTAACCCCAGGCACCCCCTAAATCCTTTTAAATCATTATTTTTCAATTAATATCAATTAAAAAATTATTAATATATTTATATATTAATATTAAAATTGTTTTCTTAATAAAATTAATTCATAAACTTATTATTAAATGTTGAAATTTCCAATTTCACACTTTTATTTTTATAATTGCTATAAAAAATTAAAAGTTTCATTTATAAGTGTCAAATTTTATAAAAATTATTTTAAATCAAATATAAATTATTTAAAGTTATTCTAAACTAACATTTTACAAATCATTTAAATAATTAATCATTCAATGAACTATTTTGATCACAGAATAATTATTATACTTATTCATATTTTAGCATTTAGACTCTATTATCATAAATTAAATATTTTATTATAATTAAAATTTTCATTTCACTAATTATTCATTATTGTTTTCAAATTCAAATACTAAATCAATTTGCTTAATCAAGTTTTGTAAATACATTATTTTAGTTTTTTGTAAAGTCAAATCATAATTGAAATCCTAATCAAATATTAGTCTTTAAATCATTATTACTCTAACTTAAGACATCGTTTCTTAGGTTAACCCGTGAGAAAACTTTTGGTGTATATACTTGCATCCTAAAATTCAAATCATTTACATATATCAATGTGAGTGTTCATAGCCTATTTCCATGTATTTTATGTAAGGCCCCGTTCCCGGGCACCTTACAACTGGTGGTTCATCGCACTTAAAACATTATAAAATGTACATTACTTTGCATCGGAAATTAAAACTTTCATTTATAATTAAGAACATGTCAATTACAACATTAGTTTTCATCTCAAAATACATGACATGTCAAAATACGGATGCCAGCCTCAAAATGCTCCGAGTAGCTTATGCATCCATGCCTGCAACTCTTCAGCATCAACATATACCTGCCAACTATCATGCATACAAAAGTCAGCGACGCTCAGTGAGTTCTAGTTTTAATAATAAAATACATTTCTCTGTAAAAATCGTTCTTTACTTTATTTCAAAACATACTATACTTTACATCATTCGTGATCATGCATCATACGTACATACAGATAATATCATTATTATCTTTATCATTACGTTCATTAACTTGTTCATTCAACGTATTACATTATCGTTCACTTCTCTTTCTAGATCCGGTCAGACTTTACCCTCTTTCTGGCACTCAGCCACGATTACTGAGGTCGAATGACAAGGATCATGTTCTGTACTTTATTACGATAATTCATTTACGTTCATACATACGTTCGTTCTTTACATCATTATTTTTCACTTTACTCGAGATCCGGTCAGACTTTACCCTCTTCGTGGCACTCAGCCACGATTACAGAGGTCGAATGACAAGGATCCGTATCGCGCATTATTATGATAATTCATTAACTTTCGTTACATACATAGCGCACGTTCGCACATTTCATACTTTTATTATCATCATTTCTCATCTAGATCCTGTCAAGCTTTAGCCTCCTCATGGCACGCAGCCATGATTACTGAGGTCGAATGACAAGGATCCCGTTCGCTCATTATCGCACTTTAGCTCAAATCGCACCTTCGCATCATCGTACCCGAAGTACATATCGCACGGATCGCAGACATAAGGAAGCCAGAATCGCATGCTATCTCATGGGTTAGCCAAGATCGCACGCTATAAAAACCACATGAGGCAGCCAAAATCGCACGCTACCTTTATGCCGTCCATCACACATATCGCACCATCGGAGTGGTCACGAAGACCGACTCCCCCTGTGTGTGTGAGAACTCTTGGGGTTTAGCCAAAATCGCACGCCATCCCATGGGTTAGCCAAGATCGCACGCCATAAAACCATATGAGGCAGCCAAAATCGCACGCTACATAGCACACAGTAAATACCACATCGCATGTATCGGAGCAGTTACCAAAATTGAACTCCCACTATGTCTATGCCCCCTTATGAGTAAGCCAAGATCGCACGCTATGATACACACAAAGTTGAGCTAACGACCCTCAGTGAGTCATGAACCTCCTTTCTTTCTTTCGCAATGTACACTTTTCCCCTTCCACTTATGCAAAGTTTCTATTCTTTCCATTTACTTTTCTTTTCCTTTCGTTTAAGTAGAAATTTCGGGGTGTTACAAGTCTACCCCCCTTAAAGAGGTTTCATCCTCGAAACCTGTCGTTTCTCGAACAGTTACGGGTAACACTGTTTTACCTCTTCTTTGATCTTGCCTTTAAGCTCAGATCCCTTTAGGCTTCACTGTACCCGCACAAGTGAAACCATCATCCTCCTTGGTCTATTCTCCTCTTCTTATTAGTAATGGTCACCAGTTGCTCCTCGTGGTCGGATACCCTGTCCATCTCAGTATTCTCTAGTAGCAAGATCATATCCTCATCGGTTGAGCTCTTTCTTAGACGAGATACATTGAGCATCAGATGAATTCCACTTAACTCATCAGGTAGCTCCAGTCGGTGTGCCACTTCTCCTACCTGAGCAACAACTGAGAATGACCCTCCACACTTTAATATTGGCTTTACTTGATTTCAAATCAAGCAATCTGCTTTCCTGGTCGAAGCCTTCCTCATACTTCATTGTCGTAGGTCGTCACCGAACTTTAGTCATGCACGGTTGAGCAATCCACCTTCTTGCAACACTTGGGGTTTGAGTCATAGGCTACTGATCATTTCACCCGGAGATGCATGTCTACCTACCTATGTCAGTCTTGAACAGCCTAGCAGGAACAAGCGCTCTCTCTTAATTCTATCGCGCAATTCTCTAGGGCATTAGGTAACCTGGTAGACTTACTAATAGCAATTCTAACATCGAAGGGCTCATCGATCTTCCTACCCCTAACGTGCAATATCACAGAAAATAGCGGCAACAAAACTACTACTAACGTCACAATTAAAGCATAGATGCATAAATCTAAACTTGCAAGAACGTACCTGACGTTACCTCGGAGTCCGACCTAGCCTCCTCTCGGTCATAGCAAAGGCTCTAGCCCTCACCCTCTATACTCCTTCCTCGTACTGGAGCTTCCTTCGATCTTCTTCGTTCCCAAACCTTCTGCTCTCGGCTTCTTGCAATCTCTGCTCATGTGACCAATTTCTCCACAATATAACATCTCACAGTTCCACATTCTCTAGCCACATGACTAGGCTTTCCACACTTGAAGCAAGTGTTTGGTCCCCTTTTGCATTCTCCCGAGTGCTCCATCCCGCATTTACCACATTTGTTCATCCCCGCGCCAGGTGTGACCATACGGCGGTCATCCCCCCGGGCGTGCTTATTATTCATCGAGTCACCACCCCATCCAGTTCTCTTTCCCTTCCAGTTTCGGTCTCCATCACCTTTCTCTCCGTCTTCAAGCACCACCACCATAGTTCTTTCATCATACAACCTCCCCGCCAAATCAACTGCCGACTTAAAAGTGCTCGGTCGGGCAGCAATCATGTGCCTACGAATGTCCGCAGGCAAGCCCTGAATATACCTCTTGATCTTTCGTGAAAGAGATGTCACCTGATCCGGCACCAGACGTGCCATCTTGTTGAACTTCGTGGTGTACTGTTGATGTGTCAGGGTTCCCACCTCTAGCTGCAAGAACTCTCTTTCAACTTTATCCATCTCACGATGAGGACATAATTCCTCAATCACCAGCCTTTTCAACTCTGGCTTTCTCATCCGTCCAATAGCTCTGCTACCCTCGGCTTGGCCACCAACACAGAGCCGAGTCCATAAAAAATTGGGTAGCAAACTTCACCTTCTGATCCTCCCGGCACTCGTTCATATTCAATACCACTTCCATCTCTCTCACCCATCGGTGAGCAGTAGCAGCAGTGCCGTTTCCATCAAAAGTTGGGGGCTTGCATCATTGAAACGTCCCATAATTAAGCCTCGTGCCGCCTCCAGTGCAGGCTCTTCCTCTTCGTCCTCTTCGTCCTCTTCGTCATCGAAGAAAACCGTTTCAGTCTCGGGTCGTCTCTTTTCGCCCGAAGATCTACCCCTTTCTTGTCTCTCCCCATCTTTAACAACCTTTATAACTTCGGTCACCACAGACTGTAGGATCGTCTGCATAACCTAATGCACTTCCTCCCTGACTGCCTCTATCATCGAGGCTCTCTGATTAGCATTCTCGTCACCGCCCTCCTGATGAGGGGCCTCGGGTTCCTCATGGGCTGCTCCTTCACCCTAGACCTTCTCTTGTGACCCGTGGTTCAGCACCACATCCACCACCACCTCCACCTCTTGAAGCTCTCGAAGATCTACCGCCAACCATGTTTTAACACATTATAAGATTCAAACACTAACGCGGTCATTTAAGGTAATAACTCAGTTTATGTCAAGTATAGTAAGTCCCTAATTACAGTGGTCAGTTGTGATTAGCCACTTACTTTACTCTTCATACCCCAGGCATTTCCTATCCCGACTGCATCAGTATCTAAATCTACACATTAGCACACAAGCCACATAACATGCGTACAAAATGGCGGTTAACAATAACTTACATAAAACGTTTACATAAAAACCCTTTACCTGTATGCACGTAGCTAGTAGGACTGGCATCCCTTTTCTTTTTAGTCCCATTCTCAGTTTAAGATTAGGTTTTTCAAAATATTTACTCAATTCACTTAAACTTTTGCTCTGATACCAACTTGTAAGGCCCCGTTCCCGGGCACTTTACAACTGGTGGTTCATCGCAATTAAAACATTATAAAATGTACATTATTTTGCAGCGGAAATTAAAACTTTCAATTATAATTAAAAACATGTTAATTACAACATTAGTTTTCATCTCAAAATACATGACATGTCAAAATACGGATGCCAGCCTCAAAATGCTCCCAGTGGCTTATGCATCCATGCCTGCAACTCTTCAGCATCAACATATACCTGCCAACTATCATGCATACAAAAGTCAGCGACGCTGAGTGAGTTCTAGTTTTAATAATAAAATACTTTTCTCTATAAAAACCGTTCTTTACTTTATTTCAAAACATACTATACTGTACATCATTTGTGATCATGCATCATACATACATACAGATAATATCATTATTATCTTTATCATTACGTTCATTAACTTGTTCATTCAACGTATTACATTATCGTTCACTTCTCTTTCTAGATCCGGTCAGACTTTACCCTCTTCGTGGCACTCAGCCACGATTACTGAGGTCGAATGACAAGGATCATGTTCTGTACTTTATTACGATAATTCATTTACGTTCATACATACGTTCGTTCTTTACATTATCATTTTTCACTTTACTCGAGATCCGGTCAGACTTTACCCTCTTCGTGGCAATCAGCCACGATTACTGAGGTCGAATGACAAGGATCCGTATCGCGCATTATTATGATAATTCATTAACGTTCATTACATACATAGCGCACGTTCGCACATTTCATACTTTTATTATCATTCATTTCTCATCTAGATCCTGTCAAGCTTTACCCTTCTCATGGCACGCAACCATGATTACTGAGGTCGAATGACAAGGATCCCGTTCGCTCATTATCCCACTTTAGCTGAGATCGCACCTTCGCATCATCGTACCCGAAGTACATATCACACGGATCGCAGACATAAGGAAGCCAGAATCGCACGCTATCTTATGGGTTAGCCAAGATCGCACGCTATAAAAACCACATGAGGCAGCCAAAATCGCATGCTACCCTTATGTCGTCCATCACACATATCGCACCAATCACACCATCGGAGTGGTCACGAAGACCGACTCCCCCTGTGTGTGTGAGAACTCTCGGGGTTTAGCCAGAATCGCACGTTATCCCATGGGTTAGCCAAGATCGCACACCATAAAACCATATGAGGCAGCCAAAATCGCATGCTACATAGCACATAGTAAATACCACATCGCACGTATCGGAGCAGTTACCAAAATTGAACTCCCACTGTGTCTATGTCCCCTTATGAGTAAGCCAAGATCGCACGCTATGATACACACACAGTTGAGCTAACAACCCTCAGTGAGTCGTGAACCTCCTTTCTTTCTTTCGCAAGCCATCATTTCTCTCATTCATTCGTTTATGCTCGCATTCATTCATTACGTTCCTCTTTTCATTATTTTCCACTTTACGTTACATAATACTTTCATTACATTCATTAACGTTCAACACAAAGCCAAGGGAAGACATACGTATAAAATAATGCAACAAAAATGGATTATGACAAGATGCCAAGCACCCATAATTACCATTCGTTTATAATGCAACAAAAATAGAAATCAAATGATAAGAGACTAATGTATGAAATGCAAACAATTCATTTAAACTAACCAAACCATAACTGAATTCATATTGGCATCGAGATCATTTTATTATTTTATTCAAGAAATTATTTTAAAGATACTTTTGGCAGTGGAAATTCATACAATAAATATATCATAATATTTTTAAGAAATTAAGTCAACTCACAAAAACCGAATCATTTATTAAGATTATTTTACAAAATCTTGTCTTTATTTACAAGCCAAACGTTCCATTCTAGAGATGCATTCATCTTAGGTTTTATCTTGTGATTTTCAAGATTCGACACTAGATACAATGAGTTGATACTGTAGCATGATCTAGTGTCATTTCTACTTTATTCATTCTTTACATGTAACAAGATTAAAATTAAATATAAGTGATAATATTGGTGAGTAACGTTTATTAGGCTCAAATAATTTTCACATGCAAGCATGAGAATATTAATTTAATATTAACCATGCTAGAGCCATAAGATGAATTACACATCAAGATCTTTCGTTATACACCGGTGATAGTTTGTTATCAGGTCACCCATGGGACCTCAACGCTTAGAGAGTCATAATCATTTGGTCACTAAACCATTACCAACCATTCTTAGTCATAGTACTCATTTAAGGGTCCTACCCATCACATTTGCATCACTTCTAATCAAAACCCGTGTACAATCTTAGTTTGATGTTTGTCTTGCATTTTACCGACATGTGTTAATGAATTAACTATTACTCATGCTGGTTTTCAAGATAATGGTGAATCTCAAGGAGTCCAAGGGTTTAATTTTAAAAAACGAAAATATCACAGAATAGTAATCAAGTTTTTAAAGTGTTCTTATTTAGTCACTCATACATATTTTTCTCAAATTGGACCACTAAACGATCAAATCGAGTTATTATCAAATTTTCTTATGTTAAGAAAGTAATATGAGAAGATGTTGGGGTTAGAATTTTCAACATATGAAATTATATTAAAAAATAAAATAAAAACATATTAATTATGAAAAAAATAGAAAAGTACCTAAAATTCACGTCATAGATACATATCATTATCAAAAGAAAGAAACAAATATTTTCTGTTTGAAACAAAGTATAACATAATAAAAAACATGTTAATACTTTTAATTTATATAAAACATGAAAACTAAATGACCTAATTGAAACACTTTTAAAACTTAAGTTAGCTAATTGATACACTTTTAAAGTTGGTTACTATTTTACAAAGTTACCTCTAAAAAAACAAAAGTATTCACCTTAAAGTTAAGTTGGGCCTTGTCTATGTTCTTAGGCTAGTTTCAAATGCCTTAAGCAGAACTTTAGCTATTTACTAAGGTAGAATCGTTAATCGTCTTCTAGAAATTTCTAGCATATAAACCGAGGTTCATTATTTAAGAATTAAGGTGTGAGAGTATGGAAAAAGAGTTGAGAACTCATCCTTATATAGGTGAGATCGACTATCTGATGTGGTCTGCATCCACAAGGCGATACGGCCCCGCATAATGTGTCACCTCTACACGCCTGACACATGTCGCGCATGCATTGCCTTAAGCCCCTTTTGGTGATGCAGCCTGTATCCAGCTGATGTGGTTCACATTAGTGTTCATTTGTTAACACCTATCCATTAGTCACCATTCACATCTTTGTATTGATTCCTTAGCCCAATCGATGCTACCCGTATCCCTTCTTTGATGCAAGCCCTATTTTCCCCAAATATTTATTTTATAAATTTCTCCTTTATACAACTTCTTCAAAATAGAATATTTTCCAAGCTGACCTGGTACATGCTAGCCAAGGGCTTTACCCTTAAGAACGTCTCCTTAGAATCATCTTTTAAGGAGTGGAATCCAGGGCGTCAAGAAACCACATCTACTGGTGAGGGTGTAGAGGCTCATCCTAGGACCTCATTTAGTCATAAGCATTCCAAAAATACGGATGAAGATTGTCTAAAACATATACATGAATTGACGACCCATAATCTTGAACTTGCATAAAGATTAAGTGTCTTACAAGCAAAAAATGCAAGGCTTCAAGGTTATGCTAAAATAGCCATAATTCTCAAATTTAAGAACTGTTTGCTAAAGGCGTCAGCAGATAGAGTCCATGAGGTTAAGTCACAACTTAAGACTCTTCAAGACCAGGTTACAAGAGTTACCTCCCAAGAATATCAACTCATAACTCCTTAGTAGTCAATAACTAAGGCAATAGACCTTGAACTTAAGGTTGAATCCCTGCAAGAGACAATTGAGTTTATCAATCAATCATCTTGAAGCCAAACTAAATGAGCTTCTAGAGAGATATGACTATGATAGTTTAGAAGAGAAGGAAATGAAGCTACAAGAGTTATAAGGAGAATGACCCAAAAGGTTTAACTTGGGAAAAGGACGGTTGTAATAAGAAGCTCTGACATTTCTTCTTTGTTATCTCTCAAAAGGAAAATATCTAATGAATGATCAACTAGCAGCCACTCATAAGGGATTTGCTAAAGAAGAGACTCAACTACTGATAGTGCTATTAGAAGCTGCTGAAAAGCTAAAGAAATTAGCTGCAGATGCAACTACCAAAACAGACATTCAAAAGGCTTATACAGCATATGAACCCTTTGAAAGGATGATTTTCCACATAAGAGGAACCTAGACCATGGAAGATAATATGTAAAGACATTGGGTGACACTTGAAGATGAACCATGCGAACTTCATAAAGTACACAAGGACACACCTACTCTGAACTCAAGAAATCAGCTGGGGTGATATTTGGTTAACTGGATATTGAAACCAAAACCCTAGTTAGCTATGAGGTGAATGTGCAAATAGACGGCCAAGAAGTCACCAAGGATGCTGAAAGAGTTTAGACAACTACTAATGATCACAAGTCGGCTGGTGAGGCTTCAAGTGTATCTAGTAGACCTTCAGCAGTCAGAATTACTACAATCTCTACCTTAGACAAAGGTAAGAGACCTATGGCTGCTAAAGAAGAAGTTGAATATGAGTTTCAGGAAAGAATGACCAGATTCCTAATGACTAAATGGATGAAAATATTCCCAGAGAAGGTTGATAATGAAATAACAGAGCTGCATGTTGGCATAGGTCAATAATATCCTATTAAGAAGGACATCATTGCATTAATAAAAAGTGCAAAATATCCTACAACTACAAGAAAAAGGATCAACCCTGTTGGTGAAACTAATAGAACAAAACCAACAACTCCATGTAAACAAATGCCAAGGTTATCAAGATAGTGTTATGTAAGTCATCCAGGCCAACTTCCAAAAGCACTCAAAGGACAACCACTCGTCAAGCTCCGGTGTCCACAACTACTAACTCCACACCAATGGCCTTCATTCAAATAAAGAAGGAGACAGATCAAGAAATATGTCTCCTAGCAGCTCAACTTGAGTTGAAATTATTCAATTTTGATGAGGTCATGGAATGGAGTATTGTTGAGGTGAAGGGAAAGCTGATAGCTACAACTAACGTTAAAATAAAGAAGTCAACAAAATTGGCTAGAAAGAAAAAAAACTGAATTAGAGAGAAGACAAGTAGAGAGAGTAACACAGGAGACCAGAAACAAGCAACAAATAAAGACGTCCCTTAAATACTATGGTTTCTCTGGTAACAAGTAGGACCAATGAGTTTTTCAACTCTTGATCTAAATATTAGAGAAATCAAGAAAAGAGTTACAGAGTGAGCTCCCTAAGTATGAAAAGCTAGTAAGTAATGGGAAAGATAACCAACTAGAACTAAGAAAAATGTTCAGAAGTCTTCCCATATGCCGACTGAGGCTCCAACATCTCCTGACTTGTACTCCACTGCCTCTAATGACCATCAGCCTATCTTATTAGTCCTTACCAAGAATAAATTATGCTAAAAAATTAGTAAGGCAAGGGTGATTGACCTAGAGGTGAAGGAGAATATTCTTTAAGGAATATAGGTTTTGGGTGGTGGGTATGTTTTCCAATGAGAAAGCTTGTGGTCAACAGGGTGAATGGTAAGATCATTTACTATAATCATGAGGATGAGATACTTGATCTGCCCATTGACATCTTAGAGCAAATTTCTATGTACCTCACCATATTTAGATGTAGAAATAAGAAGTCCAAGATGTTGCTTGAAAAGATAATGTCCTTAGTCAAGGCTGATACTAGTGAAGAAATCCTTGAAACTCCACTATCAGCATATGATCCAATAGTGGAGTGAGAATATGACCAAAATAAAGACACATATTTCATCACTAGATCAATTATTGAAAGGATAGCTTACTCAAGAAATCAACTAGTTTACTTTAATAGATTTGAGAGAGCAAACCTAACCAAATTAAGGCTAAGGAACATGAGCAATGACTTTAAGACAAAAGAAGTGGTGAAGGTGTTAATGCTAATTTACAAGTCTATCTAGAAAATTCGAATCAGGATTTAGAACAGAGATTAAAATGAAGGAGTCTGAAGCTGCTGAGTCACCCAATTTGCCGATCCTGTACTCAGAACTCAACCACAATCATCTCCTCCCACCATTCAAACTGCTCAAGCTTTTGGGCATGTTTTTAAATAGTCTAACAAGCTCCTCTAACAATAGAATCTCCAATACAAAGCAATTCTGATCAATCGAAAGATGAAGTGGTCATCACCATAGCCGTCGAACGAGTAAGACAAGGCCTGAACAATCCTAAACAAACTGATGATGAAAAACTCTTAGAATTTGACCAAGAAGACTTAGAAGGTGATTGTACAACCATTATCAACCGGGTATATGAGCTAAAGGCTTAAAGATACTTCATTAAAAGTAAAAAACAAGTCTAATTATTTTTTCTGACTTAGCTAGAAGTTTTGAACCTCAACTCTAAAGACCTAAAAAAATATTTTCACCTTGATTAAGAAATATGAAGGCATGTAAGATAAGTATAAATCTATGGCTTCTATGCTGAAGAGAAAGATTGGGAGCAGAGTTGAAGTAGAAGAAAGTGGAGACAAAGACGAAGAGGTTCTGCATGTGACTCAATTGGGCATTATATGACCCAATAATATATTAAAGCTATAATTCCTCAACCAAAACTTTTTGTCTAAACTTTTTAGGTGCTGGAAAAACTAAAGTCACAGAGTATGATCCTTTTAGATTATCTCAGCAAACACATGAAGGACATGGTCAATCTACCTCTTGGAAACTTCTCTAGATATAAAATATGACACATGTATAAGCTACTACAAATAAGGATGCTTTAAGGATGAAGAAAGAGTTTTGGTAGGATCATCCTAGGATGAATTTGTTGATATATGAAGAGGATGAAGCTACCAAAAACTTAAGTATTCAACACTGGTTGTCAACTACTGAATTCTTCCAAGTGCTGAACCACTTTCGATCATGACGAAAAGTGATTGAAGTGTTAATTACTGTTGATCAGCACTCAAATGGATGAGTTGTTGATCAATTACAACATTAGAGAAGAGTGCATGTGCCTAAGTAGCAGATGTTGTGTTCTTCCTTTGGAGACAACAAGTACTGAAGCTGCTAACTTCTGATGTGCCAATTGCATGTCTATGTTGTACATATCTTTTTGTAAATTACGAATAGATGTGAAGTGATTTATTCTTTGTGTTTACCTTTCATTATATAAATACCTTGTGTAGTTTTGAGGTTAACGAGTTAGCCCACTTGTTTATCTGCCGATTGTAAGAATTGTACTTAGAAAAAATTTATCAAGTATATACTTTGAAAAAAAATCTTGTTTCCTTATTATTATTTAAAGTATATGTTTTTGTGAAGTAAGACAATTGATTAAGACTCTGCATTTTTTATCTGCCGATAAAACAGAAAAGTCTTGTTAAGTCATTAACCTGATCCAACATAGGTAAGATGGTTAAGATCTCACACATGTCATTTTAAGCTTAGAAAAATGAATGCTTAACTGAGTTGAGTTTTTTATATTATTTTAAATTAAATTTGAAATTGAGAACACTAGAAGGTCTACTTTTTATATTGAGACCATCAAGTTTTGATGTTTGTTAGCGTTCTCATGCTTCCTTTTATATAAAGAGAAATGTTATACTAAAAATAGTATTTAATCTAAAAGGCTTAATAAAGATTATAAGCTTGACAAGTGTCCTCCTATTGTTTTAAAGGGGAGGGCATTTTAGTCATTGTGTCAAGTATGTTAACTCATTGTGTTTTATACGTTTATTGCATCATATATTTTAAATAATTTGTTAGATGTATTTATCATTGCGTTTTATGTTTTTGATTATTTTGTGTTATTTTTGTTATTGTTTCTATAGATTATATATGCTTGTTATTTATCATTATATATTAGAATTTAAAAATACACAATGATATACTTTCAGCAATATATTTTTTTTCAAAAGTCATAGTGGCAAAGATAAAATAATATGTTATTTTTGTCATTGGTTTTTATATATTATATAAACTTATTGTTATTTATAATTGTGTTTTATAATTAGAATTAACAATGATGTTATTTCATCAATGTATTTTTCAAAACTCATAGTTGCCACACCCCGTTGACCAGGACTGACTGTGACTGACGACATCAACATAATGCAGCGGAAAGAATAAACATTACTTAAATAATTTGCATCCAATCATTTATTGCCTACGTGGCATCCATAATAATACAAATACTAGTTAAATATTGTCTACTCCCAAATGCATAAGTTTAAGTCAATTCTCTCAAATGTTAATAATTATATAAGGTGGTGGTTAAACTCCAAGTGTCTGACCAGGTCAACTCTTGTCTATGATCTCTTGGTTAAATCATTCTTCTCCTAAAATACACACCCAATAGTATTGGTGCATAAAAGAACGTATCACAATCAAACCTGGACCCGGGTGACCCTCTCGACTGCTAGACCATCCCCTAACCCATACCCCTTATTGTTATGGACTTAAGTGTGCCCTATTAAGCACCTTTAATCTTCACTAATTTGTGATACAATGATTATTAAATCTCAATAGGGGGTTTCCCTGTCCTAAGGGCCCATTATGTGTGGGGGATTCCCCAAATAGTACTATCCACAAACCACACGGATCGTAATGGAGTTAATGATTGTGTTCTCATTTGAGGATAAGTGTAGTAACCATTGTATAATAAAATAAGTTCTAAAGAGTATGTATTCACCCTAATATAGTTTAAGTAAAAAAGAGGATTATGAGACTCACCTTAGCTTGTTCTTTGAAGTAAGTGTTTGTGGTCTAGAGAGCTACCGACCAATAAGGTTTCTAGGTTCATTTCATAAGCATTAGTTTTATTTCAATCAGTCTACGCCTAACCCCTTTAGTTTAAGTTTATCCTACGCGATTTGGTGATTTCCATTACATGTGTATAATTTGGTTCAAATCTTGGAGTTTGAAATCTTGACTTGGCTTTTGATTATAATTGGGTTATTATATCATGAATTCAGATTATAATAGTGTTTATAAGTAATATTTATTTCCAAAACAGTAAAGTTTTAATTTGTTGGCAAGATTGGCCCCTCAACTTTGCTAAAGTGACACTTTTAACCCTAATGTTTGGAATTTTTCACTTTAATTATTTATGTGGGTTTTATTATTTCAAGAGGATTAAGCTACTATAGTAAGTTAATTTTTATTATATTATGCCATTAGGTCATTCTTAACGGTTCCAAGAGTTAGTTTTCGGTTTAGGTAATTATGGAATTACATTTAGAGGTTTGTTACAGGAAATAGTTGAATGGTCTATAGTATGGATTATATTTCAATTACAACTTATTTGGGTTTTAGTTAGCTTCTAGAGAGTTATTTTGTGGCCATAAGGTTGGTGCTTTAGTCATCGGGTCGTGTTTCGGTTGTGCTTTATAATGTATTTTTAAGTTTAATGATTTTATTAACTTTTTAAGTTTTCTATAGGATTATGGGTCATAATCTATTAGAAAGTATTAGTTTTATCAATTTAAAGGTTTCTATAAAGTTTTTTATTATTATTTTTACTAGTGAGACGTTAGTTTACTTATATTAATGATAAAGTTTGTATAAATTCCTAGAAAATTCCATAAATGATAATATTTGTTTTCTAACTTATTTGTATCATTATTAGGCCATTAGCTACTAGATATTCAGGTATTAAGTTGGTTTTGTCAGTTTTAGTATTTTTAACGCTTGAGGTGTGGTTTTTAACGGGTTTTGGGGTTCAGGTACACTTTGGTCGCATAATAATTTAATATACTTAGAATAAGTATTTTTAACGCTTGAGATATGGTTTTTAATGGTTTTAGCTTAAAGACTCGTTTTTATGAACTTTTACTATTTTAGCTTGAATAACTTTTATATTGTTGTTTTCCAAGAAAAAAACTATATAATATATGAAATTTAATTTATAGGCATTTCTTATCATTATAAGTCTACTGTAATTTTCTACATTCGGATTTTATGCATATTTGGTATTTTCACTAAATCTACTGCTAGTTTCATTAAGTGTCCGTTAAGTCCCGATTTTGGATTTCTAAGTATTTTAGTATGATTTTTCCCTTCCCAATTATTTTCATATCATAAATAACTTCTAAATAACCCCATAATTTCAGTATCTTAGATTCCTAACCTATTTCTTTTGTTTGTCTCAAAATCACATATTTTTTAGTTTTTGTATAATTTATAAAATGTGAAATACATTGGCTTGGATTGTAAAATTCGAGTTTAAAACTTTAGTATCTTAAATCCCCAACCTATTTCTTTAATTTGTCTCAGAACTGAGTTTTTGTATAATGTAATGTATAATTAATAACTTCTAGAAATATTTAGATTAAAAATTTTGGACTTAGATATTACACTTTTATATTTTGCGAAACCGAGTTTTCGGGTAAGCTAGATTCACTAAAACCATGCTTGTGAGCAAAAAGGGTTTTAAGAAAGCTTGTATATCTTTTAGTTATTGTAAAAAATGTTTTTAATGTTTCAAAATGAGTTGGTGGTGTCACTAAGGTGACGAAACGCGATATTTCGTGCGTTTTTAATAGTAACGGGTTAGCCTGTCGTGTGAGGTGGGTGAGATGGGTGCATGGGCTGCTGAAATGAACTTGGATTTATGAAGTAAGCTGTCCAAAATAGTGGGTTAGTTCTGGTTATAAGTTGAATGAAAGGAAAAATGTGAACCTGAGGGAGTGTGTGTGTGTGTGTTCATGTGATGTTACCTTGTAAGGCCCCGTTCTCGGGCACCTCACAGCTCGTGGTTCATCGCACTTAAAACATTATAAAATATACATTAATTTTGCAGAGAAATTTAGAACTTTCGTTATAACTAAAACATGTCATTTACAACATTAATTTTCATCTTAAAATACATGACATGTCAAAATACGGATGCCAGCCTCAAAATGCTCCCAGTAGCTTATGCATCCATGCCTGCAACTCCTCAGCATCAGCATATACCTGCCAACTATCATGCATACAAAAGTTAGCGACGCTGAGTGAGTCCTAGTTTTATAATAAAACATACTTTTCTTTGTTAAAACCGTTCTTTACTTTATTTCAAAACATACTATACTTACATCATTTGTGATCATGCATCATATGTACATACAGATAATATCATTATTATCTTCATCATTACATTCATTAACTTGTTCATTCAACGTATTACATTATCGTTCACTTCTCTTTCTAGATCCGGTCAGTCTTTACCCTCTTCGTGGCACTCAGCCACGATTACTGAGGTCGAATGACAAGGATCCGTATCGCGCATTATTATGATAATTCATTAACATTCGTTACATACATAGCGCACGTTCGCACATTTCATACTTTTATGCAGGATCGGTGTTTGTCACTTAAACACAAATGTTTTCTCTCAAACTCGCCTAGAATCACACTCGGGTAAGAATCAATAAGAGTTGATCACAATATGAAAAGTAATTAAGAACACATAAAGATAATTTTCAAGATACTTTTATATATTGATTCTCAACTCAAAATACAAAGACTCTTACAAGCAGATTATCTGTTTGTTTATGAATTACAAGGAGAACCTATATATAATACTATCTACAGCCGGATATACTTTGATACCAGCTGGGATCCTATAGCTAAAGTCTATACTACAAGACTAAAGATAAGGTATCTCGGATAAAGTCTTATCTGAGATTTGGTAGTCAGGACATGTCCCTGACTTACCTTTTGTCACCAACTAAAGATGCCAACTGTACTATCATGAAAAGGTAAACAGTGGAATAAATTATGGTCAACAACATGGTTCTTTAGGAAGAAGCCATGCTGTATCAGAAGTCTGCAGTGGAGTGTCAGAGACCATACTTGTGTCCACTGGTTATAGCAGTGTCTTCTGAAGGTTAAATGGCTTCGGAAGAGTAAGTACTTCTGAAGCCACTTTATACTTCGGAAGAGGCTGCTTCTTCCAAGACTTGGAGACTTCTTCATCATACTTCGAATGTAGTCTTCACTTTATTCTTCTAAGTCTTGAACTTCGGAAGTATGCATTTGTCTTCGGAAGTAGAGTTCTGTCTTCGGAAGCTGGACTTTTCCTTTGTCTTCAGAAGAACTCTACAACCTTTGGAAGTTCCATGAAGAGCTTCGGAAGCCTTTGCATGCAGCATCAAAATAACTTAATTGATCTAGTTTTGGTTGCATTAGCCTTCTTCTTGAACCAACAAACTCCCCCTAGGCTGATGCTACCAAAACTTCACTTACCTCGACTTCTCAAAACTTTCAGCACCAAGGAGAGCAAATATTTGTCTGTCTCCTTGTTCTTCCCTGATGTGGTGCTGAGAAGTTTGTACAGATCCTTGGTAGACAGGAAATCCAGTCTGTCACCTTGGATAACATGTACCCTTTGTTGTTGCCCTCTAAAAATAGTTAGTTTATGGGAACTGTAATCATATTCCCATCGAACTATAGGTTCCAATTCAGGACCTTCCACCATTTGTAGAAAGGTAGCACCTTTGGTGGGAGATCTTTCCTTGTCTTCCTATCTTCTCAACTTCAACTCTTCTTCAATCTTTGCTTTTGCAGTTAGCTCGGCCAAATGATGACTGCTGAGATGATTTCTGATGAGTGCAGCAGTTTTAGAGTTGGAGGGGTTGGAGAATGGTTTCTCTGCTAACTCAGCAATGTCAAATCTGCTGGAGTGTAATAGAGAGGTTGCATTGAGTCTGTTGACTTCACCATTCTCTCTTTTCACAACAAAGTTGTGAGAAGGTTCATCGAACCTCCACTGGATTATCTTCCTTCTAGGCACAAGAGGCTGACTAGGAATCTTGTCCTCTTTTCTTGTATCCAGCAGAGTCACCGGTTTTCTTCTGAGCTTCTTTTCTTCCTCATTTAAAGAGTCTAAATTGAGGCCCAAAAGTCTTGCAGCCTGGTCCAAAGTTCCTCTAGGCAAATCAAGGAATCTGTCTCTTGTGAGGCAACTTGAAGATCCGTCTACATAGGTGATGTTCACGGAGTCTTCTACACAGGAAACTTCGCTTAAAGTGGTGCAATTAGTGAGCTTCGTCTTGATTGCCTTAAACTCCTCAAGGGAGAGATGTTGAGAAGGCTGAAGGGATGGTTTGGATGGTAATTGGGTAGGTTTAGGTTCGGAGGTTCTGGCTAGTGTTTTGGGTTGGATGATGGGAAGTTTAGGAGGGTGAGGTGAGGGAGCGGTAGTGGGTAGTGATGTGGGTTCAGGAGTGAAGGGTTCAGGTTTAATGGTGAATGGTGAGGATGAGGGTTCAAGTTGTGGTTGGGTGGAAGCAGTGAAGGTCATCCCTTTTACCCTTCTACACATTTCTTTCCTTTTCCCTAACCGGATGTCAGCCTTAATTTCACCAACAATCCATTGGAGTGTCCTTTCAGACATAGGACCCACCTGCCTACCGGAGAAGCCATGAGCCCGAAGATGTCCTTCATCCAGGCTTTCTCAGTAAGCTTCTTGGAGGCAGTGACCCTAGCCTCTTCTTCTTTATTCTTCTTCTCTCTGGCATTTTCTTTTGCAGCCTTCTTCCTTTCTTTCTCCATTAGATCCTGCTCTTTGTTGAAGAGCCAGAGGATCGTGTCATCATTGTGTGGAGAGAGTTCTTGAAGATCAAAGCCTCTGGAGAGTAGGAAGTTTATCTTGTCTCTCCTCAGCTGCAATTCATCCTCCTTCTGTTTCTTTTCCTTTTCCTCTAAGGCCAACCTGGCTTCTTCTTCAAGTTTCAGTCTGGTCACCTTCTCTAGATCCATCAACTCCTCTAATAGTAGCATGAGTGTTTCTTCATTGGCAGCTCCTATTTCAATGAGCTGGTCAATGATATGCTCTCTTCTTTTATTGATGACAACTTCCTCATTGGAAGTAGCTGCTTTTGTGCTAGCAGCTAGCAACTTCTCAATCTGAAGTCTTCCTTTCTTCTTAATTTTCTCAATCTTCTCCTCTTCCTGAATCTCTTCTGCAGTCATCTTCCTTTTACCTTTATCCTTTGAAGATCCTGACTGTGGTGGTTCTTGGAAAGAGGTTTCTGACTGTGAGAGAGTCAGAGATGGAGTCTGAGATGGAGGTGCAATTGGAAAGTCCTTGCTACTCATTTCAAATGCCATTTCTAGGATAGCATCTGTGATGATCAATTCCTCAAACATCTTAAACAGTCCTTCCGCAGCTTCCATTTCAGCTTCGGAAGATTCAGCTTGTTCTTCCGAGGCTTTAACTTCAACTTCGGAAGTTAAAGGAGATGCAGATTCTGTCCCAACTGTTTTAGTTGCTGGGCCATCAGTTCCCATTTCCCCTTCGAATTGAATCTTAGGTTCCATGAGGACCTTAGGTTGACCAACTTCTTCCACAATGGTAGAAGGTGCATTCTGCCTTTGAAGTTCTTCTGCTCCAAAGTAGATCATTGCAGCATCATGACTTGGCTGCTCAAAAGAGGATCTTAACAGAAACTTGGTGAAGAGTTTGTAGAGATCATTGAGCTTCCTTGGATCAATCTGAAGAGTAACCTGAGATGTTTCAGGCGCAGAGATGACAGGAGAGGAAGATGTTGAAGTGGACGGCCGACTCTGTGGTTCCTTGTGTGTTTGTCTTTGAACATTCTCCCCCTTTTTGGTAGCATCATCTTGAGAGCTAGATGAGCTGGAGGAGGAAGTCAGGGAGACCTGAATAGGTACATGCCTAACAGACCTCTCTGTCTGTTTCTCAGCTAGTTGAGCTTTGAGATTGTCAATCTCAAGTTGTTGAGTGGCAGATCTTGTCTCTAAAGTCCTAACCTGAGATTCCAGGTTTGAGACTTTAGAAAGAAGATCTTGAATGAGGAGTTGCATGCTTCCCTCATCTTCTTTCGAAGAATCACGAGGAGATGAGGTAACATACCTAGTATGTTCAGCCTCACCATCAGATGTGGGTTCTTGGCACCCTGGTTTCCCATGCTCAATGATGTCTCTTTCAGAGTCATCAAAGGGCTCGATTGTCGTAGATTCAGTCTGAGAAATGTTACCACTGTCCAGAAGATCCATTGAGGCACCTTCTGTAGTGGCAGCTGAATCTACATGAGTCCCTTCCACATCCGTGGGACTTACCTCAGTTGGTTACTGATGGGGGCTAGAGATAAGAGATTTCTCCGGGCTCTGTTGATCTTGGAGAGGGTGTTGTAGATCAACTTCATTGCCATGGAGAGATGTTATCTCTTCATCAGTTTTAAATAAAAGGTCAGTGAAAGATAGGATGGTTAAACCTACTGACCCGGGACTTTGGTCAATGTCTACAGGCATTGAGCCTCTGGTGGGGCTGTCCCTTGTTGGCTACTCAGGGGAGTATAGAGACTCACCCTGAGGGCTTTCAGCTTGGGTTGTGGGCTCATGGGTCTGAGACTGAGGAGACTCAGGACCCATATTGAGGTCAATTGTGAAGGATGGTTGGACCTCAGGCTGAGTGGGAGCCCTTTGTTCCATTCTAGCCTTTTTGGATTGAACAGGAGGAGCTTGTTCAATCAGAGTAGATTGAACAAGGGTTCGTTTGGGATGTCTCTGATAAGTGATGGTAATGGATGGAGGCATAGTGGGGGTAGTTGCTGGTGTGGGTTCATCACCTGTGGGGTTAACAGGGATGTCACCAGGAGCCGTTGGCTCAGTCATACCTGGAAGAAGTGCAGTATCTCTTCCTGTGAAGTTGGTGGACACTCTCTTCAAAGTCTTGAAGATGGTCGGCCTCATCTGGGGAGCAGTCAGAGCAGCTGCACAGACAAGCGTGCTCTGGTCTAGCTCACAGTTGATTATATGCTGGAGAAACCTGGGATACATGAAGAATGTGTCCTTCTGAAGATTTCCCATGAGGTTAGTCAGCACAAATCTTGAATAGTTGAAGCGAAGGCGTTTTACCAACCCATGAACAAGGCACCCAAGTTCAAATAGGATTTGATCCCATCCGCCGGATTTATTCGATAAGCAGTGAAGGACCACATGTAGCAGGAACTTCCATTTGTACAAGAAGTTAAATTTGTAAACAGTTGACCTGCTAACGTCTCCTCCATATCCCATTTGGAGATAAGAATGGTCCAAGTCTGCTTTGGGAAATTCCGTTGGAGCGCCCTCATCATGAAGCTCTAAATGCTCCCTGATGAGCTGTTCAGTAATGACCAACTCCTGGCCACAGATGCTCGATCGAATGACACGGACCCCGTTTAGGGTTTCAATCTAACCGTTTGCCCAAAATTCAGACATATGGTTTGAGTAAATTGTGGGGTTAACAGTCAAGCGTTGTAGTAGAAGATTGGGTTAGAAAGGAGATGATATCTGAGAAGTCGGCATCTCTTGATGAATCAAGAAGTGCGACTTGGTTGTGCTGTGGGTTGAAGGCCATTTGGAAAGGTGAATGGGAAGGATTTGAGCTGGGTAAAGATGAGTAGCAGAAATTTCTAGGGCTGTAAAGTTTGCAAGTAAGAGAGTGAAAGTGAATAGTTGAGATTATTTAAAAGATTGTGGAGAGGCGGTAATGGGGGTTAGGATAAGTGATGTGATGGTTTAGTGGATGAAATGACAGTGGCGGTAAGGTTAAAAATCAGTTAAATAATCCGACAGCATTAACAAAATCTTTGCTTTTTACAGTGTGGGGCCCAAGAAATTTACGTTGCACAGTGAGATCTCTCTTCCGAGTGTAAAACATTTCCGAAGGTAACTTGTCTTCCGAAGGCAATTCTTACTTCCGAAGCCAATTCTATGCTTCTGAAGGTTAAAGTTGCTTCCAAATAGATAATTTGTAAGTTTCGGAAGTAGATCTGATATGCAATCAATCGCTTCTTCCGAGACCAAAAATTCTTCCGAGAAGAATGTTATCCTTTGAAAATTTATGCTTCGGAAGATATAATAATGTCTTCCGAAGGTTAATTTCTCTTCGGAAGGAATTTACACTTAGAAAATTTCAGAGAGAATTCCTTGTAACAGGTCTTAAATTGTATTGACACAAGACTTACATATTAAAAGGTTTTCAAAAGAGATCAAATTAATCAATGTTTATCATCCCAATAGCTGCAATGAGATACTTAAACCTTTGTTCATCAAAAGCTTTGGTAAACAGATCAGCATATGGTTCATTTGAATCAACTTTGATTAACCTGATTAGATTTTTCTCATGACTGTCTCTAATGAAATGATACCTGATGTCAATGTGCTTAGTCTTGGAGTGCTTCACCAGATTTTCAGTAATGGAGATAGCACTGTTGCTATCAATATGGATAGGAGTACTCATAAAGTTGAATCCATAGTCTAACATCTGATTTTGAATCCATAGCAGTTGAGCACAGCAGCTAGCAGCAGCAATGTATTCAGCTTCAGCAGTTGATGGAGACACAGGATTGTTTCTTGCATTGCCATGAGATGATCCTTCCACCAAGAAATTGACATCCTCCCGATGTTGATTTCTTGTCAATATTGCAGCCGCCGTAATCACTGTCAGAGTATCCATAAAGATTGAAATCCTTGTTTCTAGGATACTAGAGACCTAGTTTAGGTGCTCCTTTAAGGTATCTGAGGATTCTCTTAACAGCAGCTAGGTGAGACACCTTAGAGCAGCCTGATATCTTGCACAAATGCAGGTAGCAAACATGATATCAGGTCTACTTGCTATAAGATACATCAGAGAACCAATAATTGCCCTATACAGATATTGATCAGTATCCTCCCCCTCAAGGTCAGGACAAAGATTATGGTTTCTGGGTATGGGTGTCTTGGCAGGCTTGCAATCCTTCATCTCAAATCTTTCTAAGATGTCAGAGACATATTTAGATTGATTGTGAAGAACCCTTCCTTCAGTTGCTTTACCTGAATTCCAAGGAAAAAGCCCATTTTTCCCATGGAGCTCATCTCAAACTTCTTCTTCATAATGCTCTCAAAGTCCTTGCACATTTGGTCATTTGAGGAACCAAATATGATGTCATCGACATAGACTTGTACGAGCAAAATGTCCTTTCCAAACTTTCTAATGAAGAGAGTCTTGTCAATGGTACCTCTAGTGTAGTCATTCTTTAGAAGAAAGTGAGACAGAGTCTCATACCACAGCCTAGGTGCTTGGTGCAGCTCATATAGAGCTTTATCCATTTGCACACATAGTTAGGGTGTTGTGGATCTTCAAATCCTGGAGGTTGGCATACATACACTTCGTGTCTATATCCCCGTATAGAAAAGCACACTTGACATCAAGTTGGTATACTGTGAAGTCCTTGGATGCAACATAAGCAAGGAAGATCCTAACTGCTTCAAGCCTTGCAACTGGTGCGAAGACATCAGTATAATCGATTCCTTCCTCTTGAGTGTATCCTTGAACCACAAGTCTTGCCTTATTCTTGATGATCAAGCCTCTATCATCTTTCTTGTTTCGGAAAACCCATTTGGTGCCTATGGGTACTTGACCAGATGGTAGCGGACATAGGTTCCATACCTTCTGTCTCTTGAATTGAAGCAGCTCCTCTTGCATCGATTCAATCCAGCTACTATCTTTTAAGGCATCTTCTACCTTTTTGGGTTCCATCTAGCATAGAAAGCATGAGTACAAGTAGACATTCCCTTGATGAGTCTGTCCACTTGTTCTCACACCCTCAGAGACATTACCTATGATGTTCTCAGTTGGGTGAGTGTTGTGAATCCTAAGACAAGGAATCACTTCCAGTTGCAGAGATAGATCCAGGTTGGACATATTCTGCTCAGGAACTAGAACACTCTGTCCAGCTGTTGTTTCAAAGTCATTCAATGAGGACTGATTGAATGAATGAGAAACATCATCGATAGATGGCTGTGAGGTAGTATTAATAGTTGCCTGTTCCTTCAAAATACTACCTCCTTCCACCTGGTGTTGTGGTGGATCACCTGATGAGCTCTGAGGCTCAGTAGGTGACTCACTTGTTGAAGCTTCACTATTCCTTGATATAGATAAACTGTCGGATCTGTGAATAGTAGAAGTTTGATGTAATGCAGCACTTGGAGAATTTGGTCTAGGCCTGGGAAGCTCAAATAGTTGATCATTAGCAGCAGCATCAACATCAGTTTGAGCACCTATTTCAACTGAAACATTCTCACAAGAGGGTTTAGAATAGTTTGGAAACAATTCTAAATCAAAGATGTGATCAGGCCCATTCCCCCTAACACAAGGAGTGTGCTCATTAACAACTATATTGGATGACTCCTCCAATTGTTGATTCTTAATGTTGTATAATCTATAAGCTTTGGAACTAGAAGAGTATCCAATAAAGATAGCATCATCCGACTTTTCAGCAAATTTTGCTAAATTGTCCTTTGTGTTAAGTATGGTACACCTGCTGCCAAAGGACCTTAGAAAGCCAATGAACGGTGGCCTCTTGTTCCA
Organism: Flaveria trinervia; assembly: GCA_025506515.1. Taxonomy (NCBI): domain Eukaryota; kingdom Viridiplantae; phylum Streptophyta; class Magnoliopsida; order Asterales; family Asteraceae; genus Flaveria; species Flaveria trinervia. The sequence goes on along the minus strand of CM046452.1, from coordinate 62,249,777 downwards.
TAGCTCATAAGGGGTTTTTCCATGGGGCTTAACTACAAGAACTTTGTTCTGCACATAGCATGCAGTGCTGACTGCCTCTTCCCAGAATGTTAGAGGTAGCTTTGAATCAGCTAACATAGTTCGAGCAGCCTCAATACGTGTCCTATTCCTCCTCTCAGCAACACCGTTTTGTTGAGGAGTTCTGGGAGCACTATATTGTCTGGCAATCCCTTTTGAGTTACAGAATGAGTCAAGAAGGAAGTTCTTAAACTTAGTCCCTTGATCACATCTAATTATACTTCAGAAGAGGCTGCTTCTTCCAATTATCATTCATTTCTCATCTAGATCATGTCATGCTTTACCATCTCATGGCACGCAGCCATGATTACTGAGGTCAAATGACAAGGATCCCGTTCGCTCATTATCACACTTTAGCTCAAATCGCACCTTCGCATCATCGTACCCGAAGTACATATCACACGGATCGCACACATAAGGAAGCCAGAATCGCACGCTATCTCATGGGTTAGCCAAGATCGCACGCTATAAAAACCACATGAGGCAGCCAAAATCGCACGCTACCCTTATGCCGTCCATCACACATATCGCACCATTCGCACCATTGGAGTGGTCACGAAGACCGACTCCCCCTGTGTGTGTGAGAACTCTCGGGGTTTAGCCGGAATCGAACGCCATCCCATGGGTTAGCCAAGATCACACGCCATAAAACCATATGAGGCAGCCAAAATCGCACGCTACATAGCACACAGTAAATACCACATCGTACGTATCGGAGCAGTTACCAAAATTGAACTCCCATTGTGTCTATGTCCCCTTATGAGTAAGCCAAGATCGCATGCTATGATACACACACAGTTGAGCTAACAACCCTCAGTGAGTCATGAACCTCCTTTCTTTCTTTCGCAAGCCATCATTTCTCTCATTCATTCGTTTATGCTCACATTCATTCATTACGTTCCTCTTTTCATTATCTTCCACTTTACGTTACATAATACTTTCATTACATTCATTAACGTTCAACGCAAAGCCAAGGGAAGACATACGTATAAGATAAGGAACATATACATAAACATAAACACACATCATCACCATACAGGAAATATCAAACATGCATAACACACATCAAACATAAGGCATCACATTATAACCGAACCTATCTCCCCATTATACCCCTTAAAAACCACTTGGAAAACCTCAAGTCCAAAGTGGGTGCATGGGTCCTTCCAGGTGCATAAAAATTCTAAGTATAAAACAGTCTGGGCGCATGGGCACTGTTTGGGCGTTTCTGCCCTGTTCAGGCGTATCACCAACACTTAGTCGTTTCAAGCACTTGGGCGCATGGGAACTGCCTAGGCGCATGGCCAATACTTAGCCGTTTCAATCTCTGGGACGCATGGGCACTATTTAGGCGCATGGTCCACACTTAGCCTTTTCTTCACTTGGGCGCATGGGCACTATTTAGGCGCATGACCCACCCTTGGGCGCATGGCCAACACTTAGGCGTCTGGCCACTCATGCTAGACGCATGGGCCACTATTTAGGCGCATGACCCACCCTTGGGCGCATGGACAACACTTAGGCGTCTGGCCACTCATGCTAGACGCATGGACAACTGTTTGGGCGCATGAACCACTGTTAATGTTCATCAGACATTCTGAAATCTTTTCTATCCCACCAATTTCACCCGATTCTCATTCTAAGCATACCCAAACATAGATCTAACATACTAAGGCCATCTAAGCATGCTAAACATCATCACTAACCCATAATCATCATTATAACATGCATACATACATACAACATTCGGACATAAAACTGTAAATCCACGGTTTTACTTGAAAACATCACTTGGTATGCATAATAGCCCCAAATCAGTTAAAAATCAGTAAAAGAGGGTTTCTAGAAACTCACCTTTAGCAGCTTTTGAGCAACACTCTTCCCGCTCAAGACCCACTTCGATTCAGCTCTTTGAATCCCAAAAACAAACACTAAACACCAAGAACTTCGGTCAAGAACTTGAAACCCAGCTGAAACCAAGCTCATATAAGAGAAGACTTACATTTTTCAGCTTCTTCTCCCTCTTTCTCTCTCTAGAACCGGGCTCTCTCTCTTCTTCTTTTTATCCGTGAAGAAAGATGAAGAAGAAGAAATGATGGGCAGCCATGCCCTTAAATATCTTAAAATAATAAAAGTGTACTTTGTACACTTTTCCCCTCTATTTGTGCACAATTTCCATTCCTTCCACTTACTTTTCTTTTCCTTTCGTTTAAATAGAAATTTCGAGGTGTTACATACCTTAACTTGGGGATGAATGTTGTTGCTTGCGTGGGGTCGATGTTGAAAGGATTCCAAATGCTGGAGATTGTGTGCTCTTGAGAGTTCTTGAATGCTTAGAATGATAAAAGATGAGATTGTTTCAAGGTGAAGGTGGTATGGAGAGTTAGAGAGGTTGAGATAATGTTTTGTAGTAGTGAGAATGGAAGATGAGGGTGGCATGGTTGTGGTGTTTCAGCCGAGAGGGAGATAGAAGAGAGGAAGATTGGGAGGATAATGTCTTGGGTGTTGCAAGACCTTGGTTGATCTTTATGAGATATTGATCAACCATGCAAGTTATAAAAACTTGCATGGGTAGGTTATGTGGGGATTGGTTAGTTTCAAGACTTGACTAAAATTTTTTTATAAGTATTTGCTCGTTTTTATAAAAATAAGTCAAGTGTGTACAGGCTAAGATGTGTGTACCGTATGGTATTTGTGTGTGTTGAATGGGTGTGTTTGTGTGTCTAACGGGTGTGTTTGTGCATGTGTATTTATGTGTCTAACAGGTGTGTCTGTGCGTGTGTATTCATACGTATGCATGCATGGGTGTGTGAATATATATATATATATATATATATATATATATATATTTCCTTTTAAATGTTTGTTAGGTGTGGGTATATTTATGAATATATGTATTAGTATCTATATCTATATATATATATATATATAAAGCATTATGTGGATTATTATTTAGTTTTATAGATGTTCTTATTATTTTTTATAAAGTTTATTTCTCACAAGAGTTTATATATTTTTAATTAAGGTTGAGGCTTGATAAAATATAAATTTTTATTTATTGATGAATACTTAGTTTTGGCATTTCGCATAATTGGGTTCGTATATTTCCTTCGGTTAATGTTCGGTATTCGGTTGTGCTTAATTTGCTTCCTTATTGTGCTAAATCTAGATGCTAAGTAATATGGTTCATCTATAATCGCCCATGGCCCTTTAGAGTTTTGTAGGTCAAGCTCGTTTAGCACTATGGCCAAATGACCGGTTTAAAAATTGATGGGCCCAAGCCCATTATATTGTTTGTGTGTTTACGTTTCAGAGTTTAATCTTGTTGGGGCCGTTCATGGGCTTCCGATGTGATCGTTGTGTGGCCCATTAAGGTTTCTAAAAAAAGTTTTCCGGACGCAAAAATTAGGGTTATCACAATAGTAAGGTTGTAAACGAGTCGAGCCAGGATGAGTTCGAGCTCGAGCTTAAAGCTTATCGAGCCGAGCCAGCTCGAAAATTTTAACGAGCTCAAAACACCGGCTTGAGTTCTGCTTGTGAAAAGCTCAAGCTAGATCTTGGCTCGATTAATTTTTTAAAATTTTCACATTAATTTATATGAAAACACAAAAAATATATATTAAGGATTTTATATTTTGTTGGGTACTCCGTACTTATGAAAATAAAAATTATTATTTTGAATATAAACAATTTACTATCAAGTTATACATATGTTTTAAACAAAATACTTAATGTTTCTAATAATTTATTTTTATTTTTAAGAAAACATTTTAAAATCGTAATATAAAAATAATAACCATAATAACAATAATAGTATGTAACACCCGGTTATTTTTAAAAGTTATGAAAAAAAGAACAAGAGTGAAGGAAAAGAAAGAAAAGCTATAAAACACAAGTTGATGGGTAAAAAGTGTTCAAAAGGACAAAACTTTGAAAAGTTGGTGAATAAAGGTGATGGCCGCCCATCACACCCTTTACACACACTCAACTTTCGGATTCTTAGAGAGAGAGAAAGAAAGAGCTGAAAACTTTCGGATATTTGAATAACAAGAAAAAGAATCTGAATTCAAGGTAAGAATTTGTCCTTATTAGTGTTCTTAACTGGCCTTTGCCTCGTTTGTATGCTTATGTGTGTTGTGTGTTCGTTTGTGTGTGTTTTTGTTGGGTTTTAGGTGTTGAACTTGTAGCAAACAGGTTTTGAAGGAAGTCATACCCAAAAGAGCTGCTAAGGTGAGTTCTAGAACCCCCTTTTTACTTGTTTTAAACTGATTTGGGGCTGGAAATGCATGTATGAACATTTTTATAAAATGTGTATTCACCTGTATGTATGTGTGTGAATGTGTATGCGGGTGGGTTTGATTTTGGGTGATATATGATGTTATGATGTTGCCATGTTCTTGTTTTAATGCTTAGTATGTAAGATTTAAGCTTAGAACTGTCTAGTGTTCCCATGCGTCCAAAGTTCATGCGCCCAAATAGTGTCCATGCGCCTATTATTAGGTTGAAATTGACTAAGTGTCCATGCACCCAAGATTCCCATGCGCCTAGGCACTCATGCGCATGCATAGTTCCCATGCGCCTAGAATTGTTGTCCAAACGCCTAAGTGTTGGCCATGCGTCTGCATAATGCCCATGCGCCCAGAAGTTCCCTATGCGCCTAACTGTTCCCCATGCGCCTAACTGCTCCCCATGCGCCTAACTGTTCCCCATGCGCCTGAAAGGCCATGCGCCTATATAATGCCCATGCGCCTAAGACTTAGAATATTTTTCTGATTTTTAGAGAAAATGTAAAGTGTCAGATTTGACTTGGGATGTTTCCGGGGGTAATGTAAGTTAACTTTATCAGCTCATAGATGATGTGATGGGTGATGTATGATGATTCTTATGTCACGTATGATGGTGCCTTGTATGGTGATGTTTTGTATGTTTATGTTTATGTTTATGTTCCTTATTATATACGTTTATTTTTCCATGCTTTTATGTTGAATGTTTATGAATGAAATGAGAAGTATTATGTTATGTAAAGTGGAAGATAATGAAAAGATGAATGTAATGAAAGAATGTATGCATTAATGAATGAAAGATAAGTAAGAAAGTCTTGCAAGCAATGTATGGAGGTTCACACCCAATGAAGGGTGTTAGATCAACTGTGTGCGGGTTAGCTACCCCGGATGGATGCACACTGGGGTTTAATATTTGTGATTGATCATACGTACAGGACCCTTGCCACTTGCCTTAGGTACTAGAGTCAGCTTCGTGCATAATGTTCGAGGTCTTTGATAGACCTCAGGCCCAGTAACCAGCTTCGTGCACAATGTTCGGGGTATAGCATATGGCATTGGTACGGAATGAAAGAGAAATGATAGTGATGAGTGTACTTGCCCTAGGTACTGGAGTCAGCTTCGTGCAAAATGTTCGAGGTCTTTGATAGACCTTAGGCCCAGTAACCAGCTTCGTGCACAATGTTCGGGGGTAATGTACATGTCATCGGAAGTAACAAACTAACGAAAGATAAGTAAGGAAGATTGTGAGTGAAGGTGAATGATAATGATGAATGATGAATAAATGAAAGTTAACAAACAAATGATGAAGATAATAATGATATTATCTATATGTATGTATGATGCTTGATCGCGTAAGAATGTAAAGAATGGTTTAGCCGAAAGTAAAGTATATCTTATTTTAAAACTAGAACTCACTCAGTAATGCTAACTTTTATATGTTTCCAGTTGGTAGGTATGGTTGTTGAGGATGGCACGGGGCGGCTACTTGGCTCATTACCATTTTGTAAAATGTTTTTATGATGTAATGCAACAAGTTATTTTGTAATCAGTCAACGATGTATTATTTTGCAAATACAATTATAATGAAATGAAATGGTTGTTTAAATGTTTTCGCTGCAATGTTTTATTAAAATAAATGTAAATATATGTTTTATGTGCGATGATTGACCAGTGAGTATCCCGGGAATAGGGCCTTACATAGTAATAATAATAATTATTATTATACTATATAAATATATATATATATACATATATTATATGCACTGAGTCACGAGTAGAGCCAACGAACCAAGCCACGAGCCGAGCTTGAACCGAGCTAACCTTGGCTCGAGTTCGGCTCGTTTAGAATTCGAGCCAAGTTGAGCCGGCTCGTTTAGATTCGAGCTTTTTTCGAGCCGAGCTTATTTCAAGCTTTTTTTAAGTGAACTTTAATCGAGCTTCAAGCCACGAACTTTTTGTACAGTCCTGCATAATAGTGTTCGAGATAACAAAATAAAGATACAAAAACATAATAATACATTATGTTATTTTACCATTGTTTTGAATGTATTAAATTAATTAGTTGTTAATGTATTATTATGGTTTATATTAGAGATATAGAACAATATTATTCCACTATTATAATTTATTTTTTAAATTCATCATTTTAGAAAAACATATAGGTTTTAGAAAAGCATAATAACTAATAAAAATACACATACACAATAACGAGATATGAGTTTAAAAATATAAAACAATTTATTACTATTTTTATATAATAATATTATACTAGTTTTAAATATAAAAATCGTTCATTTTTATGATGTAATTTCTATTTAAATGTAATATTATGTATAAAAGTTATGAACGTTTAAAAAAAACAAAAAAATTTACATTAAGTCAACAAAAAGGATATTATTAAAATATCTCTCTAACAAATATTTTCCTATAATTTGATCACAACCATTAATAAAAGAAAATAGATGGTTATAATTACTTATTTCATTTCAGTTTTGTAAGATTTTTGTATTTGAAACTAGCTTTTTCATATATAAAAAATCAATAATGAGTTGATTGAAGAAAAAAAAGATAATACGTTGATTGGATTAGATAAGTTAAAAACATCAATTTTAGTAAATATTTTCAAATAGTTTTGTTTTTGTTTTGGGGTAAATGGAATTGCGTCCCTGAATAAACATCCGTAAACCTGTCTTTTTAAAAACTTTAATTACTATATGTTGTCTATTTTTAAATGCAATTAAGTTCGCATACGATATTTTCACATTTTCTCATGATTTTTCTCGAAAGACGTTTATAACTATTCATAATATCCGAATTAGCCTTTTGAAACATGATGTAAAAACGCTTCATACCTAACTTATCCAAAAATACCATCGAAGAGAAAATCTTACATTATGAAAAAAAACTTTTTTAAATTAGTTTTAAACCTAAAATCATAAAAGTAACAAGCTTAAACCATCACTCTTATCTTACAGACCAAGTGCTTACGCTTTCTCATCTGTATACATTATTCATTTTGTTTTTGTGATGCCCGTAGAATTTCGTTACACACTTGAAAATCTTTTGTTTTTTAAAGATGTTTATATTTATAAACATGTCTTTTTATTTTATTTTATTTTATTTTAGCTTTTTATAAACAAGTGAATTACATAAAAATATATTAATAATTATAAATAATTCGATACACACTTCTAAGGGGCAAAAAAGAAAATAAATTATGTTTATTTATTTACGAGTTAATTAAATAAAAGGTCGCTATGCTTAAGCTTGTTTTCAATTTTAACCCTTGGGTTTGAAACTTACAACGTCGGTTCAATGCTTTGTCAAAAATGTAACACAAAAGGTTCCCATCATGAATAGTCGTTATCTTTTCTCGTTAAATGCTTATAAAAATGATCAAAATACCCCTAACATCTTCATCTTCAACCTCAGAACTCTAACTTAAATGAACCACCATTATTTTATCAAATCACCACCACTACCACCACCATCCTACCAAGTCATCACCACCACTAGTCCGTCGGCAACCACCAATCCTCTAAAACCCACCACCTTTGACCACTATATATACCACAAACTCGACACTACCACCCACCATCGCCCCCAAGAAGCCGTCGCCCCGTCACCATCACAGCCTCTCACCGCCCTTCATTACGGCAACCCCCCACCATAGCCACAAACACCATATTCAACCTAACATGTCTATTGGCCACTCATATTCTTCATGAGAGAGAGAGATGGATGCTTCTTATGGTAGAGAGAGTGGTTATGGTGATGAGAGTGGTTATGGTGGCTTTAGTGTCAAAGGAATAGAAGAATATGGGGGTGAGGGTGGGGGTGAGGATGGGGGTGGAGGGTTTTGACTTATATATAATTAGGGGTATTTTTGCCATTTTAAAACTTTTAATAGAAAAGTTAACCATCCATTTACACCTGGGATCTTTTTTTGTTACGTTTTGATAAACCTTTGAACCGAGCTTATAATTTTTTAAACCTTGTAATATCTCGTATTTTTGTTAACTAAAAGTTAACTTCGGTTACTCTTACAAAGGTTATTATTATCAATTTTGAAACTCATGTGTTGTTTGTGCTTATTCATTATTGTCATTATGTTAATAATGCAAATATTAAATAATAATAATAATGTTAATATTAATAAAAGTAACAATAATAATAAGTAATAAAAATGAATAATAGTATTAGTAATAATAAGATTATTTTTAATAAGGTTACTTATAATTATTAAGGGTTATTAAACTTAACCATGTTTAAACCATAAATTTAAATTAAGTTGGGGGTCTTATTTGTCAATTTATAAACCTAAAATAGAAAGTTTATTCATAAAATGTTAAAACCTAAAAGTGCAAGGGCCAAAATTGCAACTTTTTTAAAGTTTTTTTTTTCTTTCTTTCTCTCTCCCCGTGAATCCGGCGGCCGCCGCGGCCACCTCCGGCCGAGGTCCAGCGAGCCTCGAAATCGCCCAAAACCTCAGAATTTCGAACCCTAAACGATTCCAATCGTTTCCAGAACATGATTCGAACCTAAACGTAAGTTTTAATTGGGTTTAACTCGGTTATTAAGATGAACAAACTTGAAACTGAAACTCGAATTAATAATTTAACCGTTCAACAGTTAAAACCTCATAATAATCTAATTAATCGAACACAAACAATTGTTTAACTATTCCTAAACTATCTACACTTCCAATTTCGCCTGAAAAGAAATCGAACACCAGAATCTAACTCTCGAGCTCGTCGCGAACTATAGCTAGTCGAACTCAATCTTTTTCATAATCTCACCCTCAATTAACCGAGGGCTTTTGTTCGTTGGAGTCTTTAGAAGCTACCTGTGCAACGAATTTGATTATCATTATCAAATTCTTGTCCATTGATTCGGCATAAACCACGCTTGTTCTTCGATTAGGATCGCCTTCAATTCGAACCGATTCGGGTGAGTTACATAAGTTGATATGCTCGATTAAGCATGGGAAACAAAAGCCCCATGGTTAATTTGGCTATCATCATTGTTTAGATGATCAATTTGGTTCGAATCTAAACTAGGGTTCATCCAATTTGGGGGTTTTGCTTGGGTTATGTTTAAAAGATATTAAAACGGAGATAACCGCGGCTAAGGCCTTTGGTTTACTGGTTGTTGGCGTGGAGTGTGGACTTGAGGTCCCGGTTCGAACCCGGGGACCCTCAATCCACCCCTGTTGTTTTCTTTCAAATTTTTAAATATATATAAACTTCTGTAAATTATTAAAAAATAAATTTATAAACTTTGTGTATTTTTCTAAAATCACTTTATTAATTTTATAAATTTATTCCTGAATAATTTAAACATTTTATAAAACAATAATAATATTTAGTTTTAAAACTTTACATTATTCTTTTTCTCAAACATTGTTTGTATGCTATTGTCTAAAACATCAGTATAAAAAAATATATTATCATTATTATAAAAGATTGTTTAAACTGATATTTAAACCCTATTTCCCGTAAGTATTTTCGTTGCTTCATAATAAAACGCCCGGCTATTTATTTTATTTTCATGGAATAGAAATAAAATCAACTATATCATTTTAAGGAATTTAATTGTTGAAACCCCAAAATATCAATTCAAACCCTAGCTCCCGTTAAATCGTTAAGCTCGTTAGTAAACTTTAACCTTGTTAATTTATATATTTAGGTGTCTTGTGACGTTTTATCTTGGAACAACTTATATTATTCTTATTAATCTTCATTTTATACTTATTTGACAAGTGAGTTTTCCTTGCCCCTTTTTGTCTTTTCATACTAATTTGGGGTGAAACATGATTACTTATACATAATGCACTTGTAAACGTTTAGACTTGTAAGCACTTGCAATTCATATTTTTTTTGTCATGGTTATTTGTGTGTTGTAAGTGTTTATATGAGATACATATTTTTGTTTACAATCATTAACTATTGCTAGCCTGGCGACGTCTTTGATCATTGGGCCTGACAAGCCTATTTGGTGCTAAAGTCGATGTATTGCCGACTCCTGATGACGTATGCTTGTTCATCATGGGAACCAAATACACTTAGCCAATCTTTTATACTTGTAATCAAGTCGAGGTTTGGTTGTGACGATATGTGTTCTATAACCTTACTTGCTTAGGACCTATGACATGAATTGCTACTTGTAACTTTATCATATTATGTATAAAAACCTTGGAAACTCACCAACTATTTATAGTTGACCCTTTTATTTTTATCATGTTTCAGGAAATCCCCAAGTTTAAAGTGGACTTTTGAAGCTTGGAAATAAAACTAGGACTTGGACCTAGTTAAATAAATAAATGTTATGTTACGTTTTGTTTTATTTGGGATTATTTCATATTTTGAGACTTATGTTTGTAATGCCTTTTGAAACTTATAATTTTAATATTTACACTTAAATATAGCGTTATGTGGCTGTGAACAATCTTAACCCTCACATCTCGACGATTCCGCCGTCAAGGTTGGGGTGTGACAAACCTGGGGACCGAAAGTGAAATCAGGCGTAAGCACCTGGACATTTCATGTAATTAAGGGGATGTTTGTTTTTTCTGAGAAGCACTTTCTGTCCTTTTTTGTCTGCGCCCCACAGACCACACGCAGACGTTGAGACCTACAAATTGTTTATTTTTTAGAAACTATTTATTAAAAAGGTCTTCTAAGGTCTTCCTGAGGTCTGCATGAAAAAGATATAACCTAATCACTTCTACCCTCCTACTTCTACCCTTAACCTTCTACCCTCCTCGTTCCCCCGCACTATATTCCAGCAACCACACACCCACCCAGCATCGCCGACCCACCTATCCACCACAAGCGCCTGCTCACCAAGAAGCTCGCCAAACACCAGGAGTCCCTCGCTGACCGGGCCATGGTGGACCTCTCCAACATCGTCTCCCACACCATCAGGACCACTAGCAGCACTAGTACTAGTCCTAGTCCTGAGACTAAGACTGAGATCAATCATCAGCTCGATGCGAAAAAGGAGGGGATGGAGGAGGTGCTGCAAATGGTCGACGACCTCACGAGTGAAGATTAGCGAGTGAAGATGTGGAGGGTGGTGGGAGTTGTGTGGTGGTGGTGGTGGTGGTAGGAAGGAGGAGGAGGAGGAGGAGAGAGATAACGATGGGGGGTGATTTTTTTTCATTTTTATTTACATATTATTTTTATAGTTTGCAGATGTTAAAAAATAAACAGTTTTTTTTGTAGACTTCAGACGTTTAGTCAATCTTTTCTTTTGTAGATGTTGTTTGTAGACTGCAAACATTTTATTATAGAAAAAACAAACAACATCTAATTTTTTATTTAATTATTTTCTCTTTTGGTGTTAGTAAGTTAACCAACTTGTTAAAATGTTAAAAGTGCATGGTACAAGTTGTAAATGATCACGAGATAGAGATTTATGTAATTTTAAAATCTTTGAATGAGATTTTTCATAGTAAATTATTTGATGGGGTCGGTAGTTAATATAACAACTAGATACAAGTGATGTACCCTAAAGAAGTCAACATCAATAACCTCATCTTGAAAAGATCTTGCTGTCTACTCATGTAAGGTAGTACTTGATTGTACACATATTGCTTTCCTTCCTAGAACCTTCACTCTTGTTATGCCCATACTTCATCAACTACTTCCAAACTTATAAAAATGCTGAAATGGATATCGAATTTAATATGTATATGTATACACTTGTCAAGATCATAGTCAAAATCACCATTTATTGTTTGAATACAAAGGCTCAACTAATTTCTGAGTACCAACAAGTAAAAAGTAGGACCTTCTTACGTATGGATTAGCAAGATATATGATAAAGTTATTATTTAATACTTTCACATATACTGACAAGACAAAATATTATATAAACATCAAAGCAATCTAAAAATGATACACAATCTAGTATATAATCAAGAAAATTGAGGGATGCTAAAATATAAAGGTAGTAAGCAAAGTCTTAAATAATTTTAAGGTCAAGCTATCACCGTGTAATGCACCCCAAGATCGTAAGTAGTACACATATTTATAGAATCCATTAAACATGAAGAGCGTGTCATTGTAACAATTTTTTTGATGTAATGTCTACTAGGCAACTTTACATGTACATAATGTGTAGGTGCCTAAACACAAGTGAAGAAGCATATTGTTAGACTTGTCATGAAGGTTAACTCTTCTGAACAGGCTTTGACATGATAGTAAGTTGGTGTTTCCATTTACGAAGTGAGTTCGAGTGCATGTTAGGATAGGTTTTATATTGGTTTTTTGCGGTTAGAATGATCTTAAACTAGCAAACAACTTGAATATGATAAAAATATAGTAGAAAACACAATTCACTAATAAACATTGATTTTCAATTAATAGTTGTATCAAAATCCCCCAAGATTACACTCACAATAATGACCACTTATGCTTGCATATAGGTTTAACATCATGTATACCTGAACTGGTTTATAAATTAATTAGATTCTACAAAAAAAATTCTATCTAAACGAATTATCGTGGGATAGATCGGTTGAGTTGTGGCTGACATCATTTTCCCATCACTAGCATCAACAAGGTTATATTCCGTTAGTAGCAATGGAAAAAATCATTAGTGGCAGTGGCATAGTTAGTTTTTTAAATCATTGGTTTCAGATTGACGTTTTCCTAAAAATCTTTATCTATTTCTATATATGCATGATTTCTTTGTCAAAGCTATCTTTTTAAAGAAGAACCCTGGATTCATACACCCCTGAATAATAAATGTACACCTCTGGTATTTATAAACTAACAATATGTAAACCGTAGTTTACATATCTACCAATGACAATTTATATATTCTAAGCGTCAATTTACAAATCAAAATATTAATTTTAATACTTATTATAATATATATATAATATATATATATATTATATATATATATATAATATATATATATAATATATATATATAATATATATATATATATATATATATATATATATATATATATATATATATATATATGTTATTGATATATATAGAGTTAATCTCGGTTTTGATCCCTGTGTTTTGTAGATTGTTTTTACTTAAGTACAAACGTTATTTTATCTCTATTATTAACCTGAGTTTTCAAAATCGTTTTTGTTTCGGTCCATTTAATAATGTTGTTAACATATCTGTTAGATGAGTGTTCGGGTAAATGACCAAAGTACCCCTAGCCTTACTTCACATCCACTTCATACCCCATGAAAAACACACAAACTTAGAGAGAGGAAGGAAACTTTAGAGAGAGATAAAGAGTGGGGCTAGTGGCCACATTCCTTCCGCCAATAGTGGTAGGCAGAAGACGGTGGTGATGCAACGGTGACCGGCAGCGCACGAGGGGGTTTCCGGAGATTCAATTCTTCTATTATTTGACGTTTTTCCAACGTCGGCACCAGAGATACGATTTTGTTTAAAAAATCAACTGTCGTAAGGTTCATCTCCTTCGCCAGAGAAGATATTTCTGCTTTTTCCTTTAACAAATTCATGTGAAAATTATCACATCACCTGGAGTTCATAAGCGATTCAGATTCAAAATATTCAAAAATCTCCAAAACTCTTCAAAATCAAATCGAAATCGTGTAAAATCTGAGTCCTATGGTGGTGGTGTTCTCCAATCGTGTAAAAGTCTTATGAAACATTATTTTAAGCTTTTTGCAAGCCTTTAGCGATCGGTAACCTCTATCAACTTCATGTATATTTTAGGTTTAATTTAGTTATTGCAATTCGGTTTGCAAATGGTGTTTGGAGGTCGTAACTAGGTTATGTAGTGACCAACATGGTCCTAGGTTATGTATAGCCTGATTAACTATGCTTAAACTATGAGTAGTCACTTAAACTAACTTTAGTGATGATTATCTATTTCATAATCCTATTTTTAGGGGTTGTTTTCTAACCTCTTCATAGTCATTAAGATGATACATCTTAATGGTTTGTAGTCTCTTAATGGTTGACAGGTAACCTTAAGTCTGAATGATTAAAGAGTAACATCTTTTAGTGGTTGACAGGTAACCTTAAGGTTACATCTTAACCATTAAGATGCTAGGGACCATTAAAAGATAGTCTCTTAATGACCATTAAGAGGTTAAGAGGCTAACAAATAGCTTCTTAGTCAAGCAACTAAACACATCTCAATAATCTATTGGAACGAAGTTCCATATATTCTTGTAGACCATATCCAAACTAGTAACTCGAGTGAATTATCGTGTATGTTCTACTATAACAATGTACTTTTTAGGTTGAACTGGTAATAAACGAGAATGCAAAAATATACATATCTTGATGAGGGTATGTATGGATCCTTATGCACTAAGTGAAATGGGTCAAATGGGAAGTCTTGCGACCATAGACTTCCCATGATTAGGGACTAATTGCAAACACGTTCCTAGAAACATCTGACACCAAGGGGACGAGGTGTAATATCGGTGGTTGTTATGGGAGTCATGATAGGCCCAACGCATCTGGACGAAATACAACCTACATTGTTATGCATAACGAAATTACAGGTTTGATAAACTGTGTCTCATGACCGGTGAGGTCAACAACATTAGCAGACGTTATTTGTTAAGTATACCTTGTAGGGAAGTAAGAATTGTGCGAGTTGAGAGGATAGTTATCCTTAATTGGCTTTGGAAGCGTAGGACATTGTACATATCGTTTTTGTAATATAAGTTATAAAAAAATTATTTGAAATGAAATGAAATTACTCGTTATTGCTTTCGCTATTATAAATTGTATATTTCACTCGGTCTAGCAGGTGGGTTGTTACAATTATCGTCTTTGATTCGGTATATAAGCAATCTAGGTATGTAATTGTAAGAACTTGAATTAGTTAGTAAGAAACCTCTAAGTTTTTTCATGCCAGTTCTCATGTAGATATATCTCTCTCGTTTAGAAGACTAATCTAAATGTTTAGCCTTAGGAGTCATTCTTGTTTTTGAACTTATTAAGAATGGTTTTCTTTAATATTTTTAAAATATCACACGACTAAATAATATGAGTCTAACATAAAGTAGATTTTTTAGACGAATTAGATACCTAATTGAAGAGACATGGAATTTTAATTTCGTTGTTATATCTTTAGTTTTATAGTTGATGAGCATATTGATACTCTTAGTTAGTTTGGCTTTTAGGTTGGTTTATATGACTACTTGTTTTATTCCAAGAAAAGCTATAGTATTGTTCATGCTCGAAGTTCGAACCTCGTTTAGGCTCTTCAGACTAATGAGCTTGAGGCGAGCTCATTTTGTTCCTTAATGTTATGTCAGCAGCGGAGCTTGATTCGTCCAAGCTGAGCTCAAACGTTAAAACTTTAAACCAATCGACTTTAGTTATGACAAGGCTTCATTCACCCATACTAATTTTCTAAACTTCATACGAGTCGAGTTTCAATTGACTTGTTTGCTTGTGTTTGCTCTCCATTGAGTCTTTGGCTCGCCTCGGTGTATTTGTCACATAACCAAGGTTGCAAACTTGCATATTATATTATAAATGGATGTTAAGTTTGTATGAATTCATTGAAAGAAAAATAGATGTATATTTGTGGAAAATTAATGACTGAAATTGCATATATATATTCCATCGATATTGTTGTGAGTTTTGGAGGGACTATGTGTCTACGTGTACGTAAGATGCGATTCCCTGATAAGCATGTGCATGAATCAACGTGTGGTCGATCCGTACAAAACACCATAGTTATTTCCTCCAACCTTCCACTTTCACACCAAATTATTTTAATAATCAAAATTTAAAAACGATAATTTACTTAAAAAGTGTATCATAGTATTTAATTTTATTCGTGATGCTACTCGAAGATACATTCAAATATGTATATTTTAAAAACCGCTCCAAGCATAAGAACAACTTGTATTTATTATCCAAGTTTAAAACTAATCTTATGGTTCTTTCTGTTTTTATATATTCTCCGTCGTATAGAAAACAATGATCAACTCGTATTTATTATCCAAGTTTAAAACTAATCTTATGTTATCTTTTAATAAATTTCATTTATTTCCACATACGAACGTGGTGTAAGTTCCGACATAGTGTTTTTTAAAGTTATTCAGATATTAACATCTTGTGTCATGAGTTTCATAAATGTATTATTAAATACGACTTGTCGGATTAAAAATAACGATAATAGATTCTGTTGTCGTAAAGTTTTTCTCAGTTTCAATATATAATGGTTTATGTTATGTTTAAAATAGTTGTTATATTTGTTAATTTGAAAATTAATTAAGTTATTATTTTAATTTTTAACAAGGCCACGTATTCATTCTTTTTATTAAGATGATCAGAGTGCTTAAATAACTCAATGTATTAATTTCGCTTTAGGGTAAAAGCTTGTAGTAAATTTAGATAGCGGTTGTTTGTTTAAGTCTTTTACTGATTCAGATGTTTGAATGGTTCAGCATTTAATGATTTAGAATGTTTGTTTCGCGAACATATGTTTGAATGGTTTAAGTATTATATTAATCCTAAATGGTTAAGACCTCTTATCTGAATTTGTCAGACATTTGTCTTTATAGTTAGACTATATACTAATTATCAATGGTTCACACCTCTTAATCATTCACCACTTAATGGTTCATACCTCTTATTGGTTTAGAATTAATTATTTAGAAATTGTTAAACAGTTCTTTAGTAAAATGAAAAACTATTTAAATGTTAAATATTAGTTGACAAAGTTATATAATACTGTTTTTTTTATTTACTGAAAACACAATTGCAGATGGATTGTTTTAGCATGGTTGAATAGATTCATACCAAATTAGAATCTGTTTGTTTTTTATATAAAACATTAAAATTAGAATCACCTTTGTCGGTATATTTAAATCAAACCGATTTAATTTATGAACAGCCGATTGTGAATGATTGATGATTGATTATGCAAACGGACCAAACGAGCCCAGCGCAATGCCAAAATCAGTTCACGCAAAACTAGGGCGGCCCAAAAACGTAAATACAATATTTTTAAAACTATACCAAACAACAAACCGAATTAAAAAAAATCAAACACTAGAAATACCAAAAAATTTAACACAAATTTTGTACACCAATCTCAAACATCACTTATGATAATTTCTAACTCTACCCAAATGTCTAGTGAATTTCGTATTACCCTTTTATCTTTGGATAGTTTGGAGTTGGAATTTTTTCGAACACGTCGACGAGGCTGAAAGTTTAAAAAAAAAAGATCTTGAACGTGATCATGTTGGGGCTAATAATGTACTTATGAACGTTTAATTTGGGGAGAACCCAAAATACAAAGGCAATATGTTTAATAATAGGTTTCGGTTGCTGCGGGATTTATTTCAACGAATTGTTCAAGATATACGTAATAACTTTTTATGGTTTAAAGAATGGTTTGATGAGAGGTGGAAAAGTTTCACATCAATATAAAAATGCACTTCAAGAATACGTTAACTCGCAACAATTAATTCACTTGGCAGATATGCCAAATATTTAGCTATGTTTGCTAGGAATTCACGTGACTATCTTGAATATATATTCAACGCTATAATTTTATTATATGGTGATACATTTTTACGAAGTCCCACTAGCCATGACATTGCAATATTGTACGATGTACATCAATAAGGACATGACATTCGGGGAATACTCGGTAGCATTGATTGCACACATTGAAAATTGAGAAACTGTCCTATCCGTTTGCGAGGACAATATGATCGAAGTGATCACGATGGTCCAACAATCATTCTCAAAGTCGTGGTGTCATAAGATTTGTGGTTTTGGCATGCCTATTTTGGTGTAGCCATTCTAACAACGACATTAATGTTCTCCATCAATCTCTACTTTTCACACCAGAATTAAAGAGAATCGCTCCCATATGTTCGTTTCATGTTAACGAGTATCAATATAAATGTGGTTACTATCTATCTGAAAGTATATATCCTTACTAATAAAATTTTGAGAAGTCATATTCTTATCTTCTTGAGTACAAAGCAAAACTTTAAAAAATGACAAATACTTGCTCAAACGGTTAGAGCGATAAAGAATAAAATAATAAGAAATCAAATGTACACGTGCATTATGCATCACAATATTTCTAAAAAATAGCAACAATGTTATTTCTCCCATGTACATTTGAGATCCACTCACCACTCAAGTTGAGAATGAAAATACAATTTTAGAATTATGTGATGACAACACACATTTTATACTTAAATTTGATATCGTGAAACACGTTGCAAAAAATATGGATATCATGATTTTGGACAACGAATATTAGTTTTGGTTATTGTTTTTATTAAATACTTTTTATTTTTTTGGTTGTAACACTTTTAAATTTTATAAAGTTTTTATCTATATAAGAAATTTGTGGTATGAAATGACATGGATTGGGTCCACATTTGAGGTTGTGACACAATGTGTTGTGATATAGTGTGACTTGTCAAAATATGAATACGCCACGTGATGATAGCACGCTATCCACCCTAATACTTTAAAATAAATTAAATTAATTAAGGGGTGATTTTATATGTACCCTTTTTAATTATTTTTACTTTTTGTACACTTTTTTAAAATTTTAAAACAATTTACAATTTCCTTTAACTTTTTATTTAACACATCTTTCCCTTATATTTTAAATAAGAAACATTTATAGTATTTTAAGTTTACCATACATATTTGAGTTTCTCCCTAACTAATATTTTAGATTATATTAACGTAGACATTATGCGTCCAAAAATTTTATAGACTTTTGGTTATATTTGGTTCTCTAATGTGATAAACACGTCAATTTTAAAAGTTTCCTAAAAATAATTTCATTGATTCCACAATGTATCTTAACTGAAACCTTTTTATTTTATTATATATAGCCGTTTAATGTTTTTATATAATTTTTATTGGAAGTTCTTTATAATTCGTTTCTTTTTTTACAAAAACTTGTTTTATTAATGATAAACAATACAAGACCAAATAGAAAATTACGTTTTCAAGGTGTGTATACGTTTTTAACAAGCATATATGTCTTCCATAATTAAAATCTTGTTTATTTACTATAAAAAACACTTTAATCTTTTTACATGAGGGTATGACAATTAAAAAAGGCATGACAAGTAATAGTGGATATATACTACTAGGTTAAAACCCCGTGTATTACACGGGTTGAATAAATACAATATTAAAAAGTTTATAATAAAAATCAATGAATTAAAAATGATCTTTTGATTTAAGATATTATTGACATTACGTATGCGTGATAAAAAACGATATCATTTTTAAACATTTGTTAAGTTTTTTTTTGTTTTTCTAAAAAAAAGGTTTTTGAAACAAATTGTTTCAAAATAAACCGTTTTTTTTAAAGTAACATTTTTAACAATTTTTTAAATTTTGTTTTATAAGAATTTTATTTGTTAAAAGTCACAGGTTTTAAAATATATTATGTTTTTTGAAAATTCTATGTTTTTTTAAGTTTTTTTTATATTTTATAAAAAAGTTTTTTAATTAAATAAAAAAATATTTATAATATGAAAAGAATTAAATAATATCATTAGAAATTAATGTGATATTTATTAAAAAAGAGAAATGAGAAAAGAAAATTTTGGGGCTCTAGAATTTTGACAAGTGGCATACAAAAATCTTCTTTTATTAGTATGATAGATTATATAAAGTAAAACCTTATAACATAAATGAAATTTTACAAAAATAAAATAAAACATTTAATACAACTTTTTAAGTTAATATAAGTGTTTTATGTAATCATTCCTATTTTACTCCTCATTTAATAAACTTCTTCTAATTAATAATATATATATTATTAAATTAATATTTATATTATATTATTAATATACTTTAGATTAATATTAAATTTATTATAATTTCTAAATACTTTTATAATAATAATAATAATAATAATAATAATAATAATTTACATATAAGTATTCTCTTATTTGAATACTTAACTATATAATTACTAAGTATGTTGCTAATAATAATCAATATATAATCAATATAATTTTTAAAAATAAGGTAACAATGTTATATATAATAGTTTTTAATTTTTTTCATATTTAATAAATTTCTCCAAATTAATTGTCAAATATATATTTACTTTAAGTATCATCCTATTTATAATATTTTAATTTAATATTAAAATATATAAATTTATTTTTTTTTATTTGATAACTTAATACTATCTGATTTATGTTATTTTATTTAAATATTTAAGTATATAATCACTAAATATTTAAATAGTTATAATAATAACTATACCAAAATATACAATGATGAAGATAGGTCGAAAAAAGGCCCGATAACACCCGTCACATCACTATATATAACAAATAGAAAAATAATAAGTAGTAAATGTATAGTTTTTCTTAATGTTACTACAATAACTTTTTTCTCCAAACTAATAAAACCCTACTTTCTTTTTTATACTTTTACATTTGAAACTCTAAGGATTTTTTAAAAGACTAACTATAATATTTTCTCTCTCTTTTTTTTGTTTCCAAAACTAATACCTACTCGATTTGTATTTTTTTATTCTTTTGAGTATTCGAGTTATGTCAAATTTATATTTAATCACATGAACAGTTTTAAAATTTTATACTTAAGACTTTAATTTATGTCAAATTAATATTTAACAATGGTGTAAAAGTTGCTAGGTGTTGTAAGATCGATTGACTGAAAAGTTACGAGTACTCGTTCTTGGTAAGGAGTACTCAAGTAGTACTCAAATGTGATGAATTATAAAGAAATTTATTTTTAAGAAATTATACATATATCAAATATCGTACGTTCATTAATATTTATAACATTATATGTGAGTATCAATATAAATTAAAAGGACACATGTTGAAATACTAAAATAATTCAAAAAATATTATTTATTACATAATACTATATACATGGTAATCATTTAATAGTCGTATCTAAATGAAAAAAATAAAATTCAACAAAAATAGATTAACTAGTAAAAATTGACAGAAAAAAAAACAAAACTCCGAGTTTTCCATTTGGGCAGAGTTGGGCCGCCGAGCTCCGAGTTTGACCAAGCTCCGAGTTTGACTGAGGTTGACCGATACCGAGTTTTCTAATCGAGTTGAAGGATGTTGCTTCAATAAATGGCCGAGTTTTAAATACTTGCCGAGTATTTGGCCGAGTTGGCCGAGGTTTACAACATTAACATTTAATCACCAGAAAATATTTTTAAGTTTTATACTTACCTTTGAGTTTTGTCAAAAATATTTTTAATCAATTTACAATAGAGCTCGTTTCGCATGTAATTTTTTTCACGTGGTTAGTACTAATATATATACAATCATAATTAAATCTTTTTATTATTTAGATTCTTCGTTGCATAGCGTGAGTCATAACCACTAGTACATATATATTTTTTTAATTTTTCAAAAAGGTGAATATGAAAATTTTATAAAGTTACTATTATTGTAGTTGGGTAATACAAGTAAGAGAGGTGGTTGTGTATAGTCTGCCCTCTTAAGGGATTCATATCAGACACTATCCCTACCGTTGTAACTACACGCAAAATCATTAATTTTTATTTTTTATTTTCATTTAAAAAATATTTTTATATCTTTATCAACCTTATCTCTCACCTTCATCACAAGCACTTTAACAAATATTAAAATATTTATAAGAGTAAAACAATGATTTTTCAAAAATAAATATAAACAATAATATTTCTCTCATTCACTTTCTCTCTCTCTCCCTCTCTCTCTCTCTCATATCTTTCCATTCTTTCTGATACGTGTCTTTTTCATCTTCGTCCATAACTACATATCAGATGTTCGTATTCAAACCAGATCTTCATCTTTACGTCCAACAATTGGGTTAAGCCACGGTTCACTGTCAATGCTCTGACTGGAAAACCACAAGAATTGCTTAGTTAACAAGAGAGAGGCCCAAATACAGTGAATCGGACTGGCATGAGGGACGATTGGACTAACCGGTCTAGTCTAGTCTTATAAACCTTGAATCAAAGGGACGCATGTTGTTATTTTCGTTACATGCGGAGAATGAAGAACCATGTCAAGTTCATGTTTCCTTAATTTTAGGAGGGGCTAAATTGGCTAGTCAGTCATGAGCGCAAGTGGCCACAACACCGTCCCACCTATCTTCATGACGGCAGAGTACTAGAAATGGGGTGATGTGTTCATGCGTGATTGCTAGAAATTATATATAGCCAATGAACAAGTATTTTTCAAAATTTTAAAGTTTCTATCTTTTGGCTATAAATAGACAAACAATTTATATATTTCTTACACATTTTCACTATTGTAATATCCGTCCATTTTCAAATTATAAACCCAAACCCGAATCCGTTTTGAATTTTCATACGATACAAAATTTATCATTAAAATTATTTTATTTATTTTGATTAATCAAATGCTTTAATGTGTAGTTTAACCAACATTGTGAATTGTTGTATTCAAGTTTTCATTTATTAAATCATCTAAGCAACTTATAATAACTTATTGATATATAAATAATTTTTATAAAGTTATAAAGTTTTATTATTATTTTACAATAAATAACTAAATGGAAATGTTTTATTAAAATTTATTAAGTTTGATAAATATTTTATAAAAGAAATGAGTTTATTATTTAAATTAAGTTTAGGGTGAAAAGTGTCATTTAATTATAAAACTTAAATTATAAGCTTTTCACATAAAAAGATAAACATTAAAACAACAGGTGTCAAAGTTGAAATAATCTTAAAACCCAACCCCCACCCCTGTCGACCCTCCCTGTTCTTCTTCGGCCAACTTCCGGCGAGCTCCGGCGAGCCAAAACACATGTTATCCATTGATTTAATCCCAATTAAACCCACTGAAACCATTTTCTAGACGGTTTCGAACCTAGGTGCTATTTCAATTGATCTTTTTGGGTTGTTATGAGTGTGCTTCGGAAACCGAACCTGTATTTAAAATATTGAAATCATTGACTCGAAACTAAACAATTCGAGCCATTATAAGCGAGGGTAAATCCTTTACTCCAACAACTCTAACCCTTTAAACTCTCAATTCCATCTACAACACACCTACAGACCACCATCGATCAATGTCTACACCTCAAACCTGCAAGTTAGTTGATCATCACTATCCACTCGATTATAATTTAAACTAATAAGGGACTATTACTTTCTATCATCTAAGGAAGCTATACACTCAAGGAATTAGATTATGATCAACTCAATCACCTCAAACTGATTTTCATCCATCGCGACTTGCTTCTATCTTGTTAATCATCATTAGATCGAATTAGGTAAATTCAGGACACACACACATTCGGTTTCATGTAATAACTAAAAGGCTTAAACTTAATTCAATTATCATCATCGTTTAGATGGTCAATTTGAGCCAAATCAAACTAGGGTTCATGTATGAATTGGGGGAATATATTAATTATTAGCTTTATATTTATGACTTGGAAATACACCATATATTGGGTTGTAGCCCACCGGTTAACTCCATGATCAGGCACACAAGAGGTCCCGGGTTCGATCCCGGGCACCTTGCAACTAGTTTTAAAACTATTTTTTTAAATAAATTTAATTACAGAAAAATTATCATTATATTATTAAATTAATATAAAAGTTATTTTGTTAACTAAAACATTCTAGAAATTATTAATTAATTTTGAAGATTTTAAAAGATATAATTTTTACATTCAACTATCTTTTAAAGAATAAAATGTTATAAAATTTATTATCAAAGTTACCTTTAAGTCTTACAAATTATATAAAAATTATTTCGTCAATTAAACTTATTCTAAAAATCTCTTTTAATTTCTTTAAATTTTAAACCATTTAGATTTCTATTTTCTTTATTTTTTTTCAAGGGTCTAATATTATAAAACTATAAAAAAGTATTTAAAAGTTTATCTTTTTATTACTTTATAAAAGGGTGTAAATCAAATAAATTATTTTATAACTTATTTAAATAATTAATTATTTAATTAATTATTTTGACCAAGTTATTTCATAATTAATTATTAATTAATTATTTCTTTTGATACTTTAATACTCAACCATTACTTAATCAACTATTATAAATTAAATATTTAAGTGATATTTATTGTTCAATTTCACTAGTTTCAATCTTAATTATTTAATCTTTATGGAACCATATTTTACCTAATTCATATTTTTGGTCTTTAATCATATCATTATTCTAATCCTAAGACACCAAACCTTAAGGGTGCGTTCGTTTCACAGAATGAAATGAAATTCTATGGGAATTGGAATCTAAATTCCATTCCTTGTAGTGTTCGTCTCACCAACGGAAGGATTTGAATGGAATTCAAATCCCTTGAAATCTTTCAAATTGTAGGATTTGAAATCCTTTCCAAGTTGGGAGGATTGTTTAGTTGGAAGGATTGTTTAACAATCAAAGGATTTCATGTATATTTATCAAAATAACCTTCTAACCATCAAATTAAAAAAAACTTTAATTTAAATTAATACATGACACCCCCACCCCAAAAGAAAGTAATCGTAAAAGATAAACTATACTCAAAAACTAAACCGAACACCAAAGTGCCAATTTATTTATTTAATTTTTTATGAACGCATTGGTTTTGGTTTTATGATTTTTTGAAAATGTTTTTTTCACTCTTTTAGGAGGGTTTTTTTTCTTACAAATGTGACGTAGGTAAGTGGATAGTTATGTCATTATACATGCTTTCCATTCCAATTTCATTGAATATTATACCAACCAAAACACATTATGGAATGAATTTCAATGGAAGAATTTAAAGTCCAATTCAAATTCTATTTTCAATTGCAGTTCTTTTTTATGGTAGATGAACTGTATTCAAAACGAACAATGTAATTATTTAATATATAATATTTTTATTTGTTTATTAATAATAATATTTGGAGAATCTAATAAAATAACATAACAGTAATTCGAAATATAATCTTTAATCTTGTTGACTTTTATAAAATTTCCAAACTGCAACATGATTAAATTTGTTTTGATCTTTCGCCGGTATTGTTCTTGAGCCCTTTCCATAATGTTTGCATCATTCCATAAAGTGTTTCGGTTGTCGTAAATGTTATCGGAGTGAAATATTGATATTTTTCTCTTCAAATCGAACCATTTACTGCTAAGTTCCTTAGTGGTTCGATAGTCATCACAGTGTAGAATTTGATGAAAATGCTTTGATATATGGTTCCAATAAAATGAACACTCTCTTAAAATAGTACCTGGATTTTCTATACAAGATCTTACTAAAGTGATCTCTTCTTGTCATTCCAAGGATGTTGATGTTATGATGTAACCGATTATAAACTTGATGTAGAACCTGTCGAAATCATAATTTTTTTGTAAATATGTTAAAATTTTGATGTTTAAGTGTATTTTTTGTTTGCAAATATGTTAGTATTTATAGTTGAAAAATAATTTTTTTATTTTTTATTTATTTTTTTTTTGAAATTTTAACGGCCCGTGAAGGGATTCATGGGCCGTGAACCATAACCGATATATTTTAAACTATTAAGGCTTACAACCGTGTAACACTTCACGGGCCGTTAAGTCAAACGGCTATTTTTTAAAATTTTATCTTAACTGGCCCTGAAATGGTTTACGAGCAGTGAGACCTTAACAGATGGTATTCTTAATCCAAACCGTGAATAATATCTTCACGGGTTGTAAGAGACTTCACGGGTCATGAAGCTTTTAATATATAAGCTTTACGCCCTATAAGGCTATTTACGCCCACTTTCACAATTTCTATTCTCTCTTATACGACCCTCTTCATACACGCCCATTTACGATTTTACAACCCCGTTTCAGTCAGTTTTCTTCTATTATCAGGTACATAACTAATTTCTTTTTTTAATTTTATTTAATTACGTTTTAGTATTGTATAAATTTAAATTTAAATTTCGAATATTTTTAAAAAAATGAAAGGGTTACGGGCCGTAAGGCATCTTCACAGCCCGTAACCCTTTTAACCTGCATAGGTAACGAGCTGTGAAGCATACTCACGGCTCGTGACACTATTAAACTTCAAAAAGGTTATGAGCCGTGAGACTTGTTCACAACCCGTGACCATTTTCAATTTAAACAGGTTCACGGGCCGTGAGCAAGCTTCATGGCCTGTAACCATTTTTATTTTTTTAAAAAAATAATAGTAATTTTGTTTTTAAAAATTAATTTTTAACAGATTAAGCCGCCACACAAACGTGTGCATCCTGAGACCGAGCCTGAGTGTTAGAGAGATTTTTTAGACCCTCACCCGAATCTTTGTTTTCCGTGAAAGACGACACTATGTAGGCAACTTTGGAGGTTATTAGGACGGCCCCTCAAGGGGACCCGCACCATCGAATGGGAGGTGATTGAGTTAGTGGGTGTTTTAGAGCATGCCGAGGCGCTCGTTGGGGCTGAGGACTCCACACCATGGTGGCGGATGTCTGACTACAGCTATAGGAGGGCCCACCATGAGCTTATATTGGAGTTCCTGTCTACATTCTTATTCACTCTCGCCACAGATGGAGATGACCCATTTGTCCATGTTATTGTTCGGTTCACCTTGGGGGTCAAAGATGGGAGTTCACGATAAGGGCTTGGGCGGTCGTTCTCAGATTTTACAAAGAGGAAGAGGCAGCCAATGTCCGTTTCCTCAGAGACGAGGTTCGATCTGAGCCCGGTCCGCTGGTGGGGTGGTGGCCAACTATCTCGGATCAGCGATAGGAGGGCGCTATTTACATGAGTTCGATCAGAGATCCTTTGCACCGATATCTTCATCGGTGCTTTGTCGGCACCATTGTCGGGCGCGACCAGAGCACCGAGCAGATTTCGCTCAGGGACGTGTTCTTTTTGCGAGCGTTGATTAGTCTTAGGAGGGTTAATCTTGCTCACTGTATGGCGGTTTATCTACTTATTGTTGTTATGTGGAAGGTAATATATCATTTAGCTTATTATTTAATTATTATTTAATTATTAATTGCTACGAATTAATATATTTTTTCTTATTTGATTGTTTACAGAAGGATAGCCCTATAGTTTGCGGGGTGTATATCACCGTCATTGCCTCCCGTTTAGGGATATACCCTGATGCGCTACTTGCACAGCAGATGAGTGAAGTCTCGCCGCGGATATTAGGCTGCCAGACTGTGCTGGCCATAGGTATTGCCACCACTTTTGACGACAACCTACGATGGTCCACTGGTGGTGGTCAGACAATATTCCACCCTCCCGTTGAGGGTGCTAAGGAGGAGGCGGAGGAGCCCCAACAGTAGCAGCAATAGTCTAGAGGGCGTCAACAGGGCCCTCCACAACAGGTGCCACCGCCGCCGAGGACCATTATCCGACAGATTACACCTACCGGGGAGTATATGGCGGAGTCCATACAGTTGCTGCATGAATCTCTCCCTTTGCTGTGTGAGATGCACATTATGCATTTGTGGTAGATGGAGCTCAACAGCACATGGGATGCATCGCAGGGGATTGTTCCACCGCCTCGACCGGACATTGTCCATTTTGAGAGGCGGCCGGTAGATGGTGAAGAGGCGACGCCGCGGACGAGACACCTCCGGAGTAGTTATTTTGATGTATTTTTATTTATGTTTTGATGTAAAAATTGTATTTTCTTTATGATTTGATGTAAAAATAGCACGTATTATGAATGTTTTTTATTTGATGATTACAAATTGCATTTCATAGTTACGTAGTTACATAGTTAGCAATTATAAAATTAGAAATCACATATAGTATTAAAATCCGACTATTACAACAATAATACAAAAATCATTGCAATAATACAACTTATAACAAATTAATATGTTCAGGCTCCTCGTCCTTTCTCGACTCATCATATTTTTGAATTTGTGCCTTGTATATAAGCTCCCAATCATTAAAATTTGGTGTTTTAAATTTGTTCCATTATCCATTTGGTAAAGGCATTGGATACTCACCTGCTATTCGTAGCCTAATAAAATGATTTCTATTTACAAAGAAAATTGCAATCATTTGGTGGATAGCGATATCGTGAGGA
The DNA here is from genome assembly GCA_025506515.1 of Flaveria trinervia. Lineage (NCBI taxonomy): Eukaryota > Viridiplantae > Streptophyta > Magnoliopsida > Asterales > Asteraceae > Flaveria > Flaveria trinervia. Next base: position 62,221,432 of record CM046452.1, on the reverse strand, counting down.
GACGACCAAAATGGAAAATAAGTTGCACTGTTATCGATTGTAATTAATATTACAACCACACGAAACCTGTTAGCAACTAAGATCGCTGCGGGTGGCACTGTCATCCAATGTTTAAGTGGAGTTGCACCTATCCCGTTCCAGTCCAATGAATTTCTTACACGCTTGATGTCACACCCCAACCTTGATGGCGGAAACGTCGAGGAGTGAGAGTTAGATCATTCACAACCACATAACGCTATTATTAAATCCAAATATCTTATTCATAAGTTTCAAAGGTAACATAACAAAGATAAGTCTCAAAGAAAGTAAATAACAAAACATAAGATGTAACAAGCCAATTTAGTTCATTATTTAACTAGGTCCATTCCTAGGTGTGAACAAGCTTCAAAAGTGGCGATCAAACTTGAGTATTTCCTGAAACATGTTAAAAATAAAAGGTCAACAATAATGTTGGTGAGATTTCCATAGTTTGCAATACATAAGTATATAAAAGATGGCAATTCATGTTGTAAGTTAGAGAACAAAATAAACTAGGGATGTAAGACAGAATGCACAATCAAACCTCGACAAAGTTTTACAAGTCTCAAACGTTTAAAAGTATACACGATTAGCTAAGTGTACTTGGATCAACTAGGCAGGCTTGTCTCGCCTGGCCTATAGATCTATGACTTCGCTAGGCTAGCAATAGTTAATGATTGTACATATATTCGACATTACATGGTAGCCATAAAAAATTCAACTAACTACAAAATACAAGTAAATTGCCATAGGTTTACAAGAATCAACGTGTTTACAAGTGCAAAGTTTATAAAGTAACATGTTTCACCCCAAGTGAAAATATGAAAAAGGGGTATAGAAATACTCACTTGATCAAATAAGTATAGAACAATGATGGCAAGAAAAATATTAGATAGGCGTTCCAACACAAATTCCTTCACAATGCACCTAAGAATATATATTTTTATAAGATTGAAGCTTAATTATAATAAGGTTAACGAATTAACATGGACTAGAGTTTTGGATGGAATTTGGTATTTAGAGATTTAATTAATTACCCTAAATAATAAAAGAAAAGAAAAAAACAAATTAATCATTTTTGTTTAAAAACAATGTAAGGAATTCATTTGTAATAAAACTTAAGTATAAAGTTGTATCACTTTTAGAATTACTCACATTCTATACAGTAATATACTTTTATTATTTAAATAGAAAATGATTTAATGAGTTGCCAAAATGTTCAAAGACTATTTTATTATGAAAAATATTATATATATATATATTATTTGAATCAATAATAATTTAACAAAAATAATATTTTTAAGTCTAACTTATAAGAAAATACATCATTTGTACAAGTAATGATTTAATAAGTTAAACAATATTTAAGGTTTAATTTATGAGAAATATACACTAATTATATTATTTGTCTATAATATTTAATAAAATGTTAAGACATGTTATGAGACAAATTAACAGAAAAATACATAACGTGTCTACAAAAATAATAAGTTCCCAACTAAATTTTTATATATTTTTAGAAAAACCAGAATAACAAAGGCTAAAAAAACTTGAAATTAAAACAGAAGGTCCCCCGGAATCGAACCGGGGACCTCTTGTTTAGAAGTCACCTTTGTTACCAGTTGAACCAAGGCTCTAGCTGCGTTTAAAGGTCCATTTTAATAAGCAAAATATAACAAACATTGAAATCACCCCCAAATCGCACGAACCCTAGTTCCATATTGATTCAAATTGGACATTGATTCGAGTGTTACACCCCGATTAACCTTAGGCTTTTGATCCCTAAGTTTAATCGAGTACTAAGATATATTATACTTACCTGATTACGATCAAAATGATGTGTTTAAGCTCGAGTTTGTCTTGGTTCGTTCGCGATGAACATGGGGTTTGAAACTGATGGTTAAGTGATGTTTTAAAGAAATTGAGATTGTAGAGAGTTGAAAGGGGTCAAGGAACACAATTTCCTCTGTTATATAGCTTTAATTTGATGTGTCTAAACTTAAACGGTTGTCGTTCGAATACAAGTTAAGAGGGATTCAATTCGAGGTTTAATTCATCGTTTTACTAGAAATGGGAATCATTGGTGAATTAGGAACGTTGAGACGAACATTTGAACTCGTTTAATTGAGTTATAAATAAGGTTTAATGCTCGAACGGATTAGACCATAAAGACCGACGGTTATGTATTCGACTAGCTCGGTAACCATTGTTTAAACTCGATTAATTTATGCATTCATGTTCGAATCATGTCCTCGGAATGATTTGGAATAGGTTTAGGGTTAATAACGATTGATTCTTGGGTGTTGGGCTCGTCGGAGGGTCGCCGGCGGTGGCCGGAATAGCCTGCCGGAAACACGGGAGAGAAAGAAATGGAGGGGGTTTAGTTTTGAAATTTTACACAACCACCCCCTTTACTTTCGGGTGTTTATTATGTTATGCCCAAGCTTTCTTTTTAAGTTTATAAATTCACAAACACCCCTTTAACTTAACTATATGAGATTCAAGACTTTTTAAGTTTAATAACCTTAAGATTATTATTATTATCATTATTATTACTATTGTTATTGATATTAGTATTAGTGTTATTATTAATATTATTATTATTATTATTATTTTAGTTATTACTCATTGTTATTATTATTGTTTTTATGATTATCATTATTATTATTAAGTAATAATTAACATTATTAACTTTCGAACACAAGGCTTAAAAGTAAAAAGAAAATAAACATAAATGGCCCATAAGTTTCACATATGCAACAATGGTCCTTAAAAAATTAAGCGACGTTAACTTTTAATTAACCAAAAATACAAGATGTTACACTTGATATCGTGAAACATATCATCGTACCGTTTTGCATTTTCATCCAACTCCGCTATAAGTTCGGTACGAATAAAACGCCATTGATTTTCATCATATCACTATCCAACTGCTATAGCCCGAAAACCACAATTAGTGTCCGCATATACATCATCCGCACCTGAACTGTACGTGTAGAACATAGATGGAATAGAATCATGAAACCGTGTTAGATCTTGGAACAATAGGTCTAGATCATTTTGTATAGGAATATAACTTTAATTAATACTTGTAATGAATGATTATAATTAATTATTTTGATGTATGCATTATGTATATAGGTTAACCCTTATTTGTGTTGATTTATGTATGTTTACAGGTAAAACATTACACTTGGTGTAACACCCAGTTATTCTATTAAAATAAATAAAAGAAGGAAACATCAATAAACCCAAGTTGAGGGGTTAAAAATATAAAAGGGGACAAAAGTACAAAAAGTTAGTGTAAAGGTGGGCATGGCCGCCCACCCTCTCTTCACATCACCTTTTCATTCGGTTAGAGAGAGAGAGGAGAGAGCAGAAAACTTTCGAGTTTGAAGAAGAAGAAAAAGAAGAGGCTGAATTCAAGGTAAGAATTCGAAGTTTTTAAGTGTTTATGATGAGTTTTGTCTCGGTTATATGCTTATGTGTTTGTGTGTGTGTTTGGTGGGTATCTAGGTGTTTGAACTCATTTGCATACGGGTTAGAAGGAAGATACACCCAAAGTTGCACCAGGTGAGTTTCTAGACCCCGGTTTTACTTGTTTTAAACTTTTCTTGGGGCTGGAAATATATTAAAATGATTTTTATTATGATTATGTATATATACCCGTATGTATTATGCATGTTTGATGATGTTCCTTAGGTGTTATTATGTTGTTCATGCTTAGAATGACCTTGGTAAGCTTAGAACAAATAGGCTTGATGTTTGGGTTCAAATATATCCTAGAAACATGTTGAGCAGAAGGTTCATGCGCCTAAATAAGGCTCATGCGCCTGGAAATGCCTTAGAAATGCTTAAGGGTAACTCATGCACCTGAACAGTACCCTCATGCGCCTAGAATATTAGTTTGACGACTAAGTGTAAGGTCATGCGCCCCAATAGTATCCATGCGACCAAATGGCCCATGCGCCTAAGTGTTCATGCGCCCTAATAGTATCCATACGTCTCAATAGTATCCATACGTCTGAATAGTTCATGCGCCTGAATAGTTCATGCGCCTAAGTGTTAAAACGGGTAAGTGTTGGCTGATGTGCCTGCATGGTGATGAAACGCCCAAACAGGGCTCATGCGCCCAAATAGTGCTGGTGCGCCTAAACACTTAGAATTTATTACGAAATTTTAGGAGTCTATGCTATTAGGGTTTTGATCAAGGTTTGACTAGGGCTTATTAATGCTTAGTTTCATACATGATTATGATTGTTTTATGATTGTTCCTTATTATTATTATTTCTATTAGTGTATGACTTTACGTGGTGTGTTTATTATCATAACGTAAAGTATTACTAATAATAATAAAGCGAAAGAGCAATGAAGAAGAGAAGTGGAACTTAAAAAAATGTTTACAAGTCTTGCAAGCTTATAGGAGGTTCACGATCATGTTGTCGTTAGCTCAACGATGATGCGGGTTAGCTACCCTATGATGCACACGGAGCCAGTCAATTGAGATTGATGGACCTTTGCACCATACCCTAGGTGACTGGGCCGGCCATGTATACAGTAGTCAGAGCCCATTGAGGGACTAGAGGGCCCAACACCAGTTTTCCCCGCGTATATAGTTTAGGGTATTGCTCATTGGTCCATATAGACAGTGAAAGATAAAAATAAAAGAGTACAGAATAAACAAGGCATACAGTAAAGAGAAGAAGCATTATCTGGTTGTATAGTTAATACGTGCTCACGTATAAAGAGATGAAATTTCACAAAAAGGGTATTTTCATATGTATACCTTACGGAAAGCATTTTATTACTTTTAAAACTAGAACTCACTCAGCAACGCTGACTTTTATACATTTTCAGTTGGCAGGTGAACATTGCTGAGGATGGCACGAGGGTGAAGCTACTCGGCAGGAAAAGACTGACATCCATTCATACTTGTTATCGATGTTGTTTTGTAATGCAATTAAACAATTCTTTTGTATCGGTTAAACAATAGTGTATTGCTCAACAACAGTGTTTTTAATGAAATGAATGTCTTTTGTTAAATTAATTTCACTGCTTAAGCTTGTAAATTTATAATGTTTAATGTATTTAATTCCGTGAATGACCAACTGTGAGGTCTCCGGGAACAGGGCCTTACAAGTTGGTATCAGAGCCAAAGTTTAAGAGAATTGGGTTAAATAATTTTTTTTAAAAAACCTAAACTTAACTAAAAATGGGACAACCGGAGGGATATCAGCCTGAGTTGCTACGTGCCATCAGATATTTTCTTTAATGTTAACCGGTGTTATGTGCGCATGCTATTTGATTTATGTGCTCTTAGTAGATTTAGATACTGATTAAGTTAGGATAGGAAATGCTTGAGGGTATGAAGAGTAAAGTAAGTGGCTAATCACAACTGGCCACTGTAATTAGGGACTTACTATACTTGACATAAACCGAGTTATTACCTTGAATGACCATGTTGGTGTTTGAATCTTATAGTGTGTTAGAGGATGGCTGGACAGAAATCTTCCAAGAATCCTAGAGGCAGAGGCCGTCAACATGTGACTAGGAGTAGTGCTAAGGCTCATGAGACGACCCATAAGAACCCTGAGGTTCATGGCCGGAGCGAAGAGAATGAGAATGCTAGCTTGAATGCCTCAGCTAGGGAGGCGATTGTTGATGAAGTACACCAGGTCAGACAGTCTTACCGTCTGTGGTGACTAAAGTCATCAGGGCTGTGAGAAGCGAGTAGAGGAAGGAGAAGGAGACTAGAAAAGGATCAACGGGCAAGGGAAGCAAAGGGGAAGAGGTACAACCGGAGCCTAAGACTGTGTTGTCCGATGAGGAGGAGGATGATGTAGTGGGGGTAGTGACCGGAGGGTGCAGTTATGGGGCGATCCAAAGGTGTAAGCCCCCGACTTTCGATGGCAATGGCAATGCTGCTGCTGCTCACCGCTGGGTGAGGGAGATGAAGGCAGTCTTGGAGATCAGTGAGTGCCGCGAGGACCAGAAGGTGAAGTTCACAACTCACTCTTTCATTATTTCAGCGCTGTGTTAGTGAGACAATATTGTCCAAGCTAAGGGTGCTAGAGTGTTGGACCAAAGGAACCAATGAGCCTGATCAGAAAAACCTCTAAGTCCCACAAACATTACAACTGCTGAAGAAGATCACAACAGCTGAAGACATTAGCTGATTACAAGGTCTGAATACAAAGTCTGAAGACAAAGTCTGTAGATTTCTACTAAAGACAAAGTCTGAAAGTAAAGTACCGAAGACAAAGTCTGAAGTAAAAGTTTGAAGAACAAAGACTGAAGACCAAAGTGATCAGTAGTTGTCACAACAGCTGAAGTTATTAACTTCAGTAGTTGTGATGGTTTTCCTTTTCAGTACTTGTAATTTACCGTTTTAGTAGTTTATAGTTTCAGTAGTTTTAGTTTAGTAGTTTTATGTTCTTGTACTTAGCATTCTCTGAGAAGTGATCAGTTGTTAAGAACATTCTCAGTAGTTTGCATAGTTTTAGTTGTTTGTATAAATCTGTTAGATGTCACTATCAAGTGACATCAGCAGACCTCACATTCCTTATATAAGGAATGTTGACCTGATTGTAACGTGTGACATTCAGCCACCACGAAAGCATTTTGAATGAAATATTCCTTTGCAGAATTCTCTCTCTCTATAATCGTGTGCTTTTCTATTGAATATCAATGAGTTCTTGCTAAATTGTCTAATTCATTGTTCGAATTCCGCTGCAATCTACTCTAATTGATCAAACTTAGATCACTGATTCTAACAAATGGTATCAGAGCTAGTAATCATTGATCGATCTAACAATTGATCATTGAAACTGCTATTTCGATATCTAAGTTTGATCGAATTAGTATATTTGCAAGAATTGGTTATAGAGATTGATTTCTGCTGCTTTGGTTATTTGCTTTGAGATTTCTCTTGGTTCATATTGGGTTTGTTGTGTTTTGCGCTAAATTGGTTAAAACTTAATTGAATTTGATTGAATCTGAGAATGAATACTCCTTTTAATGACCCTCACAATACTGGTTCCTCAACCAAGCCTCCGATGCTGGTTAGGACTGAGTATAACATATGGTAACGAAGAATGCTCCATCACCTGTCTGTTAACAGTTCAGGTTGTTGGACATCTGTGGTACATGGTCCACACAAGCCTATGGTGAACAATCCGGAAACCAACCAAATGGTTCCGAAAAAGAAGGAACAATACTCAGATGAGGATCGAAAACTGTTTGAGATTGATGCTAAAGCACATGGGATTCTGGCCATGGCATTACCGAATGAAATCTATTCTGAGCTTATGCATCATGAAACTGCTCATGACCTCTGGAATGCATTGAAAGAACAATTTGGTGGAACAGATGAGGTCTTAGCAAACAACAGAGAAATCCTTGCCCAACAATATGAGACATTCTCTCATAGGAAGGGTGAGACACTGACTCAACAGTTTGAGCATTTTTCTTGTTTGATCTCTTAGCTGAAAATGGTCAAACATGAATACACTAATAGCCAGATGAACAACAGATTCCTCAGATCACTGCCTGAGAGATGGGACACATATACCATTGTCTTACGCTCCAGTGCAAATCTGGATAGCCTATCTCTCACCCAACTCCATGGGAAACTGCTTACATTTGAAAGAGAGATAGAGTAGAAAAGGAAACTGACATCATCAGGAAAGCTCACTGATGACTTTGTACCAGGGAACACTGCCTTGGTTGGTCATGAGTCAGAATATGTTGCATCAGAAAGCAATTATGATGAGCATATAGATTTCTCTTCAAACAGTTCTGATCATGCATTTGTTAGTGTTGATAGTCAGTCAGGCTGTAATAGTGACAATTTGTGCTCATTATGGATGATTTGAAAGGTATTGCTGATGATGACTTAGAAGAGACGGATATTCTAAGCCAAATGGCCTTGATTAATATCAGATCTCAAAAGTTCTACAAGAGAACTGGTAGGAAATTTCCAGGACTCTCTGGCAAAACCAAAGTTGGTTTTGACAAGAGTAAGTTGAGGTGTCACAAATGCCACAGGCTTGGGCACTTTGCAAGAGAGTGTAGATCAACTGGATCTAACTCCTCTGCACCCTTTGTGTCTTTTCCAAGCAATAGTTCACAAAACAGAGGGCAACATCCTGCTAGTTCTGATCATCACTCACAACCTCTATCTCCTGCACATTTTGTCCCTCAGGGTCCAATGCCATATCCATATCCCTGCTATTACATGCCACAGCCAAATCAAGTTCAAGTTCCTATTGCACAACAACCTCAAGCCTTACCTGAGCCTCAACCATCTCAATCATCTCAATCACAACCTCATCACAGCTTCTTCACCCCTGGTACTGTTGACTGGAGCAGTCTACCAGATGATCTTTCTGGTAATGAGCAATTATTTGCTAGTGATGGTCAACATGGTGGTGAACATCCTTTTGGGAATCTGCTCTAATGGCCCTGGAGTCTACTGAGGGCTCATGCTCCAATGCATCTTCATCACAAGTAACCTAGGTATCCTCTGAGGCTAAAGCCAAGCTATGTTCTGAATCTTGCATAGCTGCATTTATCTCTATTAGAGAGGCAAATGTAGCTTTAATAAATCAAAATCTTGAGCTTGAGCAAACCCTTTCCAAAAGAAAAGCTAAGTATGAGTCTGTCCTTAAAGATAAAGATGATGAGATTTATAAGCTTAAATGCCAATTAAATGATGAAAAGGCTAAGCTAGAGGTCATTCTTGAGAACCACAGAGATCTCAAAGAAACACTTGCAGCTACCCAAGTTGAGTATGAACGCTGGGTATCATCCTGCAAGGGATTTGAAATGCTTCTCAGCAAGCAAACAGCTTCAGATGTGATGTTTGGAATAGGTTACAATCATATTGCACCACCTACAGATTTTACTCCAAAATCAATAGTAAAACCTGAAGGTGAAAGTAATTTTCAAACCACATCATCATGTGCATCATCCTCATGTGATCACCCAAGATCAAAAGATGAAATCAGTGTTGATACCTCAGCAAATCAATTGCCTGATGGGTTAACTACTGATAAGCACATGAAGCTGAGTACTTCAGATGTTGTCTCTCAAAGTAGCTCAAGTACTAAAGGGCAAGTCACAACATCTGAAAAGCATTTCAAATCATCTGAAATAAAAGGGTTAACAACTGCTGAGGAATCTATCATACGGTCTTTCAGGACGGATAGAGAACAGCTAAAGAACAAGTCTTCAGTTGTTACAGATCTTCAGTACTTAACACAAGTACTGAAAGGAGGAAAGTACTGAAGATCACACCTTCAGTAGTTTCCACTTCAGCAGTTAATCATCCAAGATGAAGAATAAGCCATGTGAAATATGTGGTAAATTCAATCATCTTTCTGATGAATGTTGGTACAAAAAGGGTTCCAAACTCAATAGAGATAAGCTCATTAAAATTCAGATGGATAAAATGAAAAATGAGTTTGAGACCAAGTTTGTACCACAGTCATCCCTATGTGATAAACCCACAGCTTCACCTAAATCCAAAAAGAAAGATAGGGTTTATCATAAAACAGCTGATAGTGTTTCTCATGATAAAAATCAAACTAAGTCTGTGAGTCAGGAGAGAAAATGGTGGGTCACAGGAACTCATCAATAAAAGTACTGATGTGTCACAAGAGCTGAAAGCTTTAGCTACAATCAGACACAACTTGTTATGATGGTTCAACATTTGTTGGGGAGAGTTAACCAACTAGATGCACCTGTGATCAAACCACTGAAAAGGTATTCCAAGCCCAAATCCAAGGAATCCATTTCAGCACATCTCCACCTTCATCAGCTGTTAATCATGAGAAACAGTTATGGTTAAATCTGTTGATGAAAACAGACTCAAAAACAAAAAGGTTTGGGTCTCAAAACTAACTAGTTCCTTGTGATGAATGTAGGCTTCTTCAGCATGCCAAGGGAGCATCTGGTATGTAGACAGTGGAGGATCTATGCATATGACAGGGAGCAACTCTCTTCTTAATGACTACTCTCAAGGAAAGAAGGGATTTGTTTCTTTTGGAAATGATGCTAAGGGTTACATCATCGGGGAAGGATATGTGTCTAATGGAGATATCAGATTTGATGATGTTAACCATGTGGAGAATCTCAAGTATAATCTACTGAGTGTCAGTCAGATGTGTGATAAAGGGCATGTTGCACTATTCACAAGCCAGAACTGCAGGATTCTGTCTTCCCAAGTTCTGAGGCTGATTGACAAGGTATTGGATGAACATACTCTCCTGAAGGCCAATAGCATTGGAAGAGTATATGCCCTGGATTTATCAAAGAAGATTGATTTGAAGGGTCATCCTTTCCTGTTCTCCAAAGCCTCTCCTCAGGAATCTAAACTGTGGCACATAAGGCTGGGTCATGTACATCTCAAAAACATGATTCAGCTGATCCACAATAGTTTAGTGAGAGGTCTACCAATAAAGGAGATAGACTGTGATGAATCCTGCATTGCTTGTTTGAAAGGAAAACAACACAAAGTCTCTTCCCTCCTATTGAAGAAACTAAGTCCACTGCCTGCTTGCAGTTACTGCACATGGATCTATTTGGTCCTGTGAGAGTGATGAGCATGGCAAAGAAGAAATACTGTCTGGTAATTATGGATGATTACTCCAGATTTGTATGGACTTTCTTCTTGCATTCAAGGATGAGGTTGCTCAGACGATTATAAACTTTGTGTTGTATGTTGAGAAGCAGTATTCCCTATCAGTCAAGTGTATAAGGAGTGATAATGGAACAGAATTCAGAAACCATACACTTGATGATTTTTATCTCTCAAAGGGAATGAAGAGGCAGTTTAGCATCCCAAGGACTCGGAACAAAATGGAGTAGTGGAGAGAAAGAACAGGATCCTAATTGAAGCTGCAAGGTCCATGTTGGTTGACTCTGGTTTGCCATTGATCTTTTGGGCTGAAGCTGTCAACACAGCTTGCTATGTGCAGAATAGAGTTTAGTAAATCAGAGGTTGATAAAGACTCCATATGAAGTTCTACATGATTTGGCTCCTCATTTCATTCTTCAAAGCATTTAGGTGTCCTTGTTTCATTCTCAACACAAAGGATCAACTCCACAAATTTGATCCTAAGGTGGATGCAGGGTATTTTGTAGGATATTCATCCACATGCAAGGCTTACAGAGTCTTCAACTGCAGAACAAAGATAGCTGAAGAAACCTTGCATGTGAAGTTCAATGAATCTCCTAAGGATAAAATTCCACAAAATCCTGTGGAGTTGTTTGATCTGGACATACTGCAATATGTTCCTTATCAACCTCCAGCTGTTACAGATCATGTGAATAAATCATCTTCTGCAGCACGTCTTCCACCTGGTGGTACTAAAGATGATGATGATATCAGTACTCACCTTTTCAAGTTTAGTGATTAACTGCCTAAGTCCACTAAACTTGATGTTCCTGTAGCTTTAGCAGCTCCATCCACAACAAATGCTGATGAGATTTCTGACTCCTCTACATCATTTGAATTGCCATCTCATACTTGGTTTCAAGAGTCTGGATCAACATCTGTTACTGCTGAACCTGCTACAAACACTTGCACTGATCTTATAGTGTACCAAGAGCTGAAGAATCACCCCATGTCTCAAATCATTGGTGATATCAATGCTGGTGTCTCAACCAGAAGTCAATTGTCCAACTTTTGCTTCTATGCTCTCTTCATCAGTCAGCTAGAGCCAAAGAACTATCATGTTGCTTTAAGAGACAATGGATGGGTTGAAGCCATGCAGCTTGAGCTACTTCCGTTCAAAAAGCAGCAAGTGTGGGAACTGGTTCCTTTACCCCCAGGTAATTGTGCAATAGGCACTAAGTGGTTGTTTAGGAATAAAACTGATGAAAATGGGCTTATTGTGAAGAACAAGGCTAGACTGGTTGTACAAGGGTTTTCACAATAAGAAGGTATTGATTATGATGAAACCTTTGCCCCTGTAGCCAGACTGAATGCAATTAGATTGTTCTTAGCCTATGTTGCATTCCACAATCTTAAAGTTTTTCAAATGGATGTCAAAAGTGCTTTTTATATGAAAAAAAGAGGTTTATGTGTGTCAACCACCAGGTTTTGAGGACAATAAACATCTTGATTGGGTGTATAAACATGATAAGGCTCTTTATGGGTTGAAGCAAGCTCCTAGAGCCTGGTATGAAACACTTCCAAATTTTCTTCTTCAAAATAATTTCACTAGAGTTTCCATAGATAAAACTTTGTTTATTAAGAAAGTGGATCAGCATAAGCTACTTGTTCAAATTTATGTTGATGATATAATTTTTGCATCCTTTGATCCCCAGTTGTGTGATGATTTTACAAGTTTAATGAAACAAAAGTTTGAAATGAGTGCAATGGGAGAATTACAGTTCTTTCTAGGCTTGAAAATCAAACAAAAGGCTGATGGAACCTTCATTCATCAGTCAAAATATATAAAAAATCTTTTGAATAAGTTTGATTTACAAAACTGTAAGCCCTGTTCTACTCCCATGTGCAACACCACACAACTAGATGTAGATCAGAAAGGTAAAGCTGTTGATGAAACACTTTACAGATTTATGATTGGGTCCTTGATGTACTTAACATCTTCTAGACCAGATATTATGTTTGCAACTTGTGTTGTGCTAGATTTCAGGCTGCTCCTAAAGAGTCTCATTTGATTGCAGTCAAGAGGATCTTTAGATATCTGCAAGGTACACAATCTCTAGGTCTTTGGTATTCCACTAGACACTCTTGCAAATTAGTGCTTTTTCTGATAGTGACTATGCAGGGTGTAAGTTAACCAGAAAGTCAACTTCTGGTGGATGTCAATTCCTAGGCAACTGTTTGATTTCTTGGCAAGTAAGAAACAAACATCTGTTGCTACATCCACTGCTGAAGCAGAGTACATTGCTACTACAAGTTGTACATCTCAGGTACTCTGGCTTCAGAACCAATTACTGGATTATGGCATTACAGAGACTAAGACTCCATTATTAATGGATAGTGGTTCAGCTCTGTGTATTGTCAAGAATCCAGTCTAGCATTCTAGGACCAAACATATAGAGATCAAACACCATTTTATTAGGGATTGTTTTGAAAAAGGTCTGATTGATCCAAAGTTTGTGCCAAGTGCTGATGAGCTTGCAGATATATTTACTAAGCCTTTGGATAGTTCAACTTTCCAAAACCTTGTGTTAAGGCTTGGTATGCTGCAGCTAGAATGAGTGACAACTACTGATGATCTCAGTAAACAAGTACTGATGACCATTAGTAAACATGTCACAAATATGTACTGATTCTGTTAAAAGAAACTGATGCACTTACAAACTACTGATGTAGTTATAACTACTGATGTCAGTAAAAACAGATAAGTACTGATGTCCTATGAAACAACTGAAAACAGCTACAAAGTCTGATGAGTAAGTGTTGAGGATAGTATGAAACAGCTAAAAAGCTAAGAATTGACGAAAACTACTGATGAGAATTTTCTCTTCAGTCGTTTCCACAAACTGCTGTTTCACCTTAAACAACTGATGACAAAACCATGTCTTCAGTAGTTTCATAACTACTAATGACTAACACCAAGTTCTCAGTTGTTTTCTACACCTGAAGACAAAACCAAGGTTTTCAGTAGTTTCATAACTACTAATGACCAAAACCAAGTCTTTAGTTGTTTTCAAATGTCTGATGACTAAAACCAAGTCTTTAGTTGTTTTCAAATGTCTGATAGTTAAAACTAAGTCTTCAGTTGTTTTCATACAACTGCTGACAACACCAACACTTTCAGTCGTTTTCTTTTCAGCCTTTTTCTTAACCTATAAATACCTGCACTTATAGCTGAACGTTTCATTAGCCGTTTTCTATCCTTTTCTCTCTCAACAATGGCGACTATGAAAGTCAAACCTAGACACAACTGTGTTGCCTACCTCTCGAAATCGGCCTTCTGGAACAAATTTGATAATGCCATCCATCTTATAGTGGATTCCCAATACCGAACCGCTTTTCTTTTGAATCCTACCATATACCCCGATTCCTTACACCAATTCTGGACCAACGTCTCTGTCACAACTGGTGAAAATGATAGCCAAATCACTCTCCAGTTGTTGGTTAACCAGAAACAGGTGGTAATCACCCCTGACATCATTCGAAAAACCCTAAACTTGCATGATGCCACCTGTATTATTGAATACCCGAAAGGCACCATTGATATGTCTTTCATCAACAACGGGTATGAAGCAGACTTAAGTGCTTCAACCATTCTCAAAAAGCACTTCCATGATGCTGAAAGACTTATCTTCCACATGGTGAATGTCTGTCTTGCTCCAAAGACATCTTCATGGGATCAGATGTCCTCAAGATGGCAACAGGTATTGTACTCTATCTTTGAACGACAAAATCTAAATTTTTCTGAGATTGTGTTTATGGAACTAAAGGATCTGGCTCAGAAACCTGTGATAAACAGATGGCTATTATATCCCAGGTTTCTGATGGCCATAATTTTAAATCAATTAAAAATCTGACAGCCTTGTTGGTCTTGGAGTCCCTGCTCCAGCTGTTTTAGCTGAGGTATACTCCAGACATAACTCTGACCCTGTGACAACCGGCAATTTCAGGTCAATACCCGACCTTGACTTGGTTATAATTACATCTATAATACTTGATTTTCAATTAAATTCCAATTATTGAAGTCGTTTCATGGATTGAAAAATTTCATATTTTGCAAAATTTCAAGCATTACATTTCATGCATCGGTGATTCGGCGTAATTACCATTTATACATGCGATACAACCGGCACACACGAACATTGGTGATAATTAATATATGTGTACTAATAAATACTTTAAATTGTTTCAAAGTATTTTAGATTCCAAATTAAATACACTGGATAATCTTAAATTTATAAATAAACCTAATCACGTAAATTAATATTTTACCCGGAACGAATCCTTTTAACGGACCGACTAACTACATGATGCATCATTAACATACCATCAATATTTATATATCCTAATGCAAGTTGTTACAATATCCTAATGCATTTTAAAAAGTAAAAAGTAAAAATATAAAAAAATGTAAAAATACCTATGGTGCAACAAATACCACCTAAATACCCAATACTACACAAAATATGAAAACCAAAACCCCCCTTTTCCATGCATGTGGTCATCCAAGCCACCACCACATTACTCTTCCACCTCTTTCCCAATAAAGCTCACAAAACTTACAAGATTTGACAAAACACAACTTGCCATATTCACGAAGCCTCTCTTTTGATGTGTTAAAGCAACATGTCTACCTTACCACTCTTGGAACACCATTTCCCCATCCTTTGACCGTGAATAGGAGCCCATGCTCTAAGAACTTTACACTTAAAGAGGATTGAGTGTTATGAAAGACATGCACCCTTCACTTCAACTACACCAACACATCACACTCATCTTCTCTCTTTCTCCCTCTCTAAAATTCGGCCAAGACACTCCTACCACCACTCCATTTGATTTTCAACTTATTTCCTTCAAATCTTGGGGGATTCAAGTGCCTTTTGTTGAAGATCAAGTGATTTTTGAAGCTTTCAAGCATCCTACAACATCTTCCCCACTTATTTCTTGTTTGGTTCTTAGTTCAGAGGATCAAATCTTCTTTTTCTTGCATTTCAAGACTACCATCTCTTTCTCCTTGCTTGTTTAAGGTTAGAACTTTGTTTCTAATCTTCGATACACCATCATGATGTGTTCATATTCACTAACTCATCCAAAAGTGCTCTAGCAAAGTTTAAAAAGTAACAAAACATGTAAGACATTTTCTGGCAGATTCATGTTCTATGTTTTCGACACCATAACTCGACCTAAACATGGTCAAATGAACAGTTTCTTGATCCTAACTTTAACTTAGGATGTCTAGTTTATAACGCATCCACCTTGAAATTTTTAGATGACTATAATCTATCCAAAATGTGCAAACATGATTAAGGTGTTGAACCTGAATTGTTGGCAGAATAGATAGGGCTGAAAGATTGAGGCATAAGTTATGCTTAAAGTAACCAAATGGAGATTTTCCTTCTGTGGTAACTTAGCTCAAAGTGTTAGGTTTAAAAGTACTATAGTCTATTTGTGAATGTAAGGTTTGACCCATCAAAAGGTGAAATCCCGGACATGTACAGAAAAATGCTGCACTAATATCTGTTGCTTCATGACCCATTTCGAGGGACTTAAACCTAGCTAAATATTGCAAGCTATACCTTTTTGGAATCCTAAGACATAGATCTAAATATGGTAAAAATATCTGATTTTATAAAAATCTTTGTATCATGAAAAGAGGATGACAACCAAACCCAAAAATCCCTTTGATTCTGTCAAATGCCCATATTTATATAAAGTAAACTTTTGAAGATATTTGATAAAAAAGGGAAACCCATACACATGGAAAGTATAATACCATTATACTTAATATAAAACACATTTAATACATTATGTACTTTTAGGAAGATAGATATGAAGACAAGAATAAATAAAACATTTACGACTCGACGTGTCTAATTAGTCAAGTGACATTTTCAAAACTAACTTTGTGGATGAGTTATGCATGACCATCTGGGGTTAGTAATCATGACCTTATGAATATATTGTGAATTTATTTAGGAGATTCCTAGACCAATCATACGTACAGACTATTGCTAGAATTCACGCGTGCATTACAGGTGAGTTTCACGCCCCATTTTACTTATTTTGCTTTTGGGGGAGATTACATGCAATTACTATTTTCCAGGACACATTACTTGTTAATGATTTCACATGTTATATAAGTTGTTTACTTACCGTATAAAGTCCCTGTTATCGACCGTTAGTTTATTTCCCAAAGCAAGGTAATCATGGATAGTACTATTGGGTTTGACTACCCCACCCGGATTAATTACCCTAATCTTGACTGGAGGTCTAACGGGTGCATTATTAGCCTGTTCACACTCATGCTTACGATAGGCATGGGTAGGGGCAATTTGTTACAGTTACAGTCTAGCTTCGGTTACGGTGCTTATATAATATTGTAGTATTGTATGATCAACAATCAAATCATGGAAAGACTTGTGGTCCATTACACTGTTTACTAATACTTTCAAACCTGTGAACTCACCAACTTTATGTTGACATTTTTCATGCATGTTTTCAGGGTAATTGATAGATGCACCAAGTTAAGCTAGCATGGAACATCTCATGTTTAGGGCCATTCATGCTGTTTGGGACATTCATTTTCGTAATTGTCATGTTTTGAAACAATTTACCTTATTACTATTGCTTCCGCAAATTTAACTCTGAACAATGATGTATTTTAAACTTATTTGAGATGTATGTTTTACAAAACATGTAGTGGTCGATCAGTGACTATGAAATCATGATGTTCGCACCCCGCGAGAAACTGCTGTGGTTTGGGGGTGTGACATATTGGTATCAGAGCCATGGTTATAGGGAATTAGGTTGCATTTAGTGAGCCTAGTCTATAACCGTAGCTCATTGCATTACTTTAGTACATTTTTCATTAACTTAACTTATATAAATTGTACTTGTGTATTGCCTTGTCATAGAGATATCTTCAGCATCGATGTCGATTTACATTTTTGATTCGAATGAGGAGTACGAGCCCACATCTTCGACCTCTTCTGCAGGATCCACATCTGTCCTCCTAACTTCTACTCCTGATGCTTTGATTTAGCCAACTGGTGCTACTAAAACCGAGACCCCTACGCCACCTGTTGTCCGTGTCACCAAACCTACTCCTGACCCCACACCTGGCGCCTTGGAGGCATTATCCTCGACTCGGTTCTCCGGACTACCTCCTTCTCCTCCAGGCACTTATTGGTGGGCGTGTACACCCGATATTCATGCCGACCTCCCGGAGGATCTTGTCCCGGGAGTCATGCGTATCATCGGACCGCAATTCCCGATGGTCGTTCCACTGACCATGTCTCATATATTTGTTGAGCCATCCCTACAGTCTGCTCCAATCACTACTTTACCTCAGCCAGTCGACCCCACTCCCGAGGCCATAGATCCCACCCTGCAGCCTGCTGACACCAAGGTAGTTGACCTAGATTGGAGTCCATTGACATAGTTTTCTAGACATCCGATACCGATCCGGTCGACTCCGACCCGGCCGACTCCGACCCGGCCGACTCCGACTCGATCGATTCCGACTCGGACGATTCTGACCCGGCCGATTTCAACCCGCGCTTCCGACCCAGAGCCCTCCGAGGCCATCCCCCAGTCTAGTGACCCCACCTCTCACCCTGCGAATCCTATTACCCAGCCCTTTGACTTGATTCCTCACCCTCTGACCTGACTCTTCTAGTAGACCCTAACCCCTTCCACCTTGCTTCCGAGCCTACCGACCCCACCCCTATAGCTGCTTGTCCCGAGCCGGTGGCTATGGACACCCACCGTATCTTTAGTCCAGATGTACCACCGCTCTCTTTCCGTCGCTATCGCCCTGGGAGTGTGTTTCTTGCACACACTCCTAGGAAGCAGGTTCATATTCCTATCCATACTGCCAAACCCTTTCGAGACTGTACTGATGAGCCTGAGCTTACGCCCAAAAGACACAGAATTGACGTTCGTTAGTGGGAGTGGATGCCTAGCCGACTGGACCAATGGAGACACCATATCAATTCAAGGAGAAAAGTATGGTATGGTGTTAAGGATCATTTCTTGTATGAAGGCTCGAAGGTACTTGTGAAAGGGCTATCATGCAATCTTGGCGCACATAGTGGAGAAGCAAACCGAAGAGAGAAGAATCGAGGATATACCCATCGTGCGATACTATCCGAAGTCTTTCCCGAGGACTTGCCCGGACTTCCACCTCAAAGGCAGTCGAATTTCGAAATGACTTGGTACCCGGAGCTGCTCCAGTAGCATGATCCCCATACCGATTAGCACCATCAGAGATGCAAGAGTTGTCTAATCAATTACAAGAATTGTTATATAAAGGATTCATAAGACCAAGTTTCTCACCTGGGGAGCCCCGGTGTTATTTGTTAAGAAGAAGGATGGATCTTTTGAATGTGTATCGACTACCGGGAGTTAAACAAACTCACCATTAAAAACCGGTACCCTCTCCCTCGAATCCACAACTTATTAGACCAACTTCAGGGATCTAGTTACTACTCGAAAATTGACTTGCGTTCGGGATATCACCAATTACGAATTCAAGAGGAAGATATCCCCAAGACCGCATTTCGAACTCGTTATGGTCACTATGAGTTCATGGTCATGCCATTTGGTTTAACCAATACGCCAGCTGTATTCATGGATCTCATGAATAGAGTATGCAAACCCTACTTGGATAATTCGTGATCGTCTTCATCGATGACATTTTGATATATTCACGAACCAAGGATGAGCATGAACAACATTTAAAGTTAATTTTGGAACTACTCAAGAACGAGAATTATACGCAAAATTCTCAAAATGCGACTTCTGGATCCGAGAAGTGAAATTTCTCGGGCATGTGGTTAACGAGAAAGGAATACATGTTGACCCATCAAGATTAAGGCCATTAAGAACTGGGAAGCACCTAAGAACCCGACTGAGGTGCGATAATTCATAGTTTGGCAGGTTATTACCGACGCTTATTTCTCTAAAATAGCCTAACCATTGACAACCTTAACTCAGAAAGACAAGAAATTCGATTGGGGTGATAAGCAAGAAGCAGCGTTTCAATTGTTAAAGCATAATTTGTGTTGCGCACCAATTTTGTCCCTACCAAAGGGGAATGATGGTTTTGTCGTGTACTGTGACACATCACGACAAGGACTTGGCTGTGTCCTGATGCAACAAGACAAAGTTATTGCTTATGCTTCACGACAACTGAAAGTGCATGAGAAAAATTACACTACTCACGATCTCGAATTGGGAGCTGTTGTCTTTGCATTAAATATTTGGCGACACTACTTATATGGTACCAAGTGTACTATATTCACTGATCATAAAAGCCTTCAGCACATCTTCGATCAGAAGGAACTAAACATGAGACAACGCAGGTGGGTTGAGTTACTGAACGATTATGACTGCGAGATTGGTTATCATCCTGGAAAAGCGAATGTGGTAGCAAACGCTCTGAGTAGGAAAGAACGAACCAAAACTTTACGGATGCTAGCGTTGGGAATGACGATTCATACGAGTCTAACTACTCAAATTCGTGATGCTCAGTCTAAAGCCCTAAAGGAACAGAATATGAAAAATGAATCTCTTCGCGTCATGGATAAGCAATTTGAGATCAAGTCTGATGGAGCTTGATACTTTATGAATCGAATTTGGGTGCCAAATTGTGGGACCTTACCGGAACTTATAATGAACGAGGCACACAAATCAAGATACTCCATCCACCCGGGCTCTGATAAGATGTATCAGGATCTAAAGGAGTTATACTGGTGGCCGAACATGAAAGCTGACATAGCCATTTATGTTAGCAAGTGCCTCACGTGTTCGAAGGTTAAGGCGGAGTATCAAAAATCATCTGGATTACTACACCAATAGGAGATTCCACAATGGAAATAGGAGCATATTTCCATGGACTTCATCATAAAACTACCCAAGACACCCACCGGTTGTGATACGATATGGGTAATTGTGGATCGACTGACAAAGTCTGCCCACTTTCTACCAATTAAGGAGACTGATAAGATGGAAAGGTTGACAAGAGTTTATCTCAAAGAGGTTGTTTTGAGACATGGAGTACCGATCTCCATTATTTCCGATCAAGACAGTCGATTTACCTTGAGATTTTGACAATCATTACAAAAGGCCTTGGGTACACGGTTGGATATGAGTACTGCATACCACCCTCAAACAGATGGTTAGAGCGAACGACCATTTAGACGTTAAAAGAAATGCTTAGAACTTGCATGATAGACTTTGGAAACCGTTGGGATACTCATCTACCCTTAGCTGAGTTTTCTTACAATAATAGCTATCACACCGGTATCAAAGCCGCCCCGTTTGAAGCATTGTACGGAACGAAGTGTTGATCACCATTGTGTTGGACAGAAATCGGTGATAGTCAACTCACTGGTCCCAAGATCATACACGACACCACAGAAAAGATCGTTCAAATTCAGAAGCGACTCAAAGCCATGCGTGACCGTCAAAAAGGCTACGCTGACGTGAGACGTAAACCATTGGAATTCCAAGTGGGAGATAAGGTTCTACTTAAAGTCTCACCTTGGAAAGGAGTCATTCGTTTTGGCAAACGAGGTAAGCTAAATCCTAGATACATTGGACCATTTGAAATCCTAGCCAGGATTGGTCCTGTAGCTTACAAGCTCAAACTTCCTCAAGAACTTAGTAGTGTTCATGACACTTTCCACGTGTCAAATCTGAAGAAGTGTCTGTCAGATGAAACCCTGGTTATACCACTCGATGAGGTTCATATTGATGAACAACTTCACTTTATTGAGAACCCGTGGAGATCCTAGATCGAGAGGTAAAGAATATGAAACGAAGCCACATTCCCATAGTGAAGGTCCGGTGGAATTCCAGACGGGGACTCGAATTTACTTGGGAACGCGAAGACCAAATGAAGCTCAACTACCCTTACTTGTTTGAAACCCTGGCATCTGCAGACAACCCTAACTGAATTTCGGGACGAAATTCTTTCTAACATGGGGAGTATGTGACAACCGGCAATTTCAGGTCAATACCCGATCTTGACTTGGTTATAATTAAATCTATAATACTTGATTTTCAATTAAATTCCAATTATTGAAGTCGTTTCACACATTGAAAAATTTCATATATTGCAAATTTCAAGCATTACATTTCATGCATCGGTGATTCGGCGTAATTACCATTTATACATGCGATACAACCGGCACACACGAACATTGGTGATAATTAATATATGTGTACTAATAAATAATTTAAATTGTTTCAAAGTATTTTAGATTCCAAATTAAATACACTGGAAAATCTTAAATTTATAAATAAACCTAATCACGTAAATTAATATTTTACCCGGAACGAATCCTTTTAACGGACCTACTAACTACATGATGCATCATTAACATACCATAAATATTTATATATCCTAATGCAAGTTGTTACAATATCCTAATGCATTTTAAAAGTAAAAAGTAAAATATAAAAAATATAAAATACCTATGGTGCAACAAATACCACCTAAATACCCAATACTACACAAAATATGAAAACCAAAACCCCCTTTCCATGCATGTGGTCATCCAAGCCACCACCACATTACTCTTCCACCTCTTTCCCAATAAGCTCACAAAACTTACAAGATTTGACAAAACACAACTTGCCATATTCATGAAGCCTCTCTTTGATGTGTTAAAGCAACATGTCTACCTTACCACTCTTGGAACACCATTTCCCCATCCTTTGACCGTGAATAGGAGCCCATGCTCTAAGAACTTTACACTTAAAGAGGATTGAGTGTTATGAAAGACATGCCCCTTCACTTCAACTACACCAACACATCACACTCATCTTCTCTCTTTCTCCCTCTCTAAAATTCGGCCAAGACACACCTACCACCACTCCATTTGATTTTCAACTTATTCCCTTCAATCTTGGGTGATTCAAGTGCCTTGGTTGAAGATCAAGTGATTTTTGAAGCTTTCAAGCATCCTACAACATCTTCCCCACCTATTTCTTGTTTGTTCTTAGTTCAAAGGATCAATCTTCTTTTTCTTGCATTTCAAGACTACCATCTCTTCTCTCCTTGCTTGTTTAAGGTTAGCACTTTGTTTCTAATCTTCGATACACCATCATGACGTGTTCATATTCACTAACTCATCCAAAGGTGCTCTAGAAAAGTTTAAAAAGTAACAAAACATGTAAGACATATTCTGGCAGATTCATGTTCTATGTTTTTGACACCATAACTCGACCTAAACATGGTCAAATGAACATTTTCTTGAGCCTAACATTAACCTTAGGATGTCTAGTTTATAACCCATCCAACCTTGAAATTTTTAGATGACTATAATCTATCCAAAATGTGCAAACATGATTAAGGTGTTGAACCTGAATTGTTGGCAGAATACATAGGGCTGAAAGATTGAGGCATAAGTTATGCTTAAAGTAACCAAATGGAGATTTTCCTTCTTGGTAACTTAGCTTAAATTTTTAGGTTTAAAATTACTATAGTCTCTATTTATGAATGTAAGGTTTGATCCCTCAAAAAGGTGAAATCCCTGGACATGTACAGAAAAATGCTGCACTGACATCTATTGCTTCATGACCTATTTAGAGGGAATTAAACCTAGCTAAATATTGCAAGCTATACTTTTTGGAATCCTAAGACATAGATTTAAATATGGTAAAAATATCAGATTTTATAAAAATTCTTTGTATCATGAAAAGAGGATGACAACCAAACCCAAAAATCCCTTTGATTCTGTCAAATGCCCATATTTATATAAAGTAAACTTTTGAAGATATTTGATAAAAAAGGAAACCATACACATGGAAAGTATAATACCATTATACTTAATATAAAACACATTTAATACATTATGTACTTTTAGGAAGATAGATATGAAGACAAGAATCTAAATAAAACATTTACGACTCGACGTGTCTAATTAGTCAAGTGACATTTTCAAAACTAACTTTGTGGATGAGTTATGCATGACCATCTAGGGTTAGTAATCATGACCTCATGAATATATTATGAATTTGTTTAGGAGATTCCTAGACCAATCATACGTACAGACTATTGCTAGAATTCACGCGTGCATTACAGGTGAGTTTCACGGCCCCATTTTACTTATTTTCCTTTTGGGGGAGATTACATGCAAATACTATTTTCTAGGACACATTTACTTGTTAATGATTTCACATGTTATATAAGTTGTTTACTTACCGTATAAAGTCCCATGTTATCGGACCGTTAGTTTATTTCCCAAAGCGAGGTAATCATGGATAGTACTATTGGGTTTAACTACCCCCACCCGGATTAATTACCCTAAACTTGACTGGAGGTCTAAACGGGTGCATTATTAGCCTGTTCACACTCATGCTTACGGTAGGCATGGGTAGGGGCAATTTGTTATAGTTACAGTCTAGCTTCGGTTGCGGTGCTTATATAATATTATAGTATTGTATGATCAACAATCAAATCATGGAAAGACTTGTGGTCCATTACACTGTTTACTAATACTTTCAAACCTGTGAACTCACCAACTTTATGTTGACATTTTTCATGCATGTTTTCTCAGGTAATTGATAGATGCACCAAGTTAAGCTAGCATGGAACATCTCATGTTTAGGGCCATTCATGCTGTTTGGGACATTCATTTTTGTAATTGTCATGTTTTGAAACAATTTACCTCATTACTATTGCTTCCGCAAATTTAACTCTGAACAATGATGTATTTTAAACTTATTTGAGATGTATGTTTTACAAAACCATGTAGTGGTCGATCAGTGACTATGAAATCATGATGTTCGCACCCCGCGGGAAGCCGCTGTGGTTTGGGGGTGTGACAGACCCTACTCTCAAACAAACCCAAGCAGAGGGAACCCACAGCCTCCACCTCCAGATCCAAAGTCCCCACCAAACCCAAACCTCAAAAGCCCAAAAAGGCTACTCAGGGAGATGAGTCCCCTGCAGATGCCCCTGTACCACCAATACAGGATACACATACTGGTTCTAACCCCCAGTCATGTCAAAGACTCAACGAGCTGAAACCGCACAGGCATTCTCTCCACAGGATCCTGTTGCAACCAAATTTGGGGATACCACAGTACTGGAACCTATCTCAGTTGAGAAGGTTACCATTGAAGAGCATCTGTCACCCCGGGTGCAATCTGCTTCTGACCAATCTCCAACTGCAACCGCCCCTCAAAGCCCAACCCTTATAGTTGCTAAAGTGCTGAGTCAGCTGCATTCCTCACCCCTCCCCAGAAACCGATTAACACTGGGAATACCTCAACAATTGAGGGGGAGGACCAAATGCTGCTGATAACCCACAACACAGGGGTTATAATGTTCAATCTCCAAGTGTAGAAGAGGAGGTTAGAACATCTGGTTAGGCTGCCACTTCTATTGATTCAGCAAATGAACAGGATGAAGTTGGTACCATATATAAGACCTCACCAGAGGCAACTGCCAATGAAGGACAAAGTCCTAAGGCAGGAAGTCCCCAGAACCAAGAACAAGGGGCACATGCATATACTGATCTACACTCAGGGCATGTACATCCTGATTAATCAGGAGGTCAGATGATTCAGCAAAGACTGATGATGACCTGGTCTTTTTCTTTGATGTCTTAGCCCATAACACAATCCTAGAGACTAAGGTGAGCAGACTCAAAGAGCTGCTAGCCAAAATGTCTCAGGATGAAAGTCCATTTATCCTCATTGACCCACAGATGGCATCTTCATTTGAAGGTTCACCAAACACACAACCAATACACTTAACTAAGCCACCAGCCATTGCTTTTGGCACCACCTCTCAGGGACAGAACCCCTCTGAGAAATCCTTTGAAGATCTGGTTAAAGAAGCTGATGAAGCTCACAGCAGATCTATGGACAGAATAATAGAACAACTCTTTAGACAGGGCTTTGATACAGCCACTTTAGACATTGAGATCAGAAGGCTAGAAGTTAAGGAAATACAAGAAAGATGGCTAGTTACAGTGTGATGGATAGGGAAAGGTTGGAGATAATGATCAGATTTATTGCAAAATACTTGGGAAGATCATTGATTGAGATCAAATCATGGACCAGAGACAGTATTCTAGCAATAACCACCAGAATCTGTTCTTCTGAAGCATTCATTAAGGGGTTAATTATAGAAGCATTGGATGAGGTAGGTGTTGGGAAGAGAACTGATATGGCCAAGCTCTCCAAATCCAAACTTACCAAAAAAATTCTAGATCAACCTTCCCTAACTCCAACTCATAAACAACCAACTCCAAAACCTGCCAACCCTATCCTTAAACCAAAACCACTCACAACTCAACCCACAAAACCAATTCCATTACCTCAAAAACCACCTCAAACCACACCCAGTGTTGCACCCAGAAGGAGGAGAAGGGTGTTGAGGGTAGAAGAAGAAGAAGAAGAGGATGATAATGAAGATAGTCTGCCAATCTCTGTTGTTCTCAAACTTAAAACACCTGAGCCCAGAAGTCAACAGATGATCACACCTGACTTGCAAATGCAAATGGTGAAAGTGAAGATTGAAGAAGCAGAACAGCAGAAGCAGCATGATGAGTAATTTCTCAAAATGGTTGACAAGGACTTCCCTTAGTCCTCATCCATTCAAGAAATGAAGAAACAAGCTCTGAGGCTGTACACTCTTAGACATACATTCCAACATCAAAGAGAAAGAGTGAGAATTTGGCCAGACCCCAGGGTAAGTTCCAAAATTCACAAGAACATACCAAGTAGATATCATGGCCAAGTGAAAAAGACTTTGAACGCTGCAATTATGTTGGCTATGGTAGTCTCACCCTGGGAAATTATAGAAGAATTCAAGAGAGCACATAACTCAAAGACAACCCCTCAATCTATACTTGAAAACAAAATGATCAAGAAGGGGCTGTTATACAAGAGACTTGAAGATCTTCAAAAGAGTGAACTCCAGTTGTTGCTAGAAGGCTCTCATCCAGATGAATTCACATACAGAGAGATCACAACTGTTGAGTTAAAGAATGGGAAGACAGTAAGATATTTGTCTGAATATTATAGCCCAGAGTTCTTCTTTGAGGGAGAAGCAGAAGAACTCACCAAGGAGGAACAAGTTGTTCTCCTTGAGGCCTATGCAAGAGAGTCTTACAGACTCATCAATGGGAATTAGGTTTCATGGTTGGGACAAGACTCTGTGTCCAGTTTCCCCAAGACAGAGTTCCCTTCCATACTTAGCCAATCAAAAGATCAGAAACCTTTTCCTGGCCTGTGCTTACATGATTACCTCTGAAGCTGATCAAGAGGGTGTTCCTGCCAAAGAATAAGTGGGATCATCAATAAACCTAGAGATTTTGGCTGCATTGGTTCAGGGGGAGTTTGTTGGACCAAAAGAACCAATGAGCCTGATCAGAAAAACCTCTAAGTCACACAGACATTACAACTGCTGAAAAAAATCACAACAGCTGAAGACATCAGCTGATTACAAGGTCTGAAGACAAAGTCTGAAGACAAGATCTGAAGATTTCTACTAAAGACAAAGTCTGAAAGTAAAGTACTGAAGACAAAGTCTGAAGCTATCAGCTGAAGACACCTTTGAAGTAAAAGTCTGAAGAACAAAGACTGAAGACAAGATTGAAGACCAGAGTGATCAGTAGTTGTCACAACAACTGAAGTTATTAACTTCAGTAGTTGTCACAACAACTGAAGTTATTAACTTCAGTAGTTGTCACAACAACTGAAGTTATTAACTTCAGTAGTTGTCACAACAACTGAAGTTATTAACTTCAGTAGTTGTCACAACAACTGAAGTTATTAACTTCAGTAGTTGTCACAACAACTGAAGTTATTAACTTCAGTAGTTGTCACAACAACTGAAGTTATTAACTTCAGTAGTTGTCACAACAACTGAAGTTATTAACTTCAGTACTTGTCACAACAACTGAAGTTATTAACTTCAGTAGTTGTGATGGTTTTCCTTTTCAGTACTTGTAATTTACCTTTTCAGTAGTTTATAGTTTTAGTAGTTTTAGTTCAATAGTTTTATGTTCTTGTACTTAGCATTCTCTGAGATGTGATCAGTTGTTGAGAACATTCTCAGTAGTTTGCATAGTTTCAGTTGTTTGTATAAATCTGTTAGATGTCAATATCAAGTGACATAAGCAGACGTCACATTCCTTATATAAGGAATGTTGATCTGATTGTAACATGTGACATTCAGCCACCACGAAATCATTTTGAATGAAATATTCCTTTTGCAGAATTCTCTCTCTCTCTCTCTATAATCATGTGCTTTTCTATTGAATATCAATTGAGTTCTTGCTAAATTGTCTAATTCATTGTTCGAATTCCGTTGCAATCTACTCTAATTGATCAAACATAGATAACTGATCCTAACATAGAGCCATTAGGAAAAAGCAATGGAAGGAGTTTAAGCAGTAGGTGATCGAGGAATTCTGTCCTCATAGGGAACTTGATAAAATCGAGAGGGAGTTCTTGAAACTTGAAACGGGAACCATGACCCACCAGCAGTACACCACTAAATTCAACGAGATGGCGAGGTTGGTGCCGGATCAGGTGACACCGGTTAAAGAAGATCAAGAGGTACATCCAGGGACAGCCGGCTGACATTCGTAGGCACCTGATTGCTGCTCAGCCAGGTACCTTTCGATCGATGGTGGATTTGGCGGGTAGATTGTATGATGAGCGAGAGGAGACTGTGGTGGAGGTGAAGAAGATGAGTGGGAATGGTAAGAACT
The DNA here is from genome assembly GCA_025506515.1 of Flaveria trinervia. Lineage (NCBI taxonomy): Eukaryota > Viridiplantae > Streptophyta > Magnoliopsida > Asterales > Asteraceae > Flaveria > Flaveria trinervia. The sequence continues at coordinate 62,192,998 of CM046452.1, read as the reverse complement.
TGGATGGGAAGAGGTTTGGACATGGTGGTTTCACTCCAAACAACAAGAAGATGAAGGTGGACGATTGTGGGGTGTCGTCAAGATCAGGGCTGAAAAATGTGGCAGATGTGGAAGGGAGCATACCGGTGAGTGCAGGATGGGAATGAATGTATGCTTCAGATGTGGCAAACCTGGCCACATCGCTAGAGACTGTAGGGCGCTGTAGTTCTATAACTGTGGTGGGGAGGATCACGCGACCAAAGACTGTAAGAAGGCGAGGGCGGAGAGCTCTGGAGCGAAGAAGAAGCCAGAGGAAGGAGGGCAGAGGGCAAGTGCTAGAGCTTACACCATGACCCGGGAGGAAGCCAGAGCTGATCTCGATGTCGTGTCAGGTATGTTTCTAGTAAGCCAAACTTGTGCCTCTGTATTGTTTGATTCTGGTGCTAGTAGGAGTTTTATTTCCACTACTTTTGGTGCTAAGTTGCCTATTAGTAGTAGAAATGTCAGTGAACCATTCGATGTAGAAACCGCTATTGGTAAGTCCACTAGAATTACTGATGTGATAGAGGACTGTGCTATAGAACTAGAAGGTCATAGGTTTGCTGCTAGGTTACATATGATGCCCCTAGGTGGATTTGGTGTAGTACTAGGGATGGACTGGTTAGCAACCTATGAAGCAAAATCGTATGTCGCAAGAAGATGATTCGATTAGTTGCGCCTGATGGGAGTTTGGTTACGATTTATGGAGATCGTGTTACTACGATCCCGAAGGTGATTTCGATGGCGGTGGTGGGGAGGTGCATGAAACGTGGATGTGGTGCCTACTTGGCATACGTAAAAGATGTGGATGCGTCGGTATCGCAATTATCCGAGGTACCAGTGGTGTGCGAATTTCCAGACGTATTCCGGAAGACTTACCCGCGTGCCACCGGATCGCGAGATTGGGTTCCAAATTGATTTGATACCCGGTGCTCAACCTGTTGCCAAAGCACCATATCAATTATCTCCACTGAGATGAAGGAACTCATGAGCCAATTGCAGGAGTTAATGGATAAGGGATTCATTCGACCGAGTATCTCTCCATGGGGTGCTCCGGTATTTTTTGTAAAGAAAAAGGACGGAAGTATGCGAATGTGCATCGACTATTGAGAGCTGAACAAGTTGGCAGTGAAGAATCGATACCCGTTACCAAGGATTGATGACTTGTTCGACCAGCTCCAAGGTGCCAGTTGGTTCTCAAGGATATATCTACGATCTGGCTACCATCAATTGAAGGTGAAGGAACAAGACATTCCTAAGACAACTTTCCGTACATGTTGTGGACACTACGAGTTCCTCATTATGTCTTTTGGTCTAACTAACACCCCAACTGCCTTATGGATTTGATGAATTGAGTATGCTAGCCGATGTTGGATAGATCAGTGATTGTGTTCATTGATGATATCCTGATCTACTCGAAGAGCGAAAAAGAGCATGCCGATCATATTCGGGAGGTGTTGGAAACATTAAGAAGGGAGAAGTTGTATGCCAAATTGTCCAAGTGTGCGTTCTGGTTGCGCGAAGTTCAATTCTTGGGTCATGGGGTGAATCCTGATGGAATCATGGTGGACCCGACAAAGGTGGAGGCGGTTATGCAATGGAAGTCACCGAAGACGCCATCCGAGATTTGTAGCTTCTTGGGTTTGGCGAGCTACTACAGAAGATTCATCCAAGACTTTTCCAAGATCCCTTCTCAACTAACCAAGTTGACCCGAAAGGATGTAAAGTTTATATGGAGTCAAGCTCAAGAGAAGGCGTTCGAGGAACTGAAGGCGAGGTTGACTCAAGCTCCTGTTCTGTCATTACCCGATGGAAGTGAAGATCTGGTGGTTTATTCTGATGCTTCCTACTCAGGGTTAGGGTGCGTGTTAATGCAAAGGGGGAAGGTTATAGCCTATGCATCCCAACAATTGATGGTTCATGAGGTCAATTACCCTACTCTTGACTTGGAGCTAGCAGCTGTGGTCTTCGCACTAAAGATTTGGAGGCACTATCTCTACGGGATGAAGTGCACCATATTCACCGACCACAAAAGCTTGAAGTACTTCTTTGAGCAGAAGGACCTGGACATGAGGCAGAGAAGATGGTTGGAGCTCATAAAAGACTATGATTGCGAGATCCACTATCATCCGGGCAAGGCAACGTGGTGGCTAATGCCCTTAGCCAAAAAGAGAGGCCCGAGCCGATTCGGGTGAAAGCATATCAGCTGATCATGACCTCTGACGTGATGAAGCAAGTCAAAGAGTTTCAAGATAAGGCACTGAAAGAAGATCATCTTAACTCTAAAAGGATGAGAGGTTTGGTTGGGGAATTGGGTAAAACACACTTGGTGTTAAAATCCGATTTAAACGGGTGTGGATTCCTCATTTTGGGGATCTACGTGTGAAGATTATGGATGAAGCTCACAAGACTCGATACTCCATTCATCCTGGTGCCACGAAAATGTATCAAGATATGAAGAAGATTATAGGTGGCCGGGTATGAAGCGTCATGTGGTGGAGTATGTGCGTAAGTGCCTTACTTGTTTACAAGTGAAGGCCGAGCACCAAAAGCCATATGGGAAGATTCAACCTTTGGATATACCGGAATGGAAGTGGGAGCACATCACCATGGATTTCATTACGAAGCTACTGCGCACAGCGCGAGGGTACGATGCTATATGGGTGGTAGTTGACCGCTTGATGAAGAGTGCTCACTTCCTACCGATCTGCGAGACATATTCATCTGAGAGGTTGGCTGACCTATTCATCAAGGAAATTGTAACTCGTCATGGTGTGCTGGTGTCTATTGTGTCTGATCGTGACATGTGTTTACATCTAAATTTTATAAGAAATTCCACGACATAATGGGGACGAGGTTACACATTAGCACGAATTATCTTCCCCAAACTGATGGTTAGTCAGAAAGGACCATTAAGACATTGGAAGACATGCTTTGGGCATGTGTGATTGATTTTGGGGGGAGTTGGGATGACCACCTACCGTTAGCCGAATTCTCCTACAACAATAGCTATCATGCCAGCATTGCTATGCCACCCTATGAGATGCTATATGGCAGGAGATGCAGAACACCCGTTTGTTGGGGTGATATTGGTCGGAAGGAATTGGGGGCGTCGAGGTAATCGAGGCTGACTGAGAAGCTTGAGAAGATTAAAGCCTTCATGAAGGCAGGCAAAGATAGACAGAAGTCGCATGTTGATAAACGACGCAAACCGATTGAGTTCCAGGTGGGTGACCGGGTTATGTTAAAGGTCTCACCTTGGAAGGGTATTATCCGATTCAAGAAGCGGGGAAAGTTGAGCCCAAGGTATATAGGCCCTTTCCGAATCATTGCTTGAGTAGGAGAGATGACCTATATATTGGAGTTACCGGATGAGTTAAGTGGAATTCACCCGACATTCCATGTATCTCATCTGAGAAAGTGCTTAGCTGATGAAGACATGATTTTTCCACTAGAAGACATCGAAGTAGATGAACGGCTCAATTATGTAGAGCAACCGGTGGCAATCATCGATCGAAAAGAGAAGAGGCTGAGAAATAAAGTGGTTCCTCTTGTGAGTGTGCAGTGGAAGCACAGAAATGGATCTAAATCTACATGGGAGACTGAGAAGGAGATGAGGCAACATTATCCTCATCTGTTTGAGGAATAACATGTTTTGGGGACGGAACTTATATAAGAGGGTGGACTTGTAACACCCGGTTATTCTATTAAAATAATAAAAGAAGGAAACATCAATAAACCCAAGTTGAGGGGTTAAAAATGTAAAAAGGGAAAAAAGTACAAAAAGTTAGTGTAAAGGTGGGCATGGCCGCCCACCCTCTCTTCACATCACCTTTTCATTCGGTTAGAGAGAGAGAGAGCAGAAAACTTTCGGGTTTGAAGAAGAAGAAAAAGAAGAGGCTGAATTCAAGGTAAGAATTTGAAGTTTTTAAGTGTTTATGATGGGTTTTGTCTCGGTTATATGCTTATGTGTTTGTGTGTGTGTTTGGTGGGTTTCTAGGTGTTTGAACTCATTTGCATACGGGTTACAAGGAAGATACACCCAAATTTGCACCAGGTGAGTTTCTAGACCCCGATTTTACTTGTTTTAAACTCTTCTTGGGGCTGAAAATGTATTAAAATGATTTTTATTATGATTATGTATGTATACCCGTATGTATTATGCATGTTTGATGATGTTCCTTAGGTGTTATTATGTTGTTCATGCTTAGAATGGCCTTGGTAAGCTTAGAACAAATAGGCTTGATGTTTGGGTTTGAAAATATCCTAGAAACATGTTGAGCAGAAGGTTCATGCGCCTAAATAAGGCTCATGCGCCTGGAAATGCCTTAGAAATGCTTATGGGTAACTCATGCGCCTAGAATATTAGTCGGATGACTAAGTGTAAGGTCATGCGCCCCAATAGTATCCATGCGACCGAATGGCCCATGCGCCTAAGTGTTCATGCGTCTAAGTGTTCATGCGTCTCAATACTATCCATACGTCTGAATAGTTCATGCGCCTGAATAGTTCATGCGCCTAAGTGTTAAAATGGTTAAGTGGTGCTGATGTGCCTGCATAGTTATGAAATGCCCAAACAGGGCTCATGCGCCCAAATAGTGCTGGTGCGCCTAAACACTTAGAATTTATTACGAAATTGTTGGGAGTCTATGCTATTAGGGTTTTGACCAAGGTTTGACTAGGGCTTATTAATGCTTAGTTTCATGCATGATTATGATTGTTTTATGATTGTTCCTTATTATTATTATTATTTCTATTAGTGTATGACTTTACGTGGTGTGTATATTATCGTAACGTAAAGTATTACTAATAATAATAAAACGAAAGAGCAATGAAGAAGAGAAGTGGAACTTAAATAAAATGTTAACAAGTCTTGTAAGCTTATAGGAGGTTCACGACCATGTTGTCGTTAGCTCAACTATGATGCGGGTTAGCTATCCTATGATGCACACGGGGCCAGTCAATTGAGATTGGCGGACCTTTGCAGCATACCCTAGGTGACTGGGCCAGCCTTGTATATAGTAATCAGAGCCCATTGAGGACCAGAGGGCCCAGCACTAGTTTCCCCCGCGCACATAGTTTAGGTATTGCTCATTGGTCCATATAGACAGTGAAAGATAAAGATAAAAGAGTACAGAATAAACAAGGCATACAGTAAAGAGAAGAAACATTATTTGGTTGTATAAAGAGATGAAATTTAACAAAAAGAGTATTTTCATTTGTATACCTTATAGAAATCATTTTATTACTTTTAAAACTAGAACTCACTCATCAACGCTGAGTTTTATACATTTTCAGTTGGTAGGTGAACATTGCTAAGGATGGCACGAGGGTGAAGCTACTCGGCAGGAAAAGACTGACATCCATTCATACTTGTTATCGCTGTTGTTTTGTAATGCAATTAAACAATTCTTTTGTATTCGGTTAAACAATAGTGCATTGCTCAACAACAGTGTTTTTAATGAAATGAATGGCTTTTGTTAAAATAATTCCGCTGCTTAAGCTTGTAAATTTATAATGTTTAATGTATTTAATGCTGTGAATGACCAACTGTGAGGTCTCCGGGAACGGGGCCTTACACTTGGTCAATTTGTGAAATTGACTAAGTGCAAGAAAAATCTACGAATGAATGATTTTTGTTCTTCCGTAGATATGTTTCTTACAAAAACAATCATCCGAATATCTTTTACGGATGAACAACCAGCTCTGAAGTTGAAGTAAAGATCTCTTCGGAACAACAAGATAGCTTCGGAAGAACAACGTATATTCGGAGGAACAAACATCTATGGAAGACTATGTAGTTGCGGAGTCCAAACACTTGTATTTAAATAATACAAGTGTTACAAGTCAGCAAGTCAACACATCAAAAAGACAGTTGTGCAAATCCCAAGAGATCTGATATTTCCTTAACCGAAACACAAGTGCCTATAAATATGGATCCTAGGTTTCACATCAAGGGGTGAACACACACGATAGGTGGCAAAAAACATTAGATGATCAACACAAAAAATCACATTAATTCACACAAACATAAACCCTAGCAGCGGTCACATCAACATCAATGTGACCAAAGCATTTATTGTTTATGTAATTCTTTGATTATTCATTTGTAATCATTGAACAATTTTAATACATTTTAATCAAATCCTGTTTGATTATTATTGTGGTCGTATTATTGTGTTCGTCATTATCATTATTCATTAATCAAACAATTGAACAAGGTTAATGTTGATTCGACAAACATTAACTTGATTTCCTTTAACATTGATAATTCTTGATTACGATCCTTGGATTCACAACTGGTAATAGTTGTTTTTTTCTTCGCCCCGCAGGGTATATGAAAACTTTGAAGTTTGTTGGGATAACATATCTTTGCCTCTTGTTTTGGAAGACATTGATTGACTGTCTTGAAATGACCATTGATTAGTCATCACCATTGAACTTGAATATTTTGGAGGAACTTGAATGTTTTCTCATTCTTGCACGTATGAACTATGTATGGGAGGGTCTAATATCACAGCTTATTGTTTATCCTTTTTGGGACGACCGCGTGTATTCGTTTGCACTTTTGGAGATTTTTGATCTGTTTTCGCTGGATTTATAAGTGATTTTATCATACCCACTACAGATCTTTTCACTCTTTCTCGTTGAAGAAGTAAATGTTTTGTCGTCATCTCCATTTCTTTTTGTACATTTATTTTCTTCTTCCGTACAATATACGTTAGTGAAAAGTCAAGCTTTCTCTAAAAAATATCAATGCCGTCGAGTGGTATATTTTGACCTAAATAATGAGTATCAAAATATAATATTCATGTTAAAATAATAAAATATAAACAATAGAATATTAAATAACAAAATATTCTACCTGTTTGAAAGAAATGATTTAATCCACACGAACATGGAAGACCACAACTCTTAAAAAGATGACACCCACACAATGTGTTAGATGTCATTAGATGATGAATTCTTTTGATCTCGCCAACCAGATCTAAAGTCGCAATAGAAACTTTACCTCGTAAGTATTGAAGCACTTTATGATTATGTTGAACCATAAGCATAATTTTGCCTTTAGTAAACCTTTTTTGATAATGATTTCCTGTGTAACTAAAATATTATGTTAAATGGAATAATCTATCCATGGTACTATTAGTTTTTTTTGGTAACTTAAGAATGTTGGCTCTGCATTCGGTTCATCATGTGTTGACTAAAGTTATTATCTCTATCAATCCATACAGTCACAAACCTCTTTTTATAAGGGTCCAACCAGTTATTTTTCATGTACATTAAAAATCTTAATTAAAATAAAATTATATTATTTAAATTATAAAATTAATATTATAACAATAACAATAATAATATAAAACTTACTTGAATGTATTGGCTCCAATTTTCGATAAGGTGGTCAAAATTGTACTCAAATATGTCAGACGTGACAGAATTAATTAATACCGACCAAAAAGCGCCCCATTCATCATTTGAAAAACTCGCATTGCAATGTTTAAAAATATTTTCCGATATATGTCATCTACAAAGTAGTCTCACGGCATTTGGAATTACTTCTTCACACGCTTTCATCAAAGTAAGGTCTCTGTCGGTATGTATAACGTGGGTTTTATACACTTTTGCTCTAAATTTTCTTTTAATTGTTCTAAACCCTATCTGAAATTAATATGACATTCAAGATCGATGAATGCATGAGCAATAGAAAATAGTTTCAGTGTTGATGTCACACCAACCATTTGGACAATGACTTTTGTAGTGTTTGTTTTATACGTTGTGTCTATCGTCAACACATGCGGGTCGGCCCGCCATAAAATGTGAGATGTAGAATGTATAAAAAATCCCATCTACGGTATTTGTGGCTTCATGTATGTGAGGGTTGTAAATATATTTATTTTTTTGTAGTATAGTAAAAAACACCTACATTGGAGTTTTGCCGATTTTGCTAGAATTTATTATTTTCATGTGGGCATTTCATATCATTCTTAAGGCAGACATGTTTTTAGGATTTTGGTCCCTCAGTATGCCTAAAATGTTTTGAGGATCAATATTTTACTTTGTAAGTTGCTTTACCATACAAATATCTTTTTCAGTGAGCCTCATTGCATATGCATGCCCCTTGAGGTGTTGCTTCGTGATTATGACAATCATTTATAACAACTAGGATCCACTCACCCTCTTTTATTTGTTATTTTCCTTGTAATTCAAACTGACAATTTGTTTTTTTAGGTCAGTGTTTCTAAGAGTGGGTGCTCCTTTATATACTCCACCGCGATCACATTTTAACCATATTTTAACTACCGACCCACTTATGTTTTTTTTCCGACCTTTTCGTGACAATAACATATCCATTTTTACGGTTTTTATTACTAACCCAATCAACCAATTCTTCACGAGATGAAAAAACCTAATAATTTTAAATAATATAATTAGTTATTATCAAATAACAAAACTTAATAATTATTTAATATCAAATAACTTAAAAAACATAATAATTACGTAATAACCTCATTCGTGTTGTATAACCCTTTTTTTTCATAACCATCACCATACTCATCTCTGCCTACTGTCACCTCCATTTCCGCCGTCATCACCGTCGTTGTCGACGTCATCACCATCGAAACTTCCAACATTATCACCGTACTGTTCAGCAAAGTTACCACTCTCGTCATAGTAATAACTATAACTCTCTCGAAACCAAATAAATAATTGATATCCCAAATTGACATCGTTAATAAAATGTATACAAATATTGAATTTATCGATATGAAATGAATTAAAATCTGATGATTTATATAGTATTTTACAAAGAATATTATGTCGACTCAAATAAGTATCAAGGAATATGACATTGTATCAAATAATGTAATAAATACAAAATTACACCGTAATTAAGGAATATTACATCGCGTCAAATAATGTAATTAATACAAAATTACACCGTAATAGAGTAATATTACATCGCATCAAAAAATAAAAAAAATCGACAAACATTACGGCCCGTGAAACACTTAACAGGCCGTTAAGTTGAATCCTCACGGCTCGTAAAACCTATTATGGGCCGTGAAACATGTGGTCATGAGAGCCTTCGCAACCCATAAAGCAATTGAATTATGGGCCGTAAGGAGGGCATCCAGATAAAGGGGAGGGTGTTACTATAACACACTTGTAAAGTATTATAAGCATTGCAATCTTGAAAATTTTAAATGAAATTCACTTTGTTTATTTCAGTTATTTTATTATCAATTATTTTATTTACTTTAATTTAATTTTCATTGTATTTTAATTCTTTGTTATTTGTCAATAATAAATTTAAAATATCGAGCAGTGAATGAGTGAGAATAATAAACATTTGCACATGCAACCAATTCATAATTCATAATATGATTTCACCCCACAATATTTCATGTAATTAACTCTTTTCTAAATATAGACATATTTGCATAGTTTTTGTTAAAAAGTAAATATAAACTTTTGACTTGAAATTTTAAAAATGATTTGGGATTAAAGTTTTGTAAGATTTGAATGAGTATGATTCGAAGCTAATATAAAGGAAAGAAGTGGTTAGGAGGTGTGTTCCTTTAGTGACCACTCCACCCCTTCTTTAAAATAAATGGGTGTTTATGATGTCCTTGAATTTCATTTTATTAGTTTTTGTAAAAAAATTATATATTAATTGGAGAAAAAGTTATATAAAATGTTATAACATCTATTTTCTCAGTGAACTTTTAACATATAAATTGATTCTTTGGTACTTTCCTTTCTTCATTCCTTGAGGTGGTGATATTTAATAAAATGAAACTCTTACGTACTACCATTGCTGATAATCATCAACTAAGGCTATAAATGAACTGAACAAATTTTTTTTCCTATTTGTTTTTTAACAAATTGATATTGTTCATAATTTGTTCATAAACACTTAGTAAAATAGATATTTTTTGTGTTTGTTCATTAAGCAAATGAACATGTTTATAAACTGTTCATAAATATTTATAAAACACAAACAAAGGCAAAATAGACAAACAGACACAAACAAATGTTGATAAACAAAAATGAAGTTTATAAAAAAATAAAAATGATCACCCTAGGCAAATCCCACATCGGTCATGGATAGGAGAAATTCTTGGATCATAGGTAATGTCCCGCCTCTATTATGACCAATGCTTTTTTGATGCATTGGCTGTGAATGAGAGGAGAACTTCATAGTCATGCGTGCTTAGGTAGTAACAATACAGAGATAGATGACCTTCTTTGGAAGTTTTCACCTAAGTAACCAAAAGCAAATATGTGAGCTCCTCATGGGCCAAGCAGACAATACTAGCTGTATGAGGGACCAATGTTACAAATGGTATCAGAGTTACTCCTGTGTCATTCGGGAAGGCGAGACAACCTTATCAAGATTGTGAGTCCCTAAGGTTGTTTTGACGGAAACCTTATGCAAATCCCACATACATGAATGGGATGGTGGGGAAAAATTTATCGATGATGATGAGTCTAGGAGGGGGTGGGGGTTTCCTAGGAAAATCCCACATCAGCCTTAAAGATGAGATATTCTTGGTTCATACAGAATGTCCTGCCTCAAATATCACCAATGCATTTTGGGTGCATTGGTTGTGGATGAGAGAACAACTCCACCATTAAGCGTGTTCAAGTGATAGCAATCTAGGGATGTGTGACCTCGCTGTGAGTTTTCACCCGGGCAACCAAAAATAAATCTTCTGAGCTACTCGTTGGTAAAGCAGATAATATTGGTGATATGAGAGTCCGGGTGATCATTTTAGAATAAAATATGAATTTGTCAACACTAACATTACGTAGAATGCACCAAAGTATATAAATACATAGTATAGTTATTCGAACATACTTGTATAATTGTTATAAACATAACTAACCCAAAAGTTAAGAAGTTTGTCAATATTTTAAACCAAACAGAAAATTACAATGGTTAAATATCGTATGTTGACGGAGGAATATAGTATAACTAAAGTCTCGCACTTTTAAACATTTAAACCAATAACATAAATTGTGGAATATAAAAAACTTTAATGAACACACACAAACGAACACATTATCACATGTTTGCAAATATAAATGAACAAACGTGCATCTATTCATGTAGGTTCATATAACTAAACGATTTTTTTTGTTTGTGTCCGTTCATTTATTAAACAAGCAAACATAAATTAACTTCCCATCGAATGATTCACGAACTATTTGTTGAACGTTTAGTTTGTTTATAGCCTATTATCAACCGCTCAAGAACCATCAAATGGAGATAGCTGCTAACCTAGTGACCATCGTTACAAAACTTAACGAGTCCACTTCTCATGGTTGTAGTTTTGGCTCACCTTATCATATTTGTCGCCCCCTCCACCAAAATCGACCTCCCTCACCCCACCATATATATATGTGTATGTGTGTATGACTTGGTTGTTATACAAAGCCTAAAAACGTGCGATGGATGAAAAGTCAATAGTAAGTGACGAGTGTATATTGGGAGAGTGGTAATTTCATTCGTGTCATTATTATACAATATAACTACGTAAGTTATTTTTATTAGGGTTATTAGATTTTTATAATCCCAAGTTTCATTGATTGACCAAGATTAATCCCAACTTAGTAAATGTTTACATATACTTTCAACTTTGAGTTTATTTTCCTTCCAACGATCATTACTAACTGAGAGTTAATGCTGTTAGTTTTTGATGATGTGGATTGTTTTTGTGACCAAAACACTAAACAAAAAAGTTGAAATCTATCATCAGGTCCATCAGTTTGAAACTTCCGCACCAAAAACCCCTTCTTCACCTTTTAATTTGAACCACCGAACTCGTTGGAGGCAGATTTCGGGTGATGATGGAGGTTTGACAATGGAAAACAGACCTACTTAAGACTAAGTGATGCTGGAGTTGAAAATTATCTTAAAGTTGGTCTCATTTCATAAAAAAACTAACGATGGCTAACTCTCAATTAGTAAAGGATCATTAAAGGAAAATAAGTTCAAAGTTATGAGTGTTTGTATACATTTCTTGAGTTTGGATTAATCCCGACCAATATATGAAAGTTGGGATTATTAAAATCTAATAATCTTTTTTATTATTATGCAAGTTTGTTTATGATTACACACAAATAATAATTACTCAAGTTTTAAAAATATTTGCTCAAGTTATATCATAATTACACAAGTTATGCAAATAAACACAAGTTATAAAAATAATTACTCAAGTTATATTTATTATTACACGCACTAAAAGTTACTCATGTTATAAAAAAAGTTGCTAGAGTTATATGTAATTACGCAAGCTATGTTTATAATTACATGGTTAATAATCACACAAGTGGGGTAATACAAGTTATAAAAAATAACTATTGTATGTTCTTTCCAATTTAGCCCTCTAAACTTATTTCATGTGTGATAATTTAATTACTTAGTCTGAACCGTTCATCTGTTAAATCAATGGTGGATATTACATCTTACACTTCTTAGAAACCATCACTTTGTATTTTAAACCTTAAGAACTACTAAATATCTTAAGAACTATAAGAACTAATATGAGTAGGTCAAATTTTAATATATAGTATACTTTTTACATAAACTTGTGTATGTTTAGAAACATCAAAAGCCATAAAAACCCATCAATCTAATATTTGAATATGTTTTTAAAGATCATTAAAAATTTTAGACCATTTTTCAACAATGCCCTTATCAAGTCTTTATTGATATTTTGACTATATAATCTTAAGCAATGTAGAAAAGTAGAGCAGTTAAGGGGTAATAGGTTTTCTTTAAAAAACTTTAATTGAAAAAATTGTTAAGTATAAACTAAACTTGTTAAGAACTTTGTAGATACAGAAAATAATTGAACACATAATAGATAAGGAAAGGAGTGATAATACTGACTTATAGAGATTCAAACTAATCCATATTATGTCTTATCCCGTAATTTTTATCGAGAGTTTGATCCGCTATTTGTTCCATACAATGGTAGGAATCACCAATACATTGACATTTCACTAAACAAAGGTAGTGATCACCTTGTAGAATCATCTCAATAATCGAGGTAGTGATTACCTTTTACTTCCAAACGATATAAGTTTGTAATAATCTTATACATCTCACTAATGAAGGTTCTAATAAACAATAATTGTGATCACAATAACTTAGACGAGAAGTATGAGTAGAAATATGTAAGTGTTAGCACTCTCTTTTGTTCATTGATCTCACTTAATGTTGATATGATGTTTAAATCAGAGAGTAATGCAATAAATATGTGTAAGTCCAATTTGATAGTACTGTCTAGTTCTTATTTCTATAAAGTTCTGACCATACTAGCTGTTTAATTTGATCATATTACTCTTACAAACTTGTATTGACAAAATTAATGTTTTGAAAATTAGACCGGACAATCACTCCCATTCACTAAGTTAATTGATCCGACTAGTTTAATATTGGACGGGTTTTTTTATTCACTTACACAAATTTTTTTATTTTTCCTATAATTGTCAAAATATGATTATGTATACTCATTCTATGATGATACATACTAATATATTAGACCTCTATGTATAAATTGAATCTAAGATACACATGTTATTACGATACACGTAAAACTATTTAAGACTAGTAGCTTGTTTACTATCCAAACACAAATATTAAACACACGATGAGGAGTATATTAAATGGTGGTGGATTGGTGTTAAGGCATAACAAGTCTTTTGTATTTGATCAGTAGTTAACAAATGTAGAATTTAAGTTAACTACTTACTAACAAACACAAATAGTTGAGTAAATATAATTTCACATGCTGTTCTTTCAAAATATTCACTTGATTAATCAAAACTGACTACAAAGAATTACAATCAGCATATAAACAAGTGGAATAACAAGCTTACCTCTACTATACAAGTATTAGAGTTTAATACTATGAAACTAAACAATAAGAAGAAACTATTCTATATTCAGAATGTATAGCAAGACAGACTATCGGCACATTAGAGTTAGGCGACTTCAGTACTATGTTTTCTCAAAAAGGCAAAACACAACAGTCATTGGTATAGACAGTCTTGTCTTGTGTAATAGTTGATCAGAGTTTACTGCTAATGAGCATCTAATAATTAAGTGTTGATCAGTAGTGCTTCAGCATATATTGATTGTCAGTGGATCAGCAGTTGGCATCATTAGGTAATTGAGGGCCAAGTACTGAATCTTGAGTTTTCAGTAGCTTTATCATTTTCATAGTTGTAACGCCCGGAGAAATTTCAAAATGAGCCAATTAATAATAATGGACTTAGCCGAGATTATTTAAAGAAATAAGCGGGTAATGGAGTATGGTTCGTAGACCTCGCGGGTTATGTGTTTGGCGAGTTTAAGGTCCTGAGAACACCCGGTATATATAACCAGATCAGCTTGAGCAACTCTCATTTGCAACTCAACACCTTAATTCTAAAGAGAGAGAGAGAGTAGAGAGAGAAAGTTGACAGAATTGAAGATTTAAGGCTACGTTGATCATGGGATTGAAGATCGGTGTTCGTGGGCATCCAAACAACAAGAAAACACCAAGAAACTAGGTAAGAAACATCATTTAATCGTTCCTTTTGATGTAAACCTGGATTCTAGAGCTTGGGATTTTTGAAAGGGGCAAAGATTCGCCCAAAAATCACGTTTTTGTGTAAGAAAACATGTAAGAAGCTTAGATATAGCTTATTAGGTGAAAAACCATGGTTTTGGATGTAAAAGATTGAAGTTTTAGGTCAAAAATGGGTTAGTTCATAATTTTCAGCCCCTTCTGCGAAACTAAAGGTTCATCCAGCGAGATTGCGTAGTCGTCCAGCAAAACTATGAAAACTTCCTACGATACTATAGTTTCGCAGGTAGTTTCGCAGACATGATTATCCAACAAAAGTTGGGTGAAACTGGCAGCGAAGATGCCAGCGAAATTGCCGGCGAAACTATCAACGAAATTGCTGATCTTGCAGCAAAATTAGCAGCGAAATTAGGCAGAAATTAACTCATTGGAGTGTTAACTTATCTGCAGGCGGTGTAGTGCAACCCTTGCTTTGAAAAGCTTGATTGAGAAGCTACTCATCGAGTCCAGGTGAGTTCTAGATTCCCTATTTAAAGGTTTTGACTAGTTTAGGGTTGGAAATGCATACCAAATGCACGTTTTAAACGACCAAGATTTTAAGAGGTTTTAACAGGAAGATCAATTTTGCCATAACAAAATATGCTACCGGCCCCATCCAGAGGCGTTACCCCTTGGACCCCAGTAGGGGCTGCTGCCCCTAGGACCCTGCTATCAGGGGCTGCCGCCCCCGAACCCCGCTGTCCCGCGGAGGATCAGTTATGTTTTATGATGACTTATGCTGTTCTGCATATGTTTATGTATGTGAATGTATGATGATGTGTGATGGTGTATGTTATGTATGATGAGGCGTGATGATGTTATGCTTATGTATGATATATTTTCTTATGTTCCTTACTACGTATTATGATGTGACTTTATGTGGTGTGTTTATGATAATGAACGTAAAGTATTATCTTAACGAAGCGAAAGATTTAAGATAATGAAAGTGGAACATAATGAATGAATAAATAAAAGTCTTGCAAGCAAATAAAAGGAGGTTCACAACTCATTGAGAGTTATTAGCTCAACTGTGTGTTTACAGCGTGCGATCTTGGCTAACCCTTAAGGGTTCACACACAGGGGGAGTTAGTCTATGTGACTACTCGATGCGTGCGATACGTGCGATATGTGCGATATGTGCAATATGGGGTCCTTGTTGCTTAACCCTAGATGATATAGCTTTGTGCTCAAAAGGGGAGTTAAGTACATGACAGAACCTAGATAGAAGTGAAAAGATAATAAATGTATGAAATGTGTGAAATGTGTGAAATGTACGAAACAAACGACGATGAAGATAATAACTATTACCTTGATGTACGTATGATGTCTGATCACGTGTGATAATAAAGAAAATGTTCTAATGAATGAAAGGTAATATAAAGTTTTATAAAACTAGAACTTACTCAACAACGCTGACTTTTTATCTATTTTCCAGTTGGCAGGTGAATGTTGTTGAGGATGGCACGAGGTGGCTATTTGGCTTGTTTTGGATGGCATCCATTTTGTATAATGATGATGTTTTTTCATTTTAATACGAACGGATGATATTTTGTAATGAACGTTGTATTATTTTGCAAAAAGTGTTTATTTAAAGGAAAGAAATGGTGATTAAATTGTTTCTGCTGCATGGTTTTATTAAAGTTAATATAAATATATGTTTTATGTGCGATGATTGACCAGCTGTGAGCGTCCTGGGAATGAGGCCTTACAATAGTTCAGTAGATAGTAATTTGCCCTAATTA
This sequence comes from Flaveria trinervia, assembly GCA_025506515.1. Taxonomy (NCBI): domain Eukaryota; kingdom Viridiplantae; phylum Streptophyta; class Magnoliopsida; order Asterales; family Asteraceae; genus Flaveria; species Flaveria trinervia. The sequence goes on along the minus strand of CM046452.1, from coordinate 62,176,614 downwards.
ATGATTTGAAGTTTTTATTTTAATAGTTGATTCAACATTTAACTTTTCAATTCTCTATGATTTAGTTATGATCATTTCCAACTTCTTTCCTGACTTATAAAACTTAACATGTGGAATTAGACAAAAGTAAAAAATGGTTTCAAAACATTAGACCAAATGAAAGATAGTGAACATTCGTATTCGTATGTGTTAGGACCTGGTATTTGAATGAAATACCTAGATTAGCGTGTAAACCAGATCAAATAGTGCGGAATCCTATTTGATTGGCGATCCAATCAGTGAGAACACACGAAGAATCAATAAAGAATTGAAACTAACGTTAGAAATCGATTGGAAATCGATCTAATGTGTTCTATGAACTTGGAGAACGAATGGGAGGCTTTTGGATGGCTAGGGTACGTCTGGAATCTTAGTGAATGAATGCTCTGTGTTTTTCACGAATTAGATTGTATTTATAGGTTAGTATTGTTCATTCGGGCGACTGGACCATAAGCATGGTTCAGTCGTGCGATTGAACCATGCGGTTGATCATCCGCACGACTGAGTCAATCTTATGTGTCAATCATACGACTGATCCAGTCTCTTGGTTCAGTCGTGCGACTGAGTCAATCATATGATGTTATTCATGCGTGTGGTCCATTCGTATGGGCCATTCGCATGAGAACTTCATTATGTTAAGTTTGAATGTATTAATTAATAAACATATGTGTAACCATTCACACAACTACTATCCTAATTAACCAATTCATATCTACTCATTAATGAAATATTAGTCATTACAAATCACAAACAATCAATATCATTTCATTAATCATATCAAATTACATCAAAACCAGATAACAAGATCTATTACATTGCATATCATGATCTAGGGACATACATGTATCAACAAACTCCCCCTTGGACCTAGATCTGTCTAATGTCTTGTTTTCTGCATCGCCTCTGCATATTTCTTGTACTTGTTCTCTTTTGTGACTCCCGTGTGAATCTCAAACGCGAAGCAGAGTCTTATGACATTTTGAAACTGGAGGGCTTGTACAATATCTTGTGTATCATAGAACATGGCCACTTGTATAGGTGTAGACATCTTTTTCTGACAAGTTGGTAAGCCACATCGGGTCGAATACCCTGATCGTATCCATTTGGCCCTCCTTGTTTAGGACTATGACCGCTTCTGCTGTTCTCCAATCATAGTACCACCACCTAAAGTGTGGAGTGAAGTCCTGTGGCATTTCCCTGAGTGGGATTCTTGACATTGTGCGCGGAGGACTCCACCTCAACACTATCTTCGGCTTTCCAGTAATGGCATCAACCTCAGACCTTCTGATATACCTTGTAGGCTGTTGGGGTCTGAAGTTAACCCACCTGGTGTGGTACTCTGTTAGGACCTGGTATTTGACCGAAATACCTTGTGATTAACGTGTAACCAGATCAAATAGTGCGGAATCCTATTTGATTGGCGATCCAATTAGTGAGAACACACGAAGAATCAATCAAGGATTGAAACTAACGTTGCTTACTTGCTGTGACACTTGTTAGGACCTGGTTCTGTCCCCATCCCTTATCTTTAAAGGTTCCTGCTTTGATCCTTTCAATTTTAGCAAAATGGTCCTCTTAGCTTTTTCCAACTCCTCTATTTGCTTACTTGCTGTGACACTTTGAGCTCGGAGTTGGTCCATCCGAGTGCTCTGAGCAGCCAATTGCTGGGCCTGCTCCTCAATTACTCGATCCAGCTCTGCATTTTATGCGATTGTGCAGCAGTCAGGTCCGTAAGCTGGCGGATCTGAGTTGTCTTTTCTTCATCAGCCGCCAGCAATCGCAACACCATTCTGTTTAAAGCCGACAACTGTTCCTCTACCCCGATTGGAGGTAGAGGGGATCTATAGGTGTGTGAGGGATAGGCTGAGGGCTCGGTTTGGTGGCTAGTGGTGGTGGTGGTGGTGATGAATATCGGTTCAGGTCGGGATGATAGTGGTGGTGAGTGTGGGGTGAATGATGTAGTGGTGGCTGGGATCTGTCTTGTGGTGGCCGGTCTGGTGGTGTCTGCGGTTGCTGTGGGGGAAGGTATGGTGGTGGATGGTGTGTCTGAAGAGGTGTAGTGGTGGACGTGGTGGATGTGGTGGAAGGTGGTGGGGGCTGTGATAGAGGTGGTGGATGTGGTGGATATGGTGGATGTGGTAGTGATAAAGGTTACCCTACGCTTCTTCTTTTTCTGGCCATGGGGTTGAGCCATCCGTTTTCTCCTCGTTCCCTTCGAGGTGGATGCTCCCCCTACAATCCCGCCTGAGGACCCCGGAGCATAAGTTGGGTCAGTTTCTGTATCTCCGAAGCCTCTCGGTTGTTCACCAACAACCCTTAACCCATGTTCTGTGGGAACAACTTTCCTTCCCACAGTTTGGGTCAGTGGCTCCTCATCAGATTCATCCTCATCCTCCTCGTTAAGAACAAAATCTTGATGAAATCCCGCTGACTCAGTTACTTCAGCAGATGAGACAGACACAGAGGGAACAGAATCAGACACAGTGCCTCTGGGTGGAATAGCATCATCCCCACTGTCATCCTCATCTGAGTCAAGAGTGGGTAGGGCTATCTGTTCCACCTCAGAGTCACTGTCCTCGTGACGCCACTGTTACACAAAGATAGTAAACATTAGTACCATTTAATAAGAAAGTCATGAACATATTAAGCTTGAAGACATCTTTCTGTCATGCGATTGAAGTTGTGCGACTGAGTTCAACGGTGCGATTGAACCGTGCAAAGGGGTTCAGTCGTACGATTGAATGGTCCGAATGGGGTTCAGTCGTGCGATTGACCCCATACGTATCTCAGTGTGTGCGATTGGGCTCCTACCCATACCTTCATGCGGTTACCCGAGTCATGCGACTGAACTTCATACGCATGGTTCAGCCATGCGTATGGGCAGTTTGAGCCCTTCAGTCGTGCAACTGAAGTTCATCATGCTGTCCATTCGCATGAATACCAACTGTGCGATTCACATTTTTAGTTTCACCAATTTTGTGTTTTAAACTCTATATCTAGTTCATTTGACTCGCCATCTCGTCACTAATGACCTAGTAAACTTAATTTTAACATTTAGCTTAGTTTATGTAGGTATTAGGGCATTTTTCAGTCCGATCAAAGTTTCATTCGAATAACCCAAATTGGACTTAAAAAACTTCTGATTTCTACAAGATTGAACTGCAATGTACCTTATTCTTGTCAATCGAAAGTCAGAAGGGAATTGCAATGTGAACAACTATCTCTAGAGATTTTGGCAGAGTAACGGTAAAGAGAGCGATTTGGGGTGCGATTGGAGTGATGATGAGATGCGATCGACTGAGGCCCTTTAAATACTGACCCTAATTTCAATCGGCGACTGGCCTCATTCGCTCAGTTCATTCGGGCGGCTGAGGTTCAGTCGTGCGATGGTTCGGTCGTGTGCGATTGGTCCAGTCGGTCGCTTTCAGCGGCCGACTAAGTCTCAGTCAGTTGCTGACTCATTCGGTCTCCTCATTCGTCTCTTTGTTGACCGACGAGCCTCAGTCGGTCTACGTTTCATTCTTCCCCTTCTATTCGGCGAATGGATCATTTTCAAGTCCATTCGGCCGATTGGAAGCCATTCGCATAGTTGGCGATAAACATGATCCAATCGTGCGAAGGGGTCACACTTTGTGAGTTTACAGTCATTTTGAAACTTTATATTTAGACTCTTTTCACTTTTGAAATAACATTGTAAGCTCTTAACCAATTAAGCACTTCAGACGTGACCTTTTGAACTTGAAAAAACATGTGGCCATTCAACATGACCTTTTGGTAAGTTATCCTTTGATTTCCTGATGTATCCGACAGACACACAAATTAAAAGATAAATATAGAAACTTAAACTAATACACAACTAAAGTTTATTTTTGGACTTTTTGTGAGAGATAAAACCCTAAGATGGAGAAATGTTGGACAAATGAACCAATGAGCCAAGATCAGAAAACCTCTAAGGCCACAGATACACAACAAATGCTGAAGGCTTCATCAGCAGTTCGACAAGTGCTGAAAACTACAACAGCTAAAGATACAAGTGCTGAAGATCAACAACTGGTGTACAAAGTCTGAAGACAAAGACTGAAGACATCAGCTGATGATATCTACTGAAGTCATCAGCTGATGAAACGTCTGAAGTTCAAGTCTGAAGATCAAGTACTGAAGTTTCAGTAGTTTGTCACAACAGCTGAAGAGTACTTCTTCAGTAGTTGTGATATCAGTAGTTTTATGTTTTTACTTTCAGTAGTTTGTGTAAAACGACTGAAGAGCTTGTTCTTCAGTCGTTGTAGTTTCAGTAGTTTTATGTTTTTCAGTAGTTATAAAACTGATAACACTTAGTATTTTTGTAAGGAGATGTCAGCTGTTTTGACATCTTCAGTAGTTGTGTTTCAGTTGGAATAATTCTGTTAGATGTCACTATCAAGTGACATCAGCAGACGTCACAATCTTATATAAGAGGTGTCGACCTAATTGTAATTGTGACATTCCGTTACCACGAAAGCGAATATTGAATGAAAATATTTGCAGAATTCTCTCTTTATATAACCGTTTTGTTCTTCATTGAATATCGTTTCGTTCTTGTGAATTGGCTAATTCATTGTTAGAATTCCGCTGCTATACTCTCTAATCAATCAAACGTAGATCACTGATCCTAACAAGTGGTATCAGAGCAGGTTAATCATTGATCGATCTAACAATTGATCATTGAAACTGCTAATTGATATCTATGTTTGATTGAATTAGCATATTCGCAAGAACTGGTTATAGATTATTGAATTTCTGTCGCTTTCGTTCATTATTTTGAGATCTCTTTGGTTCAATTGGTTGTTGTGTTTTGTTCTAAATCTGTTTTAGCTTAATCGAATTTGATTGAATCTGAGATGACTACTCCTTCTAATGATCCTCACAATACCGGTTCCTCAACCAAGCCTCCGATGCTGGTTAGGACCGAGTATAACATATGGCAACGAAGAATGCTTCATCACCTGTCTGTTAACAGTTCAGGTTGTTGGACATCTGTGGTACATGGACCACATAAGCCTATGGTGAACAATCCGGAAACCAATCAAATGGTTCCGAAGAAGAAGGAACAATACTCTGATGAAGATCGGAAACTATTGAGATTGATGCTAAAGCCCATGGAATTCTGGCCATGGCACTGCCTAATGAAATCTATTCAGGGCTTATGCATCATGAAACTGCTCATGATCTCTGGAATGCCCTGAAGGAACAATTCGGTGGCACAGATGAGGTCTTAGCAAACAATAGAGAAATCCTTGCCCAACAATATGAGACATTCTCTCATAAAGGGTGAGACACTGACTCAACAGTTTGAGCGTTTTTCCTGCTTGATCTCTGAGCTGAAAATGGTGAAACAGGAATACACCAATAGCCAGATGAACAACAGGTTCCTCAGATCACTGCCTGAGAGATGGGACACATACACTATTGTCCTACGCTCCAGTGCAAATCTGGATAGCCTATCTCTCACCCAACTTCATGGGAAACTGCTTACATTTGAAAGAGAGATAGAGCAGAAGAGGAAACTGTCCTCATCAGGAAAGCTCACTGATGACTTTGTACCAGGGAATACTGCCTTGGTTGGTCATGAGTCAGAATATGCTGCATCTGAAAGCAATTATGATGAGCATATTGATTTCTCTTCAAATAGTTCTGATCATGCATTTGTTGGTATTGAGAGTCATTCTGGCAGTAATAGTGACAATCTATGCTTCATTATGGATGATCTGAAAGGAATAGCTGATGATGATCTAGAAGAGATGGATATTCTGAGCCAAATGGCATTGATTAATATCAGATCTCAGAAGTTCTATAAGAGAACTGGCAGGAAATTTCCTGGACTCTCTGGCAAAACCAAAGTTGGTTTTGACAAGAGTAAGTTGAGGTGTCACAAATGCCAAAGGCTGGGACACTTTGCAAGAGAGTGTAGATCAACTGGATCTAACTCTTCTGCACCCTTTGTGACTTTTCCTAGTACTAGTCCACAAAACAGAGGGCAACATCCTGCTGGTTCTGGTCATCATTCACATCCTAGATCTCCTGCATACTTTGTTCCCCAGGGTCAAATGTCATATCCTTATCCCTGCTATTATATGCCTCAACCAAATCCTGTTCAAGCTCCAATTGCACAACAACCACAAGCATTGCCTGAACCACAACCTTCCCAATCTCATCAACAAACTCAACCTCAACAACACAGCTTCTTCACCCCAGGAGTTGTTGACTGGAGCAGTTTACCAGATGACTTGTCTGGTCATGAACAACTGTTCTCAGGTGCTGGTCAACATGGTGGTGAAAGTCCCTTTGGAAATCTAGCTCTTATGGCTTTGGATTCTGCTGATACTTCATCCACTAATGCCTCTACACCAAAGGTATCACAGGTATCCTCTGAGGCAAAAGCCAAATTATGTTCTGAAACATGCATAGCAGCATTTGCATCTATTAGAGAAGCAAATGTAGCTTTAATCAACAAGAACATTGAGCTAGAACAAATAATTTCCAAAAGCAAAGCTGAATTTGAGTCTGTGCTTAATGATAAGAATGATGAGATTTACAAACTTAAATGCCAAATAACTGATGATAAGGCTAGGGAAGAGATACTTCTAGAGAAGTATAAAGATCTCAAAGAAACCCTTGCAGTTACCCAGGTAGAGTGTGATAGATGGGTACAATCATGCAAAGGTTTTGAAATGCTTCTTAGTAAGCAATCTGCTTCCAATGTGAAGTTTGGCATTGGTTACAATCACACTGCTCCACCTACAGTTTACTCCCAGAGCAGAGGTAGAATCTGATGGTGAGAGTAATAACCAATCCATCTCATCATGTGATCTACTTTCTGATACAGCACAATCAGAAGTAGAAGTCAGCACCAAGCCCTCTCAGAACCTATCAGCTGATGTTGATGGTTCCACTGCTGACACTCACATGATCAATGAGTTGATCAACTCAGGAGTTAATTCTGAAAGTCCTGAAAGGACTAGAGAGCAGGATTTAACACCTGAAGTTCAAACTCCAACTACTGCCAGTACTGAAAAGAAGAAAACTGTCAGTAGAAAGAGTTTGAAGACTACTAAAGAGGAAGTCAAGAAAGCAAACAATGCTTCCAAAGCACTGAAGAGCAAGTCTTCAGTTGCTTCACCCTCTTTAGTTGATGATCAACCTATGAAGAAAGAAACCATGTGAAGTATGTGGTTTGTTCAATCATCTTACAGATGATTGCTGGTACAAAAGAGGTTCCAAACTCAAACATAAAGAAGAAATTAAAGAGAAAATGGTAAAAATGAAAACTGAGTTTGAGACCACATTTGTATCAGCAACATCAAATCCTGTAACCCTTAAGTCCTCAAAGAAATCCAAAAAGGAAGGGGTTAAACAGGTGACAGCTGAGAGTGCTCAGAAGAAGAAGGTGCAACATAGGAACTTATCAAACTCCACTGGCAATGTGTCTGATGAGCTGAAAGCTTTATCACAAAATCAGACACAGCTGGTTATGATGGTTCAACATATTGGGAAGAGTTAACCAATTAGATGCTCCTATGTTGAAACCACAGAAAAGGAGGTCCAAGCCAAAGGATTCCTCTTCTTCACCATCTTCTTCTCTCAGGCTGTTGTTTCAATAAACCTGTTAGTTTACCATCTGTTGATGAGACCAGGCCCAAAACCAAAAAGGTTTGGGTCTCCAAAACTAACTGATTGTTTATTATTGCAGGGTTCTCCAACATGCCAAAGTAGCATCTGGTATGTAGACAGTGGGGGATCTATGCACATGACTGGGAACAGCTCTCTTCTTCATGACTACTCTCAAGGAAAGAAGGGGTTTGTTTCTTTTGGCAATGATGCTAGGGGTTACATCATTGGAAATGGCTTTGTCTCCAATGGAGAAATCAAGTTTGATGATGTTAATCATGTGGAAAATCTCAAGTACAATCTCTTGAGTGTCAGTCAAATGTGTGATAAAGGCCATGTTGCTCTTTTCACCAGTCAGAACTGTAGGATTCTGTCATCCAAAGTTCTGCATTTGATTGATAAGGTGTTGGATGATCACACTCTCCTGAGAGCCAACAGGACAGGAAGAGTGTATGCCTTAGATCTTTCCAAGAAAATAGATCTCAGAGGCAATCCTTGCCTATTTTCCAAAGCCTCTTCTCAAGAATCTAAACTGTGGCACAGAAGGCTGGGTCATGTTAATTTCAAAAACATGAATCAGCTTATCCACAATAGTTTAGTTAGAGGCTTACCAATAAAGGAGTTCCACTGTGATGAAACCTGCACTGCTTGTTTAAAAGGAAAACAACACAAAGTCTCATTCCCTCCTATTGAAGAGCCTAAGTCCACTGCCTGCTTGCAATTACTGCATATGGATCTATTTGGTCCTGTGAGAGTAATGAGCATGGCAAAGAAGAAATACTGTCTGGTAATTGTGGATGATTACTCCAGATTTGTATGGACTTTCTTTCTACATTCAAAGGATGAGGTTGCTCAGAAGATTATTCACTTTGTGTTGTATATTGAGAAGCAGTATTCCCTTCCAGTCAAGTGTTAGGAGTGACAATGGAACTGAATTCAGAAACCATACACTTGATGACTTCTATCTTTCAAAGGGAATCAAAAGGCAGTTTAGCATACCAAGGACTCCAGAACAAAATGGAGTAGTGGAGAGAAAGAACAGGACCCTAATTGAAGCTGCAAGGTCCATGCTGGCTGACTCTGGTTTGCCACTGACCTTTTGGGCTGAAGCTGTTAACACAGCTTGCTATGTGCAGAATAGAGTTTAGTAAATCAGAGGTTGATGAAGACTCCATATGAAGTTCTCCATCACTTGGCTCCTCTAATTTCATTTTTCAAAGCATTTGGGTGTCCCTGTTTTATTCTCAACACAAAGGATCAACTCCATAAATTTGATCCTAAGGTGGATGCAGGGTATTTTGTTGGTTATTCATCTACTTGCAAGGCATACAGAGTCTTCAACTGCAGAACAAAGATAGTTGAAGAGACTTTGCATGTGAAGTTTAATGAATCTCCTTTGGACAAGATTCCACAAAACCCTGTGGAGTTGTTTGATTTGGACATACTGCAATATGTTCCTTATCAACCTCCAGCTGTTGCAGATCCTGTGGATAATCATCTTCTGCAGCATGTCTTCCACCTGGTGGTATTGATGATGATGATGATAATATCAATACTCACCTATTCAAGTTTAGTGACCAACTGCCTGTGTCTGCTAAATTTGATGTTCCTGTAGCTTCAGCAGTTCCATCCACAACAAATGCTGATGAGATCTCTGTTTCCTCTACATCTTTTGAGTTACCATCTAATTCTTGGTTTCAAGAGTCTGCATCAACATCTGCTGCTGCTGAAGGTCCTACAAACACTTGCACAGATCTCATTGTTTATCAAGAACTGAAGAATCACCCCATGTCTCAGATTATTGGTGATATCAATGCTGGTGTTTCAACAAGAAGTCAATTGTCTAACTTCTGCTTCTATGCTCTCTTCATCAGTCAGCTAGAGCCAAAGAACTACCATGTTGCTTTGAGAGACAATGGATGGGTTGAAGCTATGCAGCTTGAGCTACTTCAGTTCAAGAAACAGCAAGTGTGGGAACTGGTTCCTCTTCCCCCAGGTAAGTGTGCAATAGGCACTAAATGGGTGTTTAGGAATAAAACTGATGAAAATGGGCTTATTGTTAAGAACAAGGCTAGACTGGTTGTACAGGGGTTTTCACAAGAAGAAGGTATTGACTATGATGAAACCTTTGCCCCTGTAGCCAGACTAGAGGCAATCAGATTGTTTTTAGCCTATGCTGCATTCCACAATCTTAAAGTTTTTCAAATGGATGTCAAAAGTGCCTTTTATATGGTAAAATAAAGGAAGAAGTTTATGTGTGTCAACCACCAGGTTTTGAGGATAATAAACATCCTGAATGGGTGTATAAACTTGATAAGGCTCTTTATGGGTTGAAACAAGCTCCTAGAGCCTGGTATGAGACACTTTCTACTTTTCTTCTTAAGAATAATTTCACTAGAGGCTCCATTGATAAAACTTTGTTTATTAAGAAGGTGGATCAGCATAAGCTACTTGTTCAGATTTATGTTGATGATATCATTTTTGCATCCTCTGATCCCCAGTTGTGTGATGATTTTACAACATTAATGAAAAAGAGGTTTGAAATGAGTGCAATGGGAGAATTACAGTTCTTTCTAGGCTTGCAAATTAAACAAAAGGCTGATGGAACCTTTATTCATCAGTCAAAATATACAAAAGATCTTTTGAATAAGTTTGATTTACAAACTGTAAGCCCTGTTCTACTCCCATGTGCAACACCACACAACTGGATGCTGATCAGAAAGGTAAAGCTGTTGATGAAACACTTTACAGATGTATGATTGGGTCCTTGATGTATTTAACAGCTTCTAGACCAGATATTATGTTTGCTACATGTTTTGTGCTAGATTTCAGGCTGCTCCTAAAGAGTCTCATTTGATTGCAGTCAAGAGAATCTTTAGATATTTGCAAGGTACACAATCTCTGGGTTTATGGTATTCCACTGGACACTCTTGCAAATTAGTTGCTTTTTCAGATAGTGACTATGCAGGGTGCAAGTTAACTAGAAAGTCAACTTCTGGTGGTTGTCAATTCCTAGGCAACTGTTTGATTTCTTGGCAGAGTAAGAAACAAACATCTGTTGCTACATCAACTGCTGAGGCCGAGTACATTGCTGCTGCAAGTTGTACTTCTCAGGTACTCTGGCTTCAGAACCAACTTCTGGATTATGGCATTACAGAGACTAAGACTCCATTATTAATGGATAGTGCTTCAGCTCTGTGTATTGTCAAAAATCCAGTCCAGCACTCTAGGACCAAACATATAGAGATCAGACATCACTTTATTCGGGATTGTTTTGAAAAAGGTCTGATTGATCCTAAGTTTGTGCCTAGTGCTGATGAGCTTGCAGATATTTTTACTAAGCCTTGGAGTAGTTCTACTTTCCAAAACCTTGTGTTAAGGCTTGGTATGCTGCAGCTAGAATAAGTGACAACTACTGATGATTTCAGTAATAATTACTGGTGATCATTGGTAACCATGTCACATATAAGTACTGATGAGTCCTTTCACCTTCAGTAGTTTTATAACTACTGACGGCTAAATGCCTCACAAGTACTGAAGTACTTATCTGTTACAACTACTGATGTAGTTACAACTACTGAAATCAGTACAAACAGATAAGTACTGACGTCCTATGAAACACCTGAAAAGCAGATGCAAAGTCTGATGAGTAAGTGTTGAGGACAGTATGAAACAGCTGAAAGGCTATGAATTGACGAAAACTACTGAAGAGAACTTTCTCTTCAGTTGTTTCTACAACTGCTGTTTCATTCTAAACAACTGAAGCAAAACCATGTCTTCAGTAGTTTTATAACTACTGATGACTAATACCAAGTCTTCAGCTGTTTACAACAACTGATGACAAAACCACTGTCTTCAGTAGTTTCACAACTACTGATGACAACACCAAGTCCTCAGTTGTTTCATCATCTGAAGTCAAAACCATGGCTTTCAGTAGTTTTCTAACTACTGATGCCTAAAACCACGACTTCAGCTGTTTCAACGTCTGAAAGGGTAATACCATGTCAACAGTCGTTTAAAACTACTGATGACTAACACCAAACCTTCAGTCGTTTTCTAACCCGTACCCTATAAATATCCCTGACCTAATCCTTCAGAGCTTCATCTTCTTCAAACCTAACGTTCATCTCTCCAAAACTTCTCTCTCCTAAATGGCGTCCATGCAACTCAAACCGCGACACAACTGTGTAGCTTACCTCACCAAATCGCCATTCTGGGCTAAGTTCGATAATGCTATTGATCTTATGGTCCAGTCACCCTACAAAACGGCTTTCTTCTCAATCCAATCCTTCATGCCGAATCCCTAACCAGTTTTGGATGAACGTCACCCTCACCACTGGGGAGAACAACACGCGTCTCTCGGTCGGTCGTCAACAACCACGAAGTGGTCATCACTCCCGATATACTTCGTCAAACTCTACACCTGGATGATGCCACTCTCCTGCTGGATATCCAAAGGGCACAACTGATTTATCCTTTGCCCACCATGGATATCAGGGAAACCTTAGTGCCTCCACCATACTGAAGAAACATTTCCATGATGCTGAACGTCTAATCTTTCACATGGTAAATGTCTGTTTGGCTCCTAAGACTTCGTCTTGGGATCAAATGTCTACAAAGTGGCAGCAGGTAATGTACTCCATTCTTGAGCAACAGCCTTTAAATTTTTCAGAAATATATTTTCAGAGCTCAAGGATATGGCTCAAAAACAAACTGCTAACCGTTGGATATTATATCCGCGGTTCATAATGGCCATAATTACAAACCAGCTTCAAGCTGAGGGACTTGTTGGCCTGGGAGTCCCTGCTATGGCTGTTTTGCCTGAAGTATACTCCGGCACAACTCTGACCAATCACTCAAAATGGCTGCCAAGCTGCGCAAACCCACGCAGCTGGAACCCCCAGCCACCACCTCCAAATCAAAAGTCCCCACCAAACCCACTAAAAGAAAACCAAAAAGGCTACTCAGGGAAATGAGTCCCCTGAGGATGCCCCTGCAACACAAACGCAGGCTATATCCACTGGTTATAACCCCCTAGTGGATATAAGGACTCTTCCAGCCATAGCCGCTCAGGATTCCTCTCAAAAGGAGCCTGCAGCAACCACACAAGGGGTACCCACACATCTGGGATCTTCCTCACTTGAGGAGATTGCCATTGAAGAGCACCATCCTCCCCAGGTGCACACTGCTTCTACCCCTCTCCCCATGCAAACCCCCCCCAAAGTCCTACATTGCTTGTTGCACAAGTGCTGACTCAGTTGCACTCCTCACCCCCTCCCCAGATACCAATTACTACTGGGAACACTCTACCATTGAGGGGGAGGACCAAAGTGCAGCTGAGAACCCACAGCATAGGGGTTACAATGTTCCTTCTCCTAGTGTAGCAATGGAGATTGGAACTTCTGGTGAGGCTGCCACTTCTCCTGCGTCAGCATATGATCAGGTTGTAGTTGGTACCATTACTAAGACCTTACCAGAGGCAACTGCTGATGACGGACATAGTCCTGAGGCAGGAAGTCCCCAGTTCCAAGACAAAGGGGCACATGCTACAACTGAGCTACACTCAGTGCATGTTCATCCTGATCCTATCAGGAGGTCAGGTGATTCAGTATCTACTGATGATGACCTGGGCTTCTTTTACGATGTAATCGCCCAAAACACCATCCTGGAGGAGGAGGTGAGCAGACTCAAAGAGCTGCTTGCCAAAACTTCTAAGGAACAAAGACCATCTGCCTCCACCAACCCACAGATGGCACCTTCAGTTGAAGGTTCCCCAAACACTTTCCCTCTCACTTCACACTAGCCTCCAGCTTCTGCTTTTGGCACTATCTCTCCGGGACAGAACCCCCCAGAGCAGATGGTTGCTGTATTCCAACAATCCCTCCTCTCATCACTCCATCATCAATGAATTGTTACTAAAGCCATTGATGAGAGGATTTCCTCAACTCTACAACCACTTATTGATGTGCTGTGCAAAAGAAACTTTCTGCGGTACAAACCCCTGTCACCAATGCATCCAAAAAGGGGAGAGTACTGCAGTGAAAGAAAAGAAGAGAAAAAGAACTGAGGATGAGAAGGCACAAGGAAAATCCAGGAGTTGGAAAAAGAAAAGCAACAACAACTGATCACTTACAAAAGAAAGAAAGTGCTGATGATCAACCTACTGCTGAAGAAAAATCCTTGGAAGAGCTGGTAAAAGATGCAGATGACACACACAGCCGATCCATGGACAAAATCATTGAGCAACTCTTCAAGCAAGGTTTTGATACAGCCACATTAGATAGTGAGATCAGGAAGTTGGAAGTGGAGGAGATTCAAACCGATGGGCTGGGTATGATGTACTGGAAAAGGAGAGATTGGAGATCATGATTCGTTTCATTGCCAAATACTTAGGAAGATCTTTGATGGAGATTCGGTCATGGACCAGAGACAGTATTCTGGCTATAGCCACCAGAATCTGTCTGTCTGAGCAATTCCATAAGGGGATTATCATTGAAGCCCTTGATGAGGCTGGGGCTGGAAATGGCAAGACTTACAAAGGCTAAACTCACAACCAAAATGCTGGAACAACCTTCCCTTTCACCCACTCAAAAACAGCCTACCCCTCAAATCTCCAAACCAATCTCAAAGCCCAAATCCAAACATCCTCAATCTTCAACCAATTCCTTTACCATCAAACCATCATCCGATGATGCACCTAAGAAGGAGGAGAAGGGTGTGAGGCTAGAAGAGAAGAAGAAGAAGAAGAGGATGATGTGGAAGAAGATAGGCTGCCTCTGTCTGCAGTTCTAACATTGGCGAAAGCCAAACCCATGCCCATCACTCCCACCTCACAGATGGATGCTGTGAGAGTAAAGATTGAAGAAGAGCAGCAGCAAAAGCTTCATGATGATGAAATGCTGAAAAGCATTGACAAAACTTATGCTGCTTCGTCATCAATTATTAGTATGAAGAAAGAAGCTCTGAGGTTGTACACTCTTGCCAACACATTTCAATATCAGAAGGAAAAGGTGAGAGTATGGCCTGATCCTAGGGTGGCTCACAGGATTGTAAAGAAAGACATTCCTTCGAGATACAAGGGCCAAGTCAAAAGGATCGTAGATGAAGAGATCACAGTGGCCCTTGTAGTATCACCCTGGGAGATTGTCGAAGACTTCAAGAAGGCCTATGAGACTAAACAACCACCCCAAAAGATGTTAGAGAACAGAATTATTAAAAAGGGGTTAGTCTACAAGAGGCTTGAGAACTTCAAACAAAATGAGCTCAGTCTGTTACTTGAAGGGACTCATCCTGATGAGTTTGCATACAGACAGATTACAACAGTTGAGCTCAAAAATGGTAAACAGGCCAAGTACATCTCAGAGCTGTATGGGCGAGAAGGATTGTTTGATGGTGAAGCCGAGAACCTGACCATGGAAGAACAAATCATGTTTCTCAGAGCATACACCAGAGAATCCTACAGGCTTACACGGGAAGTAGATCTCATGAATGGGATAACAACTCTGTGTCTAGTTCCCCAAAACAGAGTTCCCATTCATATCTTGCCAAACAAATATCTGAGATTTCTTCCCAGGCCGGAGCTTATATGGGTCATCTTCTCTACTGATCAAGAAGGAAAAAGACCAACCTTTTTGCCAACAATAAGTGGGAAAATAAATAAATTAGAGGTTTTGGCTGCATTGGTTCAGGGGGAGTTGTTGGACCAAAAGAACCAATGAGCCAAGATCAGAAAACCTCTAAGTCCCACATGATATCACAACAACTGCTGAAGGCTTCATCAGCAGTTCGACAAGTGCTGAAAACTCCAACAGCTGAAGATCAAGTGCTGAAGACTTCAACAGCTGAAGAACACAAGTGCTGAAGCTGAACAGCTGAAGAACACAAGTGTGAAGCTGAAGACCAAAGTACTGAAGTACAACAGCTGAAGAGTTTACAAGTGCTGAAGATCAACAACTGGTGTACAAAGTCTGAAGACAAAGACTGAAGAAGACATCAGCTGATGATATCTACTGAAGTCATCAGCTGATGAAACGTCTGAAGTTCAAGTCTGAAGATCAAGTACTGAAGTTTCAGTAGTTTGTCACAACAGCTGAAGAGTACTTCTTCAGTAGTTGTGATATCAGTAGTTTTATGTTTTTACTTTCAGTAGTTTTGTAAAACGACTGAAGAGCTTGTTCTTCAGTCGTTGTAGTTTCAGTAGTTTTATGTTTTTCAGTAGTTATAAAACTGATAACACTTAGTATTTTTGTAAGGAGATGTCAGCTGTTTTGACATCTTCAGTAGTTGTGTTTCAGTTGGAATAATTCTGTTAGATGTCACTATCAAGTGACATCAGCAGACGTCACATCTCTTATATAAGAGGTGTCGACCTAATTGTAATTGTGACATTCCGTTACCACGAAAGCGAATATTGAATGAATATATTTGCAGAATTCTCTCTTTCTATAACCGTTTTGTTCTTCATTGAATATCGTTTCGTTCTTGTGAATTGGCTAATTCATTGTTAGAATTCCGCTGCTATACTCTCTAATCAATCAAACGTAGATCACTGATCCTAACAAAAATCTACGGGATGGGGTTTGGGAGTAGACATTCTCAACTTAGATTGATCATATCTGGACCAATTCCAATTTTGGATCATACAGGCAAATCAAATCCTGGGATTGTTATTTAAAACCTTTTTGATGCTTAAAATTCTCGAGTTCATCAGAGTCGTTAGCAACTTAAGCAAATATACTGAAAATCTTAGATTTTCCATTGAATTGAACTCTGAGAATGTAGCCACTAAGATTGTCCGTATTTTGTCCACTAAAATCCATACACAGACTTTTGACGCAGACTGGTGACTGATTTAGGTTTAATATTCAGCTAACATTTGTGGATCCAACACTTATAGGTAACAACATTCCCAGAGGTTTTGAGCGGTCTACGGGTATTATTACAAGAAGAGACTATTTTAGAGCTTTCAAAAGAGAAGCCTGTCCTCAGGTCAGTGCACCGCACAGCAGAGAGGTGGCAAACAACAATGAATTCTAAAATATCTAGGTTATGCTTATCCTTAGGTCAATGCAATCGCACAGCAGAGAGGCACCAATCTATCTCCTTGTTAGAGCAGCTTATTTTATTTGACACCATATGCACCAACAACATACGTCATTAGCTTTATTGCATTTGTCTTCATTTTTCTTGCTTTGCTCTAATTATGGTCATCCGCACACTTTTGTGGCATTTAAATGCTCATTACCCCTTATTGGAATATATTTGATTGTGTTAACCAGTGATAAGATGGAAGCCCACAGTCAGTTGAACAACTTAGTTTGATCTTGAGATCACCAATCAGGTCTAATTGTCTATCGTGTTGAATCTACCAACATATCATTTGTGGTCTAACAGCCTCTAAGTCTACTTTCTTTGTGTCACCTTAGGAGTTGCAGTTTTCTATCATCTTCCCTTTTTATATTGCTTAGACTACACAGACTTATACTTTGAACTTTTGCATCTTTTCAAAACTTAAATTTTAAATCCCTCTTGATTTGTTCCTGTGTACTATCATTTTCCAAAGGTATTGCGGTATCACAGACACAATCTACCTTATTTAAGCTAGTTACCCCTTCTCCCTCATTTTTTTTAATGTTAACTTGCTGACATATTCTCCCCCTAAAATACTAAAATCATTTCGGATTTAATTATTTTTGGATTTTAATAAACAGCAAAAATAACATGAGTTTAAATATAACAGACAAAAAGAAAAAAACAGATAACATAAAATAAAATAAACGTTAACGAAACTACATCGGACTACACATTATTCTCATCAGGATTACCTCACTTTTCTTTTTAACGCCGTTGACCTCTAGCAAATATTGAAAACGTGGTTATCAAAGGCTTTAGTATAGAGGTCAGCACGTTGAAAATCAGTATTAATTTTAACCACATCAATTAAGTTCTTTTCAAAACTCTCTTATGAAGTGGTATTTATACCAATGTGTTTGGTCTTAGGATGTTGAACCGGATTTTTGGTTACCGCAATTGCAGCAGAGTTATCAACAAAAATAGGAGTAGATGAGAATTTTAAACCGTAATCCCCCATTTGTTGTTGAATCCAAATGATTTGTGAACATCAACTTGCAGCAGCAACATATTCGGCTTCATAGGTTGACAATGCAACCGATGTCTGCTTCTTACACTGCCATGTAACTAATCTTCTCCCAAAGAATTGACACCCCGCTGATGTAGACTTGTAGTTCATTTTGCAGCCTCCGTAGTCCGAGTCACTATACCATGAGCTCAAAATCATCATCATGAGGATACCACAACCCCAGTGTGGGTGTACCCTTTAGATAGCAAAAAATCCTTTTGACCCGATCAGATGATTGACCTTAGGTTTAGCCTGATATCTGGAACATAAACATGTAGCATACATGATATCAAGTCTTGAGGCAGTGAGATACATGAGGGATCCAATCATTCCTCAGTACATAGTAGCATCTACAAGATCTCCATTCTCATCAGGTGATATATATCATGATTCGTGGCAAGTGGTGTCCCAGCAGCAGAAGCATTCTCCATGTCAAAGCGATTGAGAATGTCTCCTACATACTTGGTCTAATGTAGAAAGATCCCATTAGGTGTTTGATCCACCTGTAACCCGAGAAAGAACTTCATCTCCCCCATAGCACTCATCTCAAACTCTTTCTTCATCACTGCTTCAAATTCTTTGCATAACTCTTCGTTCTTTGACCCGAAGATTATGTCGTCAACATATATCTGTACAAGCAGTAGGTCGCCATCCTTTTCTTTAATAAACAGTGTACAGTCAATGACTCCCCTGCGAAAGCCGTGTTTCACAAGATGAGTCGAGAGTTTCTCTACCAAGCTCGAGGAGCTTGATGAAGCCCATATAAAGCTTTGTCGAGCTTGTAAACTCTATCCCGATGATAAGGTCTTCAAATCCCTCGGTTGACTTACATAGACTGTTTCCCTGATTTCCCCATGAAGGAATGCACTCTTCACATCTAATTGGTAGACTTTATCTTCATGTACGATGCATAGGCAAGGAAGATACGAATAGCTTCCATCCTTGCCACGGGTGCAAACACCTCATTATAGTCAATCCCCTCGACTTGGCGAAAACCTTGAACCACCAGTCGAGCTTTGTTCCTGATAATGACTCCTTGGTCATCCTTTTTGCATTTTAGTACCCATTTGGTGCCAATGACTTTAGCACCTTTAGGTCTATCAACCAGAGTCCATACACCTAACTTCTTAAACTGCAGAAGTTCTTCTGCATGGCACTCACCCACGCCTCATCATTTAGTGCTTCACTGACATATTTTGGCTCAACCTGCGAAACAAAACATCGATAAGCACCATCATGAATGTAACCTTTCTCCATAACTGAGGCGTAATCAGCTGAGTATAGCTGATTTCGGTTTGTACTCCTGATCGGACATCTCCAATAACATTGTCAAGGGATGATAGACGTTTAGTCGTGATCCTGGAGTAGTCCACAGTCACCTCCGAACCAAGATTGTGAACATTTTGTTCTGCATCTGAGGAAGGTGGAGTTTGGGTTCTGAAGTCGAGGGTGCATCACTTATGGATGCTTGTGGACTTTCAGGAACTGGAACCTGTTCCTCCTGACTGTTCTGGTCATCTGCTTCAGTTTCATCTTCAGAGGAGGAGTCACTGTCATCGACTACCCCTTCTGACTGAGTAGATGTGATCTCCCTGTGTGCTAGATGGTGTATTTAGAATATCATACATCATCCTAGTAGCTAACTCATCATCCGAGGGAGAGAGAGGGATGTTGAAGGATTTGAAGAATCCATCATAATCGAAGAAGTATGCAGGTCCTTTGCCTGTAGGTGGTGTGGTATATCTCTGAACATCGACATTACACCACACTTCTACAAGACCCGTTGAGTTATTGTAAACTCGCTTGTTCGGTATGTTGTATCCTAGAAAAATTCCTTCAACTGCCTTCTCGCTGAATTTGCCTTCTTGTGTCTTCTTCAAAAGTGTACACGGTGCGCCAAAAGGTTCAAGATACTCCAAATTCGGTTTGCGTCTTTGTAGTAGCTCATAACATGTCTTTCCGTGGCGCTTGACTATTAGGACTCGATTCAGTGTATAACACGCATTTGCCACTGCCTCATTCCAGAATTGGATAGGCAGTTTCGAGTCTGCCAGCATAGTCCGTGCTGTCTCTATCAAACTCCTGTTCTTTCTCTCAGCAACGCCATTCATCTGAGGTGTGTAAGCAGAAGTGAATTGATGCACAATTCCTTTTTCCTTGCAGTATGCCTCCATCCCTTGATTCTTGAATTCTGTCCCGTTGTCTGAGCGTATTTGTCAAACTTTTAGCTTGTAGAGGGATTCCAGTGTGGTTACTAATTCCTTGAATGTCTCCAAAGTTTCTGATTTGGATTTCAGAAACATTACCCAAGTGAACCTTGAGTAGTCATCAGTGACCACAAAACAGTACACGTCGCCTGCAATGCTCCTTGTACTAACTGGACCAAACAGATCCATGTGAAGAAGCTCAAGAGGAAGTTCTATTGAATGAACTTTCTTTTCCTTATGAGACTTCTTTGTCTGTTTGCCTTTCTTGCAAGCTACACAAAGTCAGGAAGTTGGAAGTTCTTGACATTCACTCCTCTCACTAAATCCTTCTGAATCAAATGATTCATCTTCCTTTGACTAATGTGTCCCATTCTCCCATGCCAGGAGATTGAATCCTTCTCAGTAGCTTTAGATAAAAAACACTGAACCTCATGATCTGTTGTGGCAGCTATTGACAGATCCAAGACATAAAGGTCTTTATATCTTGAAGCAGTCATCAGAACTTGGTCCTCTGGGATCATATATTCTTTCTTCAGCACTTAACACTTCTTGTTGTCGAAGATGACTTTAAATCCTTTATCACAGATTTGGGAAACAGAAAGTAAGTTGTTCTGAAGTTGTTGAACGTAGTTCACCTTATCAAACTTAACTTTCTGATTTCCCACTTCTCCCTGAGCTGTGATATAGCCTCCTTTGTTTCCTGCAAAGGAAACATGCCCTCCTTTTATTTGTTTGACGTTAGATAAAAGGTCTCTATTTCCTGTCATGTGCCTGTGCTCCGCTGTCTATAATCCACGTGTTAGTCTCAGCACTATATCGAACACCCTGCACATACAAGTAAATGAATTAGTTTAGGTTAGGAACCCAAGCTTTGACTGTCTTGGGTTTCCCAGAGGCATCACACATCATAAACTCCACCCATTGACCCTTAGAGGGTGAGGGTAGCTCAGGTTCCTTCTTGTCATCAGTATTAGACACGTAGGTGGACTTTTCTTTCTATAAGCCAGATTTGTGCAATGCCTGTTTATGATAGACAGTCGTCTGGCTTACAGGTTGGACTTTAGGTTCACTAGCTCTTCTAGGTGGAGTTAGAGAACTCCGCTTAGAAGACCTAGGTCTAGAGTCCTGAAGATCAATCTTCTTCCTAGGTGTCTGATAGAAATGACAATAGGAAGCAATGTGTCCACATTCTCCACAGTTGTAGCATGACCTGCTATCAACTTTATGAGTAGACTTTCTTTGTGGAGAAGTGCGTGACACTCTAGTAACATCAACCACTTTAGGTTTTGACTCTTGTATGTTTGATGTTTTCTCTGGTTTAACAAAATTTATAGATTTAGTCTGTTTAACATGTTCCACTTTTTGGTTAACTGGTTTTTGACTTGAAGCATGTGAAAAAGTAGCATTTGAAGTCCTTTTAGGTTCTGATTTGACTCTGTTTGACCCTGACTTTAAGTTAACTTTTTCAAATTCATTTTCCATTAACACAAGGCAATTTACCCTTTGCCTTTGAAGTGGCCTCCTTTTGTTTCTGACCAGATTCAGTAGATGAACATGAGGTCTCTGGATCAGTAACAAGAGGAGTAGTCACCACATGATCCTTGATAGGGTTATTATTTACTGGTCTAGACTTAGTGTTCATCAAGGTCTCAGGTGGTGGTGGAACCACTTTGTAGCCTAATCCCTCCCCGTTATTCCTTTCTCTCACTAAGTGTTGAACTATGTGTGAAGAACTAGTCCAACTATGTAGTTTCTGTTTTAATGAATTAACTTCAACTTCTAGAACTGCCTTTTGCTTCTTAGTTTCTTCTAGGGAGTTTAGATAGTACCTAATGTCATTTGCTTGGTTAAAGGCCACTACTTCAGTTTCCCTAAGTTGTTTAGTCAATAGGTCTATCTTTTCATTATAACTATGCTCATTTTGTTTTAGTACTCTATTAGCCTCAGTGCACAGACGTAAATCTTTTACTAGGTTATCATTATGATCTAATAACCTAGCGAATTTTTCATCTATGCTATTCCTAAAAGTGTCACAATCAGAACAAGCATGATTATTAAAAATTTGGTCAGTGGTACTTACCTGAGTTGGTTCAGAAGAGTTAGCCATCAGTGCAGCATCAGATGTTTCTGGATCTGGTGATTCTGACTTTTCAGTCTCTGACGTGGAAACTTCCTCAATTGGTTTGTAACTGACCTCGGCTGCAGTTGTTTCTTCACTATGTGACATTGCTATCTCAACTGCTATATCACCTTCACTCGCAGAATCATCATCAATATCCTCGACACTGGCAATGTTAGATTCTCCTGGTGAGACAAACTTAAAACTCCAATCCTGTCCTTCATCATCATGAGCAGTTAAGGCTTTTGGATCCTTGTTTGATGAAGTAGAACTAGAGGCTTGCTTGTCTTGGCGAGTAAAGGATGAGAACGGGTTCCTATTCCCCGTCTTCTTTGGCTTGACACATTCTCTTTTGAAGTGCCCCTTCTCACCACAGTTAAAGCAGGTCACTTTACTTTTGTCGAAGCCAAAGGTGGTATCCTTAGTGCAACCAGTTCTGTCCAGTCTTTTTCACAAACTTCTTCGCCCTCCGGACAGCACTTGCTAAGGCCCACATTATATCCATTCTCTCAAGCTCCATCTCATCCACATGCTCGTAGTCCTCATCTGCCAGATGGCAGTTTCCAATCTTCCCGGCAACAAGTCCATCATATGAATGAACCACTGCTGCTAAAAGATCCATATGCTCTCGAGCTACTTCCACTGTCACATTATCGAGGTTCTCGATCTTCAGTTTGGTAGCATTTGC
Source organism: Flaveria trinervia (assembly GCA_025506515.1). NCBI lineage: Eukaryota > Viridiplantae > Streptophyta > Magnoliopsida > Asterales > Asteraceae > Flaveria > Flaveria trinervia. The sequence goes on along the minus strand of CM046452.1, from coordinate 62,153,779 downwards.
TTCTGATCCAATATGATGGGTACATGATGACCCAGACGTGTCTGATCCAGAATGAGAAGCATGTGAAGGACCTGACGAGCTAGACACAAAAGCAGTCTGGATGGGTGCTCCAGATGTCTTAGCTTGAGGCGTGGCGTTGTATAAAGCTGGATTTTGTGTGTACGAAGACTTCTGAGCTCTATACTTCATCCTTAGTGCTTCTTCTCGCAACTTAAGAATGAAGTCATTTATATCCAGCTTTACAAGGATTCCATTCTGTCTCAGGTTAGACACGAATGTAGCCCACTTATCAGGCAATCCGTCTGCGAAGTTGCTTACTTTCTCTTCCATGGTAGTAGCCACTCCATGTGTATGCAATTCGCTCATCAAGTGGTAGAATCTGTCTATGACTTCGTCCAAACTTTCATTACCAATTGATGAGAAGTTATCGAATTCCTTCTTTAACTCCTTTGCCTTGATTGCCTTCAATGATGCATTACCATCATATCTTTTCTCTAGCTCATCCACAGTTTCTTGGACTGCTTGTTCTCTGAATACTGGTGGAATATGTCTTTGGGGATAGACTGAGTGATCAATGCATACACTCTTTTCTCTGCATTGTACTTTACTTTCTGTGCGTCTGTCATCCCGCTTAATGTTAGCTTAACTCCATCAGCTCCCACCGGTGTACTATAACCAATCTCAATGGCTCCCACAGATTAGGATCTACTCCATTAAGGTAGATCTCAAAACGTTGTTTCCAGTGGGGAAACTCATCTAAAGTCAAAAGCTTTGGTGGTTTATTGTGATTCCCCACCTCACTCTCAAGCAACAGCAGTTTCTGTATCCTTGAGTCCTTCCCAGCAGTAAAGGCTGACATCTGATCTTCCATGACTAATAACTTATAATCTAATAAACAAACTTTCACTGATGCGACTGAAGGATGCGAATGAGCTAATCGTGCGTATAAACTCTGCGATTGGTTCAATCGTGCGAATGAACTGGGCGATTGGTTCAGTCGTGCGAATGAATCTGGTGCGTATGAGCTATGCAAACGAACGGTTCAGTCGGCCGAATGAGGGTGCGACTGTGTCCAATCGTGCGTATGAGCAATGCGAATGGAGTCCAGTCGTGCGAATGAGTCACTCGTGCGACTGAAGCTGCTGTTTTGCGAAAATTTCTAGGTTTGACGAGTTTCAGCCGTAAAGATTCGAAATTTCACAAGTTCTAATCGCCTAAGTCCGTAGAAACCAAACTTCGATGAGTAGGGAACTTCAAGATCACTTTTGATGCCAAAGATTGCGTTTTTAGTGCAAAAACACAAACTTTTATGCAATCTTGATTGAATCAACACGTAATCAAGAGCCAATAGCTCTGATACCACTTGTTAGGACCTGGTATTTGACCGAAATACCTTGTGATTAACGTGTAACCAGATCAAGTAGTGCGGAATCCTATTTGATTGGCGATCCAATCAGTGAGAACACACGAAGAATCAATCAAGGATTGAAACTAACGTTAGAAATCGATTTCGAATCGATCTAATGTGTTCTATGAACTTGGAGAACGAGTTGGAAGGTTTCTGGACGGCTAGGGTTCGTCTGGAATCGTAATTGATCGAGAGTTTTTATTTTTCACGAATTGAGTTGTATTTATAGGTTGGTATTATTCAATCGTGTGACTGAACCATTAGTGTGGTTCAGTCGTGCGATTGAACCATGCGGTTGATTCATTCGTACGACTGAGTGTTCAGTCGTGCGACTGAGCCAATCTTATGTTACAGTCGTACGATTGATCCAGTCTTCTGGTTCAGTCGTGCGACTGAGTCAATCGTGTGAAGTTCTTCATGCTTATGGTTCATTCGCATGAGCCATTCGCATGAGAACTTCATTAAGTTAAGTTTGAATGTTTTAGTTAATTTATATAACATACTGTGCAACCATTCAAATAATCATAAACCCAATCAATTCAGTCACGACTCATTAATGAACTATTAAACATTATAACTAACAGACTATCATATCATTTCATTAATCATACCAAACAAGATCTATTACATCACATATCATGATCTAGGGACATACATGTATCAACATACTCCTTTAGCGCAACCTCGAACCAGCCTGACATCTTCCTCGGTCAGCATACAAAAGCTTTAGTTTGGCCAGCTGTTGAGCTCAAAACTGGTAGAGTCTTCAGATCATGTGGGAATCTGAAGTACTCTATGCCCTTTTCTCTCTTAACTGCATATACATTAAGATCCTCAAAATACGCCCACGCTATGATCCTGCCAGTCACCTTATGATGTTTCTTGACTCTGTAGAGTTTGGTGTAGGCATCTTGTTTCGGTGCAGTGCGTTGGGCTCTAACTTCTTCAAAACACGCAGCCCACTCAGCCTTTCGAATATCTACATCATCAATTGAGGCTTGGGCCGTTTCCTCTACTTTCTCCGACTCTAGCTCCATCTTGTCTAACACCTCAAAAGTATTGCTGACGAGGGATTCACCCAGATTGGGGACCACATTTCCCTCATTATCAGCGTACTGAGGGTAGTGCTCAGCAGTGACATCTTCAATCTCGATTTCATCAACATTGTTGAGCTCTTCGTCACTAGTCGAGTCGCATGTCAGAGCATTCTTCACTATCTCATCTGGATTGAACTTGAAAATTTCTGCGAGTTGCTCGTTTGATAGGTCGTGAATTATTTCCCCTTCTTCAGGGGTATAACTCACCGACCTCCTTACGATCCCTTGCAGATCAAGAATCATTGTTAGCTGAGTCTTGACCTGCTGAAGGGGAGCAACATCAAACTCATCCCTTTGGTAAGTTGGATTTTCGTCCTGTATCATCGTCTCATCACTTGGTGGAGCCGAGGAAGAAGCTATTTGGTCTTGTATGTTCTTGGACCTCCTTTCTTGACCTGAAGCAGAGGCCGATGCAGCTGCATCTCCTCCTGATGTATCATCATCATCTTTCCCCTCTGACCTTTCTTCTTCTGTCCCCTCATCCTCCTCTGTCTCATCATCCTCATCATCACTTTCATCATCATCATCATCTCTGTCTCCCTCTTTGATCTTCAAGGGCTCTTTCTTAGATCCCTTTAACTTTAACATGATTGTCTTCTTCGCCTTCTCCAAATCCTCTATCTTCCTGTTTGATGTGACACTATGTGCTTGGAGTTGGGCTATCTCAAGGCTCTGAGCAGCCATCTGTTGGGCCTGCTCCTTTATCACTCTAGCCTGCTCTTCTATCTGGTGAGACTGAGCAGCAATAAGATCAGCAAGCTGACGGATCTGAGCCGCCTTCTCCTCATCTGCTGCTAATAGGCGCATCACCATCCTGTTGAGCGCAGACAGCTGTTCCTCTACCCCAATTGGAGGTAGAGGTGATACATATGGATGAGATGGATGGGCTGAGGATCCAACTTGGTGTGTAGCGGTGGTGGTGGTTGCTGTAGTGAAGATGGGTCTGTGAAGTGGTGGAGGTGATGTGGGAGTGAAAGATATGGTGGTAGACGGAATCTGTACAGTGGTGGGAGGTGTGGTGGTGGTAGTAGTAGCTGTGGTGGCTGTGGCTGTGGAAGTGGTTGTGGTGGTGGCAGATGTGGTGGCTATGGTGGTGGATGGTATGCTTGTGGAAGTGGTAGTGGTGGTGGCAGATGTGTTTGTGGAGGTAACGAAGGTGAGACGTCTTTTCTTCTTCTTCAGGCCATGGGGTTGAGCCATCCTTTACCTCCTCGTTCCCGTTGAGGTGGATGCTCCCCCTACAAGCCTGCCAGCTGGCTCCGGTACATAACTTGGATACGTGGCTGTCTCTCCTGAGTCTCGTGGGTGTTCACCAACCACCTTTAGCCCATGTTCCGTGGGAACAACCTTGCTTCCCACAGTCCGTGTTAAGGGCTCCTCTTCTGACTCCTCTTCTCTCTCATCAGGAACCAAATCCTAATGGAAACCAGCAGACTCAGTTCCATCGTGGGTGGATGGTGGAGACGGTATATCAGTGTTAGTGGCCCTAAATGGAATGGGGCTTGTATCTCCACTATCACCACTGTCGTCATCATCGTTGTCATCAACTGGTAGACCTATAGGTTCAGAATCAGAGTCACTGTCATCATGACGCCATTTTCGTCTTCCCGGCGCCACATAGTTCTCGTTTGCTAAATGGCCAATCAACCTCTTCACTAGCGGCTTCACTTGTTTGCCCCTATACACCCTCATTCGACCCAAGGTCATGTCATCCATAATTTCCAAAGTAATTGCCTCATGATTCTCCTTTAGGAGAAGTGGCAGCTTGTCGTTGAAGATTAGCTGTAGAAACCTGGGGTACATATAGAATCCTTCCTTCCCTTTTGCTTCCAGGTTCTCTATCAGATAGGAAAAGATCATACTCGAGAAGCTGAAAGGGTGGTTCAGCACCAGTGCCACGAAGGCATTTTGAATCTGATCTGATAGATCATCGAACCCACCCCTCCTCGAAGCAATGCACTTCAGAATCACATATGTCAAGTATTTGTACTGAGGGCACAGGTTGCTCTTATTGAGCACACCCGAGTTTATGTCCCCCGCGTACTTGATTCTGAGGAAGCAGCCCCTCACAGTCAGTGGATGTAATTTGGTGGGGTGATTCGTATCGTCCCCAAATTCAAGAACTTTCTGGAAATCAGCAGGAGTAACCTCGATATCCTGACCCAGAATGGAGCTCCGTATACTGTACGGCTCACGAGAGCGATCAACTGAGGCATTCTCCCAGAATTCCTGGTGTAATGACCTGTAGGGGTGCAAGGTGTAGATATAGCCTTATGTATTCGGGAGCGTCTAAGGAAGGCTATAATCTCTGTGAACTCGGCCTCGTTCTGAGTAGTATGATCCAAGTGAGCACATATGTTGTGCTTTGGGTTAATTGACCATCTATCAGCCATTTTTCTGAAACACATGACACAGAATCATTAGTACATAATACATCAAAATTCATTTCTAAGTGTAATGTTTAAATTCATTCTGATTCATTCGTGCGAATGAATCATTCGACTGGAGTCAGTCGCTGTTCTTTCGTGGGACTGAGCTCGTTCGGGTGAATGAGACATGCGACTGAGTTCAATCTGCTGACTGAGTCTGCGATTGAGTCAGTCGGCGACTGAACTCATTCGCATGGTTCATTCGACCGATTGACCCAATCGCAAGATTCATCGTGCGATGGGTTCATCGGACGACCATTCGCTTGTCCCACTGTTCAGTCGCTTGTGGTTCGAATCTTGACCAATTCAAGCAATTTAACATGGTTTAATGGTCCATTAGACTCGCCATCATGTCACTAATAACCTATTAAACTTAATTTTAACATTTTGCTAAGTTTATGTAGGTTATTAGGGCATTTTTCAGTCCGGTTCTTGTTTCCTTCGAATATCACATATTTGGATTCAGGATCTTCTGATTTCAGTAAGATTTAACTGCAATGTACCTGTATAATCGTCAATCGAGTGTCAGAGAATCAACAACAATGTGAACACAAGATCTCTAGAAATTTTGGCAGAGTAACGGGAAGAAATGCGATTTGGGTGCGATTGAGAGTGATGAGTACAACGCGATCGACTAAGGCCCTTTAAATACTGAACCAAAGTTCAATCGGCTGACTGGCCTCATTCGCTCAGTTCATTCGGGCGACTGAGGTTCAGTCGTGCGATTGGCTCAGTCAGTCGGCCGACTGAGTCTCAGTCGGTCGACTAACTCATTCGTGCTCTATCATTCGCACCCTCAGTTAACCGACTGAGTCTCAGTCGGTCGACTGACTCATTCGCACCCTGTCATTCGGTCGAATGGATCATTTTTATACGCCATTGGGTGAATGACTAAATTTCATGTCCAGTCGTGCGAATGGGATCCATTCGCATGGTTGGTCCATATTCATGGTCCATCGTGCGAATGTGTCACACTTAGTGAATGTTCTGCCATTTTGAACATTTTACTTTTAAGACCCATTTAACTTTTGAAATAAACATTATGAGTGTTTTTGATCATCTCAGACATGATTATTTTAACCAATTTAGTCACCTCAGACATGACTCTTTTAAACACTTTGTCACCTCAGACGTGACTGCTGTAAACTTGAGAATTCATGTGGTCATCTCAGACATGAACCTTTTAGTGAGTTAATCCCTTATCTATTTTCATGATGTAGTCTGGCAAACAAACAAAATCAAAAGACTAAGTGAATAATAATAAAAAGTAAACTAACGTACCAAAAATAAAGACTTGTTTTTTTGTTGCTTTTGTGAGAGATAAATCCTAAGATAGAAATCTACGGGATTTGGTTCCAGAATAGGCAACTTCAACTTAGATTTCCACACCTGGACCAATTCAAGTTTGGAATCATACACGCAAGTCAAATCATTTGGGACTTGTTGTCAAAATCTTTTGATGCTCTATTCTTAGTTTTCATCCAGAGTCGGTAGCAACTTTTAGAAATCATACTGGAACTATTAGATTACCACATTGATTTGAACTTTCAAGAATAGCAGCCACAATAATTTTCAGTATATTGTCCTCTTAAATCCATACACAGACTTTTGACACAGACTGGCGATAGTTTAGGTTTAATTATTTCAACTAACATTTGTGGATCCCACACTTATATGGTAATCAACATTCCTCAGGAGCTTTTGAGCGGTCTACGGGTATTTTTACAAGAAGAGACTATTCTTAGAGATTTCAAAGAGAAGCCAATCCTCAGGTCAGTGCCATCGCACAGCAGAGAGGCGGCAAACAACAATGAATTCTAGAATATCTAGGTTATGCTTATCCTCAGGTCAGTGCCATCGCACAGCAAAGAGGCACACAACCTATCTCCTTGTTAGAGCAGCTTGATTTATTTTTCACAAAATGCACAAACAACATAAGTCAGTAGCTTGATAGCATTTTTCTTTTTTTTTCATGCTTTGCTCTATTTATGGTCATCCGCACACATTGTGGCGTTTACAAGCTCATTCCCCCTTATTGGAATATTGTTGGTGTTAACCAGTGATAAGATGGAAGCCCACAGTCAGTTGAACCACTTAGTTTGATCTTGAAATCACCGGTCAGGTCTTCTCATCTATTGTGCTGAATCTACCGACATATCATTTGTGATCTAGCAACCTCTAGGTCTACTCTCTGTGTGTTACCTTCATAGTTACCAGTTTTTAAATCATCTTCCCTTTTTGTATTGCTTAGACTACACAGACTAATACTTTGAATTTTTGCATCTTTCTAAATTAAAATTTTAAAGTCCCTCTTGATTTGTTCCTGTGTACTATCATATTTCAAAGGGTTTGAATCGGTATCACAGATACGATCTACCTTATATCAGCTTTCCACTCCTTCTCTCTCGTCCCTTTTTTCAATAATGTACTTGCTGACTTATTCTCCCCCTAAAATACTAACATCATAACTGGATAATTGTTAGGATTTTAATAAACAACAGAATACCATGAGTTTAAATTTAAAACGGACTAAAGTGAAATAAAATGAAAGAATTACTAAGCTACATCGGACTACACATGATCATCATCAGGAATAACTTCACTTTGCTTTTTAACACCGTTGACCTCTAGCAGATATTGAAAACGTGGTTTATCAAAGGATTTAGTATAGAGGTCAGCGCATTGAAAATCAGTATTAATTTTTACCATATCAATTAAGTTCTTTTCAAAACAATCTCTTATGAAATGGTATTTAATACCGATATGTTTGGTCTTTGGATGTTGGACGGAGATTTTAGTTACTGCAATGGTTGCAGCAGAGTTATCACAAAAATAGGAGTAGAAGAAAACTTTAAACCGTAATCCGCATTTGCTGTTGAATCCAGAGATTTGTGAACAACAACTTGCAGCACAACGTATTCGGCTTCACAGGTTGACAATGCAACCGATGTCTGCTTCTTACACTGCCAGGTAACTAAGTCTCCCAAAGAATGACACCCTGCTGATGTAGACTTGTAATTCATCTTACACCCCCGTAATCCGAGTCACTATACGCCGTGAGATCAAAGTCATCATCTTGAGGATACCACAACCCAAGTGTGGGTGTACCCTTCAGATAACGAAATATCCTTTTGACCCCGATCAGATGATTGACCTTAGGCTTAGCCTGATATCTAGAACATAAACATGTAGCATACATGATATCAGGTCTTGAGGCAGTGAGATACATGAGGGATCCAATCATTCCTCGGTACATTATGGCATCTACAAGATCTCCATTTTCATCAGGTGCTATATCGTGATTCGTAGCAAGTGGAGTCCCAGTAGCAGAAGCATTCTCCATGTCAAAACGACTGAGAATGTCTCCTACATACTTGGTCTGATGTAGAAATATTCCATTTGGAGTCTGATCCACCTGTAACCCGAGAAAGAACTTCATCTCCCCCATAGCACTCATCTCAATTCTTTCTTCATAACTGCTTCAAATTCTTTGCATAACTCTTCGTTCTTTGAACCGAAGATTATGTCATCGACATAGATCTGTATGAGCAGTAGGTCGCCATTTTTTTCTTTGATGAACAGTGTGCAGTCAATGACTCCCCTGCGACGTGTTTCTCAAGATGAGTCGAGAGTTTCTCATACCAAGCTCGTGGAGCTTGATGAAGCCCGTATAAACGCCTTGTCGAGTTTGTAAACTCTATCCCGATGATAAGGATCTTCAAATCCCTCGGGTTGACTGACATAGACTGTTTCTCTGATTTCCCCATGAAGGAATGCACTCTTCACATCTAATTGGTAGAATTTAATCTTCATGTACTATGCATAGGCAAGGAAGATGCGAATGGCTTCCATCCGTGCCACGGGTGCAAACACTTCATTGTAGTCAATTCCCTCGACTTGGCGAAATCCTTGAACCACCAATCGAGCCTTGTTCCTGATAATGAAGCCTTGGTCATCTTTCTTGCATTTTAAAACCCATTTGGTGCCAATGACCTTAGCACCTTTAGGTCTATCAACCAGAGTCCATACACCTAACTTCTTGAACTGAAGAAGTTCTTCTTGCATGGCACTCACCCACGCCTCATCATTTAGTGCATCACTGACGTATTTTGGCTCAAACTGTGAGACAAAACACCGATAAGCACCATCATGAATATATCCCTTTTCCATAACTGAGGCGTAATCAACTGAGTATAGCTGATTTCGGGTTTGCACTCCCGATCTGGCATCCCCAATGACATTGTTTAGGGGATGATAGACGTTTAATCATGATCTTGGAGTAGTAAGAACAGCTACCTCAGAGCCAAGATTATGAACATTTGGTTCTGCAGTTGAGGTAGTTGGAGTTTGAGGCTCCAAAGTCGAAGGTACATCACTGGTAGATGCTTTGGACTTTCAGAACTGGAACCTGTCCTCCTGACTGTTCTGGTCATCTTCTTCAGCTTCATCTTCAGAGGAGGAGTCACTGTCGTCGACTACTCCCCCTGACTGAGTAGATGATCCTCCTGTGAGCTTGATGTTGGTGTATTCAAGATATCATACATCATCCGTGTAGCTAACTCGTCATTCGAGGAGAGAGAGAGAGAGATGTTGAAGGACTTGAAGAATCCATCATAGTCAAAGAAATAGGCGGGTCTTTGCCAGTAGGTGGTGTGGTATATCGTTGAACGTCAACATTACACCACACTTCTACTAGACCCGTTGAGTTATTGTAAACCCTCTTGTTCGGAATGTTGTATCCTAGAAAGATTCCTTCATCCGCCTTCTCGCTGAATTTACCTTCTTTTGTTTTCTTCAGAAGTGTGCACGGTGCGCCAAATGGTTCGAGATACTCCAGATTCGGTTTGCGTCTTTGTAGTAGCTCGTAACATGTCTTGCTGTGATGCTTGACAATCAGGACTTGATTCAGTGTATAACATGCATTAGCAACTGCCTCATTCCAAAATTGGATAGGCAGTTTCGAGTCTGCCAGCATAGTCCAGTTGTCTCAATCAAGCTTCTATTCTTTCGCTCAGCAACACCATTCATCTGAGGCATGTAGGTAGAAGTGAATTGATGTACAATACCCTTTTCCTTGCAGTAAGCCTCCATCCACTGGTTCTTGAATTCCGTCCCGTTGTCTGAGCGTACTTGTCTAACCTTTAGCTTGTAAGAGATTCCAGTGTGGTTACTAACTCCTTGAAGGACTCAAATGTTTCTGATTTGGACTTGAGAAACATTACCCACGAGAACCTTGAGTAGTCATCAGTAACCACTAAACAGTACAAGTCACCTCCTATGCTCTTTGTACTGACTGGACCAAACAGATCCATGTGAAGAAGTTCAAGAGGAAGTTCTATTGAATGAATTTTCTTTTCCCTATGAGACTTCTTCGTCTGTTTTCTTTTCTTGCAAGCTACACAAAAATCAGGAAGTTGGAAGTTCTTGACATTAACTCCTCTCACCAGATCCTTCTGAATCAAGTGATTTATTTCTTCTTTGACTAATGTGTCCCATTCTCCTATGCCAGGAGATGGAATCCTTCTCAGTAGCTTTAGATAGAAAACACTGAACCTCTGATCCTTTGCAGCAGCTGTTGACAGATCAAAACATAAAGGTCTTTATATCTTGAAGCCGTCATAAAACTTGGTCTTTGGGATCACGTAATCTTTCTTGAGCAGTAACACTTATTGTCGTCGAAGATGACTTTAAATCCCTTATCGCAGATTTGGGAAGCACGAGAGTAAGTTATTTTGAAGTTGTTGAACATAGTTCACCTTATCAAACTTAACTTTCTGATTCCCAATCTCCCTGAGCTGTGATAAATCCTCCCTTGTTTCCAGCAAATGAAACATGCCCTCCTTTTATTTGCTTGACGTTAGATAAAAGAGCCTTGTTTCCTGTCATGTGTCCGGATGCTCCGCTGTCTAAATCCACGTGTTAGTTTCAGCACTGTAGCGAACACCCTGCACATATAATGTAAAGGATTAGTTTAGGTTAGGAACCCAAGCCTTTACTAGCTTGGGTTTCCCAGAGGTATCACACATCATAAATTCAACCCATTGACCCTTAGAGGGTGAGGGTAGCCCAGGTCCTTCTTGTCATCATATCAGACAAAGGTTGACTTCTTTTTCCATAAGCCAGATTTGTGCAATGCATGTTGTTGTGATACACAATCGACTGGCTAACAGGTTGAACTTTATGTGCACTAGTTCTTCTAGGTGGAGTTAAAGAACTCCTCTTAGAAGACCTAGGTTTTAGGTCCTGAAGTTCAATCTTTTTCCTAGGTGTCTGATAAAGAAAGCAATAGGAAGCAATGTGTCCACATTCTCCATAATTGTAGCATGACCTGCTATCAACTTTATGATTAAACTTTCTTTGTGGAGACGTGTGTGACACTCTAGTAACATCACTTACTTTAGGTTTTGACTCTGGTTCCTTTGATGTTTTTCCTTGTTTAACAGAGTTAACTGTTTTAACATGTTTAATCTCTTTTTCCTTTTGGTTAACTGGTTTTTGACTATTTGAAGTCCTGTTAGGTTCTGATTTGACTCTGTTTGACCCTGACTTTAAGTTAACCTTTTCAAACTCTTTTTCCAGATTAGCACAAGGCAATATACCCTTAGCCTTTGACGTGGCCTCCTTTTGTTTGTTTCCAGAGTTAATGTTTGAACATGAGGAATCTGGATCACTAACAAGAGGAGTAGACACCACATGATCCTTGATGGGATTGTCATTTACAGGTCTACTCTTAGTGTTCATCAAGGTCTCAGATGGTGGTGGAACCACTTTGTAAAACAACCCTCCCCATTGTTTCTTTCTCTCACTAAGTGTTGGACTATGTGTGATGAATTTGTCCAACTGTGCAGTTTCTGTTTTAATGAGTTTACTTCTACTTCTATAACTGCCTTTTGCTTCTTAGTGTCTTCTAGAGAGTTAAGATAGTACCTAATGTCATTAGCTTGGTTAAATGCAACTACTTCGGTTTCCCTAAGCTGTTTAGTCAAAAGGTCTATCTTTTCTTTGTAACTATGCTCATTTTGTTTTAATACTCGATTCGCCTCAGTGCACAGTTGTAAATCTTTACCAAGTTATCATTATGATCTAATAACCTAGCAAATTTCTCATTATGCTATTTCTAAATGTATTACAATCAGAACAAGCATGATTATTAAATTTTTGGTCAGTGGTACTTACCTGAGTTGGTTCAGAAGCATTAGCCATCAACGCAGCATCAGATGTCTCTGGTTCTGGTGATTTTGTCTTTTCTGTCTTTGCTCTGGTAGTCTCCTCTTTAGGCTTGAAGCTGACCTCAGATTCCATTGTCTCTTCAATGTTAGACATCGCTATATCAACTGCTAGATCTCCTTCACTTGCAGAATCATCATCAAAGTCTTCTACACTTGCAATGTTTGATTCCCCTGGAGAGACAAACCTAAAGCTCCAGTCCTGTCCTTCATCATCATGAGCAGTCAAGGCTTTTGGATCCTTGCTTGATGAAGTAGAACTAGTAGCTTGCTTGTATTGACGAGTGAAGGACGAGAATGGGTTCCCGTTTCCCGTCTTCTTTGGCTTAACACATTCTCTCTTGAAGTGCCCCTTCTCCCCACAGTTAAAGCAGGTCACTTTGCTCTTGTCAAAGCCAAATGTGGTATCCTTAGTAGCTACCAAGTTCTGTCTGGTCTTTTTCACAAACTTCTTTGCTCTCCGGACAGCACTAGCTAAGGCCCACATTATGTCCATTCTCCCAAGCTCCATTTTGTCCATCTGCTCGTAGTCCTCGTCTGCCAGATGACAGTTTCCAATCTTCCCAACAACAAGTCCATCATAAGAATGAACCACTGCAGCCAAAAGATCCATGTGTTCTCGAGCTACTTCTACCGTCACATTACCGAGGTTCTCGGTATTCAGTCTAGTAGCTTTTATTTCAGATCTGATACGATGGTACAAGAAGACCCCGACGTGTCTGATCCTGAAGGAGAAGCATGTGAAGGACCCAATGAGCTAGACACAAATGCAGTCTGGAGAGGTGCTCCAGATGTCTTAGCTTGAGGTGTGGCATTGTACAAAGCTGGATTCTGAGAATACGAAGACTTCTGAGCTCTGTACTTCATCCTAAGTGCTTCTTCTCGTAGCTTTAGAATGAAGTCATTTATATCCAGCTTTGCCAGCATTCCATTCTGTCTCAAGTTAGACACGAATGAAGCCCACTTTTCCGGCAATCCGTCTGCAAAGTTAGCAACTTTCTATTCCATGGTAGTAGTCACCCCATGTGTATGCAGTTCACTCATCAGATGGTAGAATCTATCTATAACATCGTCCAAACTCTCATTTCCTATCGATGAGAAGTTATCAAATTCCTTCTTTAACTCCTTAGCCTTGATTGCCTTCAACGAAGCGTTCTCGTCGTACCTCTTTTCCAGCTCATCCCATAGTTTCTTGGACTGCTTATTCTCTGAGTATTGGTGAAAAATGTCTTTAGGGATAGACTGTGTAATCAATGCATAAACCCTCTTCTCTGCATATATCTAACTTTCTGCGCGTCTGTCATCCCTCCTAAGGTTAGCTTTACTCCATCGGCTCCCACCGACATACTATACCCAATCTCGATAGGTTCCCACAGATTCGGATCCACTCCATTGAGGTAGATCTGAAAATGTTGTTTCCAGTGGGGAAATCAACTAATGTTAAAAGCTTCGGTGGTTTATTATGATTACCCACCTCACTCTCAAGTAACAGCAGGTTCTGGATCCTAGAGTCCTTCCCAGCAGTAAAGGCTAACATTTGATCTTCCATGGCGAATAACTTTAAGTCAACTTACACAAACTGTCAACTGGTGTGACTGAAGGATGCGATTGGGCTATTCGTGCGAATGAACTATGCGAATGGTTCAATCGTGCGGCTGAACTAAGCGATTGGTTCGGTCGTGCGAATGAAGCTGATGCGTATGAGCACTGCGAACGAATGGTTCAATCGTACGAATGGCGATGCGACTATGTCCAATCGTGCGTCTGAGCAATGCGGATGAGGTCCAGTCGGGAGAATGGCTCACTCGTGCGACTCAAGCTGCTGTTTTGCGAAAATTTCTAGGTTAACCGTGTTTTAGACGTAAAAATTCGAACTTTCGCAAGATCTAATCGCCTAAGTCCGTAGAAACCAAACTTTGATGAGAAGGGAAGTCCAAGATCACTTCTGACACAAAAGGTTGCGTTTTTAGTGCAAAAACACAAGCTTTTTATCAATCTTGATCGAATCACACGTAATCAAGAGCCAAGGCTCTGATACCACTTGTTAGGACCTGGTATTTGAACAAAATACCTAGTGATTAGCGTGTAAACCAGATAAAATAGTGCGGAATCCTATTTGATTGGTGATCCGATAAGTGAGAACACACGAAGAATCAATAAAGAATTGAAACTAACGTTAGAAATCGATTGGAAATCGATCTAATGTGTTCTATGAACTTGGAGAACGAATTGGGAGGCTTCTGGACGGCTACGGTACGTCTGGAATCGTAGTGAATGAATGCTATGCGTTTTTCATGAATTAGATTGTATTTATAGGTTAGTATTGTTCATTCGGGCGACTGGACCACAAGCATGGTTCAGTCGTGCGATTGAACCATGCGGTTGATCCATCCGCACGACTGAGTGTTCAGTCGTGCGACCGAGTCAATCTTATGTGTCAATCATACGACTGATCCAGTCTCCTGGTTCAGTCGTGCAACTGAGTCAATCGTATGAAGTTATTCATGCATGTGGTCCATTCGTATGGGCCATTCGCATGAAAACTTCATTATGTTAAGTTTGAATGTATTAATTAATAAACATTATGTGTAACCATTCACACAACTACTATCCTAATTAACCAATTCAATATCTACTCATTAATGAAATATTAGTCATTACAAATCACAAACAATCAATATCATTTCATTAATCATATCAAATTACATCAAAACCAGATAAACAAGATCTATTACATTGCATATCATGATCTAGGGACATACATGTATCAATAGTATGATAAAATGATAGTTTGGTTTTAAAATGTTAGATGAAAGAAAGGAAGTGATAGTTTTTGGGTATGATAATAAATAAATGCTTGAACCAATATTGGTTATGTAACACCCTAAAATTTTGAAAATAAAGACCAATATAAGTATAGGGTTAAGGTGTATCAGGCGGTCAGCTTGTGATAAAAACAAAAGGACTAAATGTGTACTAAGGGGGAAAGTTACCCAAATATTACCTATGAAAGGAAAACAGCCGCAACCCTCACAATTTTCTTAAACAAAAGGACTAAATATGTACTAAGGGGGAAAGTTACCCAAATATTACCTATGAAAGGAAAACAACCGCAACCCTCACAATTTTGTTACATGCAAAATTTTTTGAATCGGGTTTTAAAGAGATAAAGTGCAACACTAGAGAGAATAATTTCTATTTGTAAAGAAAGGTAAGTATCTTACCCTTCTCTTTCATAGGTACAAGCTTAAAAATGAACTTAGATTTCTTTATAGCTAAGATCTAACATAAAGCTTGCATCTTGCATTCATGCCATAGATCTTGACGTAATACCCAAATCTAAGGTTTTTGCTCATGTAAAACATCAAAGAGTTGAATTCTAGATGTATGTTTTTACGTGTTTTCCATTACTTTAGGGGCTAGTATGTATATGTGTCAGTTTTGATAAAGTATTTTAGATCTCAATTATAAAGTTTGTATTTTCATGAATGTTTTATGAGTGAATGTTTACCTAACATGTTAATGCATGACACCCTAATATAGAGTGTCTAGATTTGGAAATCTTGCTAAATTTAGGAAGAACAAAAGTTTGTAATGTATAAAGAAGGATCCTGTCGTGTGCAGATGACTTAGGTCATGCACAGATGCCTAATTCATGCGCTCATGTAAGGTCCATACACTGATGTAAGGTCCATGTGCTAAGGTAATGTTCATGCATTAATGTAATGTTCATAAATTAACATAATGTTCATGGCTGATGAAAGGATTATACATACATGTGATGATCATGCGTATATGATTAATATGCAATATGTAGATATGATGATCATGTAGGAGATAGTTAATTTGCCATGCGTATATGTGTTGATCATGCGTAGATGGTTAAGGTGCATGTGTAGATGTCATGATCATGCATACATAGTTAAGTGACATGCATAGATGTAATGGTCATGTGTAAATAGTTAAATAGGCATAGGTTGATATGATGACCATGAGAACATTTTTAAAGTGCCATGGGTGGATGTGTTACTCATGCATAGAAAGTTAAGTACAATGTGTAGGTGTGTTACTCATGCATAGATAGTTAAAGTTCCATGTGTAGATATGGTACTCATGTGTATATGGTTAAAGTACCATGCGTAGATGACATCCCATGTGTTGATAAGATATCATATGCATATGTGTTTAAACATATGCAAATGACTAACTCATGAACAAATAGGAGTGCTCATGCATAGATGAATTTATCTATGCATAAATAAGTTGCCCATGCATAGCTAAAGTATCTCATACGGAGATATAGGAACCCATGTGCACATAATCCCTCATGTATAAGCGTAAAATTTATATTAAAGAGTAAAGTCTAAAGTAAAATAAGGTATAGTGTGCCAAAGTCATACAGTATTATAACATTATATATGAAGCTCAAGTATAATTAAAGAAAGTTGAATGTAACCACATTCAAAGAGTTAAAGATAACAACAGTTAAAGAAAGCTATAGTCATAGTTTCACATTGAAATGATAAAGGAACTTGAATAATAAATCAAGATTAGTTAGCTCCCTAAAACAAAACTGTGAATGTTAAAGTGTGCTAAAGGACCCTTGCAAGAACAAATATCTTAACATATTTCAAGTATTAACATAGGAGTCCTGAGTAAGAGTAAGCAACATGAGTTATGCATCTATTACAAGCCACAAAAGGAGTTTTGCGTACCATGCAAGTAGTGGTTAATATATTCTTATACGAGTATAAACTCATGACAAAAGTAAAGATAAAAATAAAGATAAACTACATTTAAGGAATTATTACAAACATAGCGAAAGAACTCTGGCACTTATGTAAACACCCAAATAAATTAAAGTGAAGTATAAAGCGCAATACTAAATAAAGTACGTATTCAATCCATAGATGAAGTACAAAAAAGAAAAATAGCTAAAGATAAAGTAACAACCAATGTTAAAGTTAGAGTTTTGGATAAAATTATTTTACTAAAATAAAACTAGAACTTGCTCATTCACGCTGGCTTATGTACACATCATAGCTTGACATGAACAAAAAATGAATACAAATGTTTGTTTGGTATGGATATCATGGCTACCTGACATGGAATCCAAGATTGGCATCCAAGCTTCATTAACATGTTTAGTTAGAGTTTGCAAATACAGTGTAATGAATTTGGTTATAGATAATGTTTTAATTTTTTATGCTTAAAGTTAATGAAAGTTGTTTAAGAATATATTTTCGATGTGTTAGTGTGATTATGAGATTTCCTGGAAATAGGACCTTACAAGTCTCAAACATGGCAAGATTTGGGAGATTTAGGTGCTTCGATGGCTAAACTTAAACTGAAAATAGGATAGAATAAATGAAGAATATACATGTAGCTTCATGCCAAAAGGTAAAGTTAAAGTTAAACTCATAGTTAAAGCTAAAGTTAAAGAATGTGAAAGTAACAATAAAGATAGTAAACATGCATAACAATCCATAGTATGATATAATAGGTTTAGGAACTAGTGTGACTTAGGATAGGGTAGGACATGTAAATAAAGTAAGTAATCAATCACTACTAGCAACCATCATTAAAAACTTATTATAGTTATCATGACCTGGATTGCTAACCTTGAATGACAATGTTGGTGTCTCGAACCTTATAGTTAAAGAATGGATGGAAGAATAGTTGCTTGTGGTGGTGTGTGTGGTGGGACTAGGGGCGTGTCATCAGTGACCAAAAGTCAAAGCAAACCAGCTGTTGAAGTGCATATGAAATCTATTTATACCGACAATTAAAATATCTTGTATCACTCGGATGAGAGGCCCACCTTAAAACCTATATTTAGAGTAGGAATAGCTGATGAGGTTCATAAAATATTATTGTAACACCTCCGCTTATAGCGGAAACATGAGGATGTAACGGATTGGATCGTCATAACACATTGTTAATTAATAAAGATGCGATAAATGATGAAAAGTCAACGTGTCAGGACGTCATCAGACACAAATGAAGACTTGCGTTGTGGTTAGTCAATTCCACAACAAGCATAGCCAAATAGTCAAAAGAATGTAAATCCCACAACCCAGGAACAAGTAAACAAAACATGATAAACAGATATCAATCCAACAAAAATAAAATGTTAGAGACACCAAGGCCAATCACTAAATGCAATCATAAGGTCATAACTAAGGCAGCATCCCTAGCTATCCTCAATGGTTGTTAC
This sequence comes from Flaveria trinervia, assembly GCA_025506515.1. NCBI lineage: Eukaryota > Viridiplantae > Streptophyta > Magnoliopsida > Asterales > Asteraceae > Flaveria > Flaveria trinervia. The sequence continues at coordinate 62,135,402 of CM046452.1, read as the reverse complement.
CTGAAAAGAAATGCTCTAAAAGGTCAACAAACGTTGGTGAGTTCACAGATTTAAAGAATAAAGTGTTTGCCATGTATAACATGTACAAAAATTGTATGTGGATAAGAGTACATAGTAGTCATAAATATCAACACAAGTACAAAGTTAGTCCAAGTCCAAATACATGGATTATATTCACCCAAGGGCAAGCACCGACCAAGTCAGTCTCGACTAGTATACTGATGACAAATGTCACACCCCAACCTTGACGGCGGAAACGTCGAGGAGTGAGAGTTAAGATCGTTCACAGCCACATAACGCTATTATTAATCCAATAATATTATTCATAAGTTTCAAATGTAATATTACAAACATAAGTCTCAATAAAGAAAACATAACAAGCTTATTCACTTATTTAACTAGGTCCATTCCTAGGTGTGAACAACTTCAAAAGTGGCGATCAAGCTTGAGTATTTCCTGAAACATGTTAAAAATAAAGGGTCAACATAATGTTGGTGAGATTTCTATAGTTTTCGATACATAAGTATATAAAAGATGGCAATTCATGTTGTAAGTTAGAGAACAGAGTAAACTAGGGATGTAAGATAGAATGCACAATCAAACCTCGACAAAGTTTTACAAGTCTCAAACGTTTAAAGCATATACGATTAGCTAAGTGTACTTGGGTCAACCAAACAGGCTTGTCTGGCCCATAGATCTATGACTTCGCTAGGCTAGCAATAGTTAATGATTGTACATATATTCGATATTACATGGTAGCTACAAGGTTCAACTGACCACAACACACAAGTAAATTGCCATAAGTTTACAAGAGTCAAACGTGTTTACAAGTGCAAAGTTTATAATGTAACATGTTTCACCCCAAAGTGTGAAAGTATAAAAAAGGGGGTATAGAAATACTCACTTGATTTCTACTCTTTGAAGCTCACACATCTAGGAATGGACCTAGATAAATAAGTGAAATAAAAGGACTTGTTATATTTTATGTTATGCTTTTAATTTCTTTGAGACTTATGATTGTAATAGTACAATTGGAACTTATGTTTAATATATATTTGGGTTATTAATAGCGTTATGTGGCTGTGAACGATCTTAACTCTCACTCCTCGACGTTTCCGCCGTCAAGGTTGGGGTGTGACAGATTGGTATCAGAGCCCATAACTATAGGGAATTAGGTTATTAGAAATGCTGACCTAGACTATAGTATGCATGAACCTTATAGAATTATGATTCTATCTTGTAAATTATATAGTTTGCATGCCACATAATGCTATGCCCTCCTATGTGCAATTTGATGCCTTAGCATAGGATTGCTTAAACTTTGTTACTTGTCTCCCTAAACTTAGCTTTGACTCTTTGAATCTCCCCAAACATGAAATCTCTTAATCTTATTCTCGTCAACACGTGGGAACTTATGCTTATACTTATGATTTGGATCTTTAGACGTTATGTCTAATCTATATAAATCTCATCAAGGTTTTGATTTCATGAACCTAAGAAGTCTGTGCGACACATAGACACCTGTATTCGGGATTTCCTGGCAAAAGGCTCTCGGGCTAAGGCAAGCATATCGCATAAATCCTACGGGACTAGTTATGCTTACCTAGGGATTTCTGGAAGAGTGATAAACTATGGTCAACACGCATAAACTTCTAAGGCGAATGGGTCAACTCACCTTGACGTGTCAACGTTTCCAAATGGTAATGCGTTACCAAATGGAACCATTCCAAGTGCTTTACAACTCTTGCCTTATCCTTGTTGAATTATAATCCTTGTTATTCTATTTCTCGTGCCTAACTCATTTTGCATATTCCAGCATGTCTCGTCATCATGGAAAGCGTGAAGTTCCGATTGTAAGCTAGCCGCCATGATCGCTCGACAAATGGCTGCTGTCATCCCGACTATGGTTGCTGAACTTAATAGCACCCTAATGGCTAATAGCAACAACACCAGTGGGAACAATAGTGGTGCTCATGGAGAGAATAGCAACAACCAAAACGGGAACAATCGTACTTGCACCTTCAAACATTTCAACTCGTGCAAACCCACTAGTTTTAGTGGAAAGAAGGAGCCACTGGAATTCTCGAGTGGTTTGAAAGTATGGAGAACACATTCATTGTTAGCGAGTGCCCCGATGAGTTCAAGGTTCGCTATGCCACAAGTGTTCTTCAACAACGACCACTAACTTGGTGGAATAGTGAAAAGAGAAACCGTGGAACTGAGGTTGCAATGGCGTTGCCCTGGGAAGAACTTAAGGATATCATGATCCAAAAGTGCTGTCCGAGGAGCGAATTGCAAAAGCTGGAGGAGGAGTTTTGGAACCTCAAACAAGATGGTAGGAATCACTTGGCTTATTCCACCTGACATCATGAGTTGAGTATGCTTCTACCACACATGGTGGACACCGTGCCCCGTAACATCGAGAAATTTATCAAGGGGGTGCCACCTCAAATTCAAGATGCTGTGGTGGGTAGTAGGCCCGCAACTTTGAACGAGGCGATCACTATCACTGCACAGCTCACCGAGAATCATATAAGAGCTGGCACTATGTCGGCAAAGGGTTCCTTGTCTACTATGAAGGTGACACCCGAGGCAACAAAGGGGGTAAGGGCTGAGTCATCTTCTCAAAACAAAAAGCGTAAGTTCACCCCGACATGCAACTACGCTGTGACCGCCCCAAATGCCCCTAAAAAACAAATGGTGGTTGCGAATCAAGCTCCCATGGCTAAAGCCTATGCTGGTCCATATCCTATGTGTAACACGTACAAGTACCATCATTCAAGCAACATTCCATGCCGAGTCTGCTCATTGTGTGGCCAGTATGGACACTTGGTAACTACTTGCCTTCGTGTGCCAAACAACACTGCCATGCTTACCAACTGAACCTGCTATAACTGTGGTGAGCCTGGTCATATTCGTCCGCAATGTCCTCGCAATGCGGGAACTATGCCACCGGCTCGTGGAAGGGCTTTCAACATCAATGCCAACCAAGCTCAAGCCAACAACGACGTGGTGAATGGTACGTCGTTGAACTCCTTTTAAATCGTTTCTTGTCTTATAAAAGTTTCCAAATTGTGTTCATCATACCAATAATGGATTATTACCAACAGGTATGTACCTTGTAAATAGTCATTATGCTTCTATATTCTTTGACTCGGGGGCCGATAGGAGTTTCGTGTCCCTAGAATTCGAGCCTATACTTTCTAAACCGCGTGTTAACCTGGAAAAATCTTTCACGGTCGAGGTCGCCAATGGAAAATCTATCGTCGTTGACGTTGTAATACGCGATTGCACCGTAAGCCTTAACGAACACGAGTTCTTCGTCGACCTTATTCCTATGCAATTGGGAAGCTTTGATGTTATCATTGGCATGGATTGGTTAGCCAAGCATCATGCGAAAATTCTATGTTTCGAGAAGTGTGTCCGAATTCCTTTACCAACTGGTGATACTTTGAAGGTCTTTGGGGAGAAATCATCCCAAAGACTCAAACTCATGTCTTGTATCAAGGCCCGCAAATGCTTAAGTAAAAACTACATGGCTTTCATGGCATATGTAGTTAACACGAAAGCCAAGGGTAAGGAGTTGAAGGACATTCCCGAGGATCTTAAAGGGTTACCTCCCGTGCGAGAAATTGAGTTCAAGATTGACTTAATCCCTGGTGCGAATCCTGTGGCTAAATCACCTTATCGTCTTGCACCGTCTGAAATGCAAGAACTAGCTAGTCAATTGCAAGAGTTGACCGATAGGGTTTTATTCGCCCTACTTCATCACCGTGGGGTGCACCTGTACTGTTTGTAGAGAAGAAGGATGGTTCATTTCGTATGTGTATCGATTACCGAGAACTCAACAAACTTACTATTAAAAACTGATACCCTCTTCCTCGAATCGATGATCTCTTCGATCAACTTCAAGGAGCAACTCAATTCTCAAAGATCGATCTACGTTCTGGGTATCATCAATTACGTGTACATGATGATGACATCCCAAAGACCGCTTTTCGTACGCGATATGGACACTACGAGTTCATGGTCATGCCTTTTGGCTTGACCAATGCACCTGCCATGTTCATGGATCTCATGATCTCATGAATCGGGTATGTAAACCGTATTTGGATAATTTCGTGATCGTGTTTATTGATGACATTCTAATTTATTCCAAGACAAAAATCGATCACGAGACGCACTTGCGACAAGTTCTTGGACTATTGAAGAAGGAACAGTTATACGCCAAGTTTTCCAAGTGTGAATTTTGGTTGAAGGAAGTTCAATTCTTAGGGCATGTGGTGAATAGCCAAGAATTCACGTGGATCTTGCTAAAATTGAAGCCGTGAAGAATTGGTGTGTTCCCACAACCCCAACTGAGGTTCGTTCTTTTCTGGACTTAGCGGGATATTACCGTAGGTTCATAGCGAATTTCTCAAAGATTGCTAAACCACTAACGACGCTAACCCAAAAGAATCGACTCTTTGAATGGGGACCCGAGCAAGAAGAGGCTTTTGAGACATTAAAACGCAAGTTGTGTAACACTCCTATTCTCACACTTCTCGATGGAAACGATGACTTTACTATGTATTGTTATGCTTCTAATCAAGGTCTTGGTTGTGTTCCCATGCAACGAGGCAAAGTTATAGCATATGCGTCGAGACAATTGAAGGTTCATGAAGTGAACTACACGACTCTCGATCTTGAACTTGGTGCTGTGGTTTTTCCATTGAAGATTTGGCGACACTATCTATATGGGACACAATGCATAGTCTACACCGATCATAAGAGTCTCCAAAACGTGTTCAACCAAAAGGATCTCAATATGAGACAAAGACGTTGGATTGAGTTGATTAGCGACTACGACTATGACATTCACTACCACCCTGGAAAGGCGAATGTTGTAGCCGACGCGCTGAGCCCCAAGGTCCACAACAAGACTGTCTCGCTCCAAGAAATTCGAGATCGAAGGCAATGGTTTGATACACTAGGAGAATTTGATACCGAGATTCATGTGGATGTCAACGAGGCTACTATCATGCTTCAAAACATAAGGATCGATAGTGACCTTAAGTTATGCATTCGCGAGGCTCAATAAGCGGCACTAACCGAGGAAGGGAAAGATGAAGATTTGATGCCTAACGTTCAGTCACAACTAGAGACAAAACCGAATGGTATGTGCTATTTCTTGAATCGACTTTGGATCCCGAATCGTGATAACCTTCGACATTTCATTATTGGCGAAGCTCATCAAACCCGATATTCCATTCATCCTGGCTCTGATAAGATGTACATGGACCTGCGTGGTCAATATTGGTGGCCTGGAATGAAGAAAGATCTCGCGTCTTACGTTTCCAAGTGTCTCACGTGTGCAAGGGTCAAAGCCGAGCATCAACGACCAAGTGGTTTACTTGAGCACCTGAAATCCCTATGTGGAAATGGAACATATATCCATGGATTTCATAACCAAGTTACATCATACACCTCGTGGTCATGATAGTATATGGGTCATTGTTGACCGTTTGACCAAGACAGCATATTTCATACCCATACGAGATACATACAAGGTTTCAAGGCTGGCTCGAATCTACATTGGCGAAATTGTGAGTCGTCATGGCATACCTTTACACATTATTTCCGATCGAGATGCTCGCTTCACTTCACACTTTTGGTCTTTGATGCAAGAACTCTTGGGTACTCAATTGGATTTAAGTACGCTTACCATCGTCAAACCGATGGTCAAACCGAACGAACAATCCAAACCCTCGAGGATCTGCTGCGTCTTTGTGTCCTTGACTTTGGTGGTGATTGGGATACGCATTACCGCTCGCATAATTTCGTATAACAATAGTTATCACTTAAGTATCAAGATGGCACCATTCGAGGCTTTGTATGGTCGTAAATGCCGATCACCGATCTGCTGGACCGACATTGGTGAAAATTTCATCTCTGGTCTTGAACTTATTCAAGAAACGACCGACAAAGTTTTCAAAATTCGAAATAACCTTGAGGTGGCTAGAAGTCGCCAAAAGAGTTATGCCGATAAAAGACGCAAACCGTGGAGTTTCAAGTCGACGACATGGTTCTTCTTAAGGTCTCTCCATGGAAGGGTGTTGTACGTTTTGGGAAGAAGGGTAAGTTAGCCCCACGTTTTGTAGGACCTTTCAAGATTCTGAAAAGAATTGGAAAGTGGCTTACAAACTGAAGCTACCTTCTGAACTTAGCGGAGTTCATCCTGTCTTCCATGTCTGAAACTTGAAGAAGTGCATGGCTGATGAAAATTTGCATGTTCCACTAGAGGAAATTCAAATAAATGAGTCATTACATTTCGTTGAGAAGCCTGTTGAGATTATGGATCGAACCCTAAAGAAGACCCGAACAACTACCACACCTATCGTCAAAGTCCGTGGGAAAACAAACGTGGAGCTGAGTTCACTTAGGAGCATGAGAATCATATGAAGGAGAGATACCCCATCTGTTCTCTTAGTTTTATTATTAATTTCGGGACGAAATTCTTTTAAGTTGGGGAGACTGTGACATCTTGTAATTTTGGTAATTAAAAGTTAATGTCGTTAATTCTTGTAAGGATCACTGTTGCCAATTATGTGATTTATGGGTTATTATGTTCATATCTTAGTTTGTTTTTAAATCCTTTAATTAGAAAGTTAATAATTAAGTTAATAAGTTAGCATAATAATAATAATAATAATATTACTAGTAATATATATATATATATATATATATATATATATACAATAATCATAATAATAATAGTAATAATAATAATAATCATGGTAATAATAATAATAATAATAATAACATTCAAAAATAATAATGATAATAATAAAAGCAATACTAATAATAACTTATAAAAGTTACTAATCTAAAAAGTGTTAAGAAAACATAAGATAACTAGGTTTGAGGGTAATATTGCAATTATTGAAACTTCAAAAGAAGTTTTTAACATAAGGTATCAAAATACAAACCACAGGGACCACTTGTGTAAATTTTTAAAACCCAAACCCCCTTTCTTTTTTCAACCCCCGCAAAACCGAACACCACTCCGGCGGAGTTCCAGCGAGCTCCGGCGACCCTCAAACGCCTCAAAATAGTCGGTTAAAACGCAATTAAACATCTTCTGAACTATTCTACACCAGTTTCGAACACAATATTAAGTGAAATTGAAGTCATTTGGAGGGGTATGACCGAAACCGAATCGACCGATCACTCAAAGACAAATCAAACCAAATTGATCAATTAAGTCCATTGAATGTTCTTAAACGTATGTATAATCATTTCGAAACTAAATGCAGGAATTAATTTGAATTAAACGAACCTTTAATCTCGGAATTATAACCGAAATATTCGAATCAAAGTGGAAACCCGTTTGGGTCGGAATCGTTCAAATCAAAACTATTTAACAAAGGGCAAATGTCCCCTTCGACCCTTTTCAACTCTCTGTAACCTCAATTTCACAAAAACTTCACACAAACCTCGAAATAGAATCCCCTGTTCATTGCAAAGGAACCGAATATAAACCGAAGTAAATTGTCTCAATCCGTTCACAATCGTGTATGTCATATACACCTACACACTCGTCTTTACATGGGGAGAGAAGCCCCATGATTATCAGCATTATCAGAATCAAGTTGATTCTATGGTTTATGCGATTTGGGGGTTTCCATTTAATTTGTGTTTATAAAGTATAAGAACTGGGTTCTAACAGGCTTAGGCGCCCTTGCCTACTGGTTAAGATTATGCACTCTCATCCTTGAGGTCCCGGGTTCAAACGTCGGCACCCTCAACATATTTTTTTAGGGTTTTTCAGCCATAAAAAATATAGAACTTTTTTGAAAATTTTAAAGTAGTTTTGTAAACTTTGTTTATTCTTAAAGTTATCCCATTATTTTCTACAAATTTATCACTTTAAATACCTTAACAATTTTCTTATAAAATAAATTAAGAAATATTGTGCTTAGTTTATTTTTATAAAAATAGACTTTATATAATATTTGTAAATCATTTAATTATTATTTGGACACTATACATTTTATAATTATGGATTATCATGATAATTATAGAATTTATATATTTTATAATTAACCTTCACAAATTGTTATAAAGGATTTAATTCCTTTAAAATTTCATACATGACATTTTTCTTAGACTAAAATATATATATGATCTCACTAACTAACGTTATCTAAATATTAAAACCCCCAAATACTAAATTGAAACCCTAGTCTCGTTTAACTATTAAATATATTATTAAATTGTAACCTTGTAAATATATATTTGTTTTAGGTGCATTGTGAAAGACTACGTTGAAACGTTGCTTATTATTATTCATATTAATCATCAATTATATATTATTTGATCAAGTGAGTATTTCTATACCCCCTTTTTTATACTTTCACACTTTGGGGTGAAACATGTTACATTATAAACTTTGCACTTGTAAACACGTTTGACTCTTGTAAACTTATGGCAATTTACTTGTGTGTTGTGGTTAGTTGAACCTTGTAGCTACCATGTAATGTCGAATATATGTACAATCATTAACTATTGCTAGCCTAGCGAAGTCATAGATCTATGGGCCAGACAAGCCTGCTTGGTTGATCCAAGTACACTTAGCTAATCGTATATACTTTTAAACGTTTGAGACTTGTAAAACTTTGTCGAGGTTCAATTGTGCATTCTATCTTACATCCCTAGTTTACTTTGTTCACTAATTTACAACATGAATTGCCATCTTTTATATACTTATGTATTACAAACTATGGAAATCTCACCAACATTATTGTTGACCTTTTATTTTTAACATATTTCAGGGAATACTCAAGCTTGATTTCTACTCTTTGAAGCTCACACATCTAGGAATGGACCTAGATAAATAAGTGAAATAAAAGGACTTGTTACATTTTATGTTATGCTTTTAATTTCTTTGAGACTTATGATTGTAATAGTACAATTGGAACTTATGTTTAATATATATTTGGGTTATTAATAGCGTTATGTGGCTGTGAACGATCTAACTCTCACTCCTCGACGTTTTCGCCGTCAAGGTTGGGGTGTGACAACAAGGTGGGGCTGTCAACCGTTAGTACTAACAATACCTCTCCATGATGTCCAAGTCACAATAACAAGTCCAACTCACAATAATAGGTCAAAGCCAAGTTCAAGTACACACTCATGAGTGAATATCTGGACTCAACCCAAGACCCAAACCACATATTGTCATAAATCAGTCTTTTAGATACGACATAGATTAAAACATGTGCATGTTTGTAGCACCCAGATATTTTCTTTGAAGCCGACGAAAGAAAAAGAAATAAAGTCCAGAGTCGGGGGACCAAACTCGCCAACGAAAGAAAGTTGGGTAAGTGGAGGTATTTGAAGGGAGAGGGCAGCACTTACCCTCTCCCCACACCCAAATTTTCAGTAAAGAAAAGAGAGAAGAAGAAGAAAGGGAGAAAAGAGAGAAAAAGGTTGGTTCGAGTTGATTCAAGAGAGCAAAATTGTTGTGTAGCGGGCCGAATCAAAGCTCTACTTCTCGGTGTGGTTTGTGTGAGTTCTAGGACCCCCTCTTTTAATGTTTTTGGTCGATTTTAGGGCTGGAACACATTTAAAACCCGTTTTTGTATGCGTGTGTTTGACCCATTTGTATGTGTTTGCGTGTGATGCGTTTGGTGTTTGTTTCCGGGCTTGTGTGTGCTTGAATGGTGTTGTGGTATGCATTCCTAAGCTGTAGGATGGTTGATTTGGGCTTAGAATGAGTTTGGATGAGCTTGGAGGTCGAAAATGGCAGATTGGGTTCAGGATGAACTGCATTCTGCACCAGCCAGGGCTAGGCGACCAAATGTAGGCCATACGGCCGAATGAGGTGCGATTGAGGTTCATTCGCATGATTGGGGGCAGTCGCATGGGGAGTCAGGCGACTGCGGGCCCATTCGCATAAGTGCTTATCCGCAGTAGGCTCATCCGTATTAGTTTCATCTGCATGAGGTCCATTCGTCTTAGCTCCATTCGCATAGGACTGCATTGAGTCCATCCGCAAGAGGTCCATTCGTATGGGTGTTCATCCGCATTGGTGTTCATCCTCATGAGGTCCATTCACACGATTGGGTGTTCATCCGTATAGGTGTTCATCTGCATTGTTCCATTCGTATGATGTTCAGTCGCCTGGAGGCCATGCGACTGAAGGGTGCCCATACGCCCAAATAGGCCTGTTGTACCCGAGGAAAAGCATAGTTTAATCACTAACTTTTGTGAGAAAGTGCAGATGTAAGTTTTGACGTGGAAGTTCCCGTAAGTTCATGTAAGATCATTGTAGAGGCCTTAGAGGTTATGTTGGGCATGATGATGATAGTGTTGCATGTTTATACAACATGTATATTATGTTATGTATGATGTTGCCCTGTATGGTGATGATGAATGTGTATGTTGATGTTCCTTATTATGATGTAAGTTTATCTTTCCCGTGGCTTTACGTGTTATGTTAATGACTGAACGGAAGTATTATGTAACGTAAAGTGGAAGATAATGAAAGACGAACATGATGAATGCATGCATTAATGAATGTTGAAAGTAAAGAAGTCTTGCAAGCCTTGTATGTCGGGACACACCATAGAAAGGTATTAGCCCAACGGCGTGTGGGTTCGCTACCCCCGAGGATGCATATCGGGGTCTTTCTTTGTGATTGATCATTTGTATAGAACCATTGATGTATACCTTAGGTACTGTGACCAGAGGTGTGGTGCACCGTTATAGAAGGTTTATGATAGGCCTAGGTCCAGTACCATGAACAGAAAGGTATTGGACATGGCAATGGTACACCTGAACTTTACCTTAGGTATTGTGGCCAGAGGTGTGGTGCACGTTATAGAAGGTCTATGATAGGCCTTGGTCCAGTACCATGATAGAATGGTAAAGTTTATGGTTTGATGGAAAGAAATGATGTAATGATGAAGAATGTGAAAGTTAACGACGTACGATGAATGAACGTAAGTTAAAGAATGAATGAATGAAGAAGATAATAATGATATTATCTATGTGTACGTATGATGTATGATCGCATGAAAGTAAAGAACGGTTTTAATGAAATAAAAGTATGTTTTATTATAAAACTAGAAGTCACTCAGCAATGTTGACTTTTATGTTTTTCTAGTTGGCAGGTAATGGTTGCTGAAGATGGCACGGGGCGGCTACTCAACTCTTTTGGATGGCATCCATTTATATAATGCTTTTGTGATGTAATGCAACAATGTATTTTCTGGTTAACGATTTATTATTTTGAAAAAGCCTTTAATGAAATGAAATGTCATTTTTAAATGTTTCCGCTGTGATGTTTATTTAAGACAAATGTAAATATATGTTTTATGTGCAATGATTGACCAGCTGTAAGCATTTCGGGAATGGGGTGTTACAAGTTAGTATCAGAGCCAAGTTTAAGTGAAATGGGTAAACTTTCAAAATAACCTTTTCTTAAACTGAAAATAGTACGGAAAGGGAAGGGATGCCAATCTGAGTAGCTGCGTGCCTTCAGGTATTTTCTTTAATGTTAACCGGTATTTTGTACGCATGGTATGTGGTTATGTGTTATATGTAGATTTAATACTGATGTAGTCAGGACAGGTAATGCTTGGGGTATGAAAAGTAAAGTAAGTGGCTACACAACTGGCCACTGTAATTAGGGTCTTACTATACTTGACATAAACTGAGTTGTTCCCTTGAATCTTTCAGCGTGCGTGTGTATGATGGTGGTAGATCTTTGAAAGCCTCTCGTGGTGGTGGTCATGATGGGCTTGGTGCTGAGCCGCGACCTGAGGGGAAGACCCAGGATGGAAAAGGTGGTTCATGAAGAACCAGAGAACCCTCATCGGAGGGTGGTGATGAGAGTGCAAACCTAAGGGCCTCGGTGAAAGAGGCTGTGTTGAAGAGGTGATCAGATCATGCAGACAATCTTACCATCTGTAGTAACTGAAGTGATTAAAGTAGTACAGGAAGGGGAAAGACAAGAGAGGAACAGGTCCTTAGGAGGACGAGAGCAACCAGAGCCTAGAACGGTTCTATCTAATGATGAAGGGGAAGAAGAAGAGACCGTGTAGGAGGCGGCACGAGGCTGTAACTATGGGGCATTTCAATGATGAAAGCCCCCTACTATTGATGGAAACGACACTGTTGCTGCTGCTCACCGTGGGTGAGAGAAATGGAAGCTGTATTGAATATCAGCGAGTGCCGGGAGGACCAAAAGGTGAAGTTTGCTGCCCATTCTTTCGTGGACTCAGCTTTATGCTGGTGGGACAATATAGTCCAAGCCAAGGGTAGCAGGGCTATTGAGAGAATGAGATGGTCGAAGGTGAAGAAGTTGGTGATTGAGGAGTTCTGTCCTCACCGGGATATTGACAAGGTTGAGAGAGAGTTCCTGCAACTGGAGGCGGGAACCATGACACATTAGCAGTACACTACGAAGTTCATCGAGATGGCACGTCTGGTGCCGGATCAGGTGACGCCTCTATCACGGAAGATTAAGAGGTACATTCAGGGTTTACCAGCGGATATTCGCAGGCATATGATCGCTGCCCGACCGAGCACGTTTAGGTCGGCGGTGGATTTGGCAGGGAGGTATATGATGAGAGGGCTGTAGTGGTGGTGGGGGAAGGTAGCAGGAAGAGTGGTGGTGATCGAAACTGGAGTGGGAAGGGTTTTGTCGGGGTGATGCCTCGACGGTAATAAGAAGGCATAGGTGGATGACCGCCGTGTGGTCACATCGGTGTGGATATGAAGAAGTGTGGTAGGTGTGGGAGAGAGCATAGTGGGGAATGTAGGCTGGGGTCGAACGTGTGTTTCAAATGTGGGAAGGCAGGGCATATAGCCAAGGACTGTTGTACGGTCCGGTGCTTTAACTGTGACGTGGATGGCCACATGAGTAGGGATTGTAAGAAGCTGAAGGCTGAGGGTTCCGGGGAGAAGAAGATGGAAAGTGAAGGACCGAGGGTGATCGCTAGGGCATTCACTATGACCTAGGAGGAAGCTAGGACGGACCCTGATGTCGTGTCCGGTACATTTATGGTGAACCAAACTTTAGTTTCTGTGTTATTTGATTCGGGTGGAAGTAAAAGTTTTATTTTTGCTACTTTCTGTGCTAAGTTGCATGTTTGTAGTAGACGTGTTGATGTGCCCTTTGATGTAGAAACTGCCATAGGTAAGTCTACCAGGATTTCTAAGATGATAGAGGACTGTAATGTGGAACTAGAAGGTCATAAGTTTCCTGTTAGACCGTTCGTGATGACCTTAGCGGGTTCGATTTGGTTCTCGGGATGGACTTGTTAGCGGACTTCGAGGCGAACATTGTGTTTTGCAGAAATATGATTTGGTTGTTAGCGCCCGATGGGAGTTCGGTGACAATTCATGGGGATCAGGTTAGGATGATCCAAAAGTAATCTCAATGGCGGTGGCGGGAAGGTGCATGAGGCGTAGATGTAGTGCCTACTTGCATATGTAAAGGACGTGGATACGCCAACACCACAACTATCCGATGTACCGGTTGTGTGTGACTTTCTAGATGTGTTCGTGGAAGATTTACCAGGAGTACCACCTGACCAGAGATTGAGTTTAAGATTGATCTGATACCGGGTGCCCAACCTATTGCCAAGGCACCGTATTGGTTGGCTCCGTCGAAGATGAAAGAGTTGATGGAGCAGTTGCAAGAGTTGCTTGATAAGGGGTTCATTAGGCCGAGTATCTCTCCTTGGGGTGCTCCGGTCCTATTTGTGAAGAAGAAAGACGGTAGTATGAGGTTGTACATTGACTACCGTGAGCTGAACATGTTGATAGTGAAGAACCGATACCCCTTACCGAGGATAGATGATTTATTCAATTAGCTTCAAGGTGCCAGTTGGTTTTCAAGGATCGACCTTCGATCTGGCTATCATTAGCTGAAGGTAAAAGTGCAGGATGTTCCTAAAACAACTTTTCGCATGCGTTATGGTCAATACGAGTTTCTTGTCATGTCTTTTGATTTGACCAATGCGCCATCTGCTTTTATGGATGTGATGAATCCAGTATGTTGGCAGATGCTAGATAAATCAGTGATTGTGTTTATTGATGATATCCTGATTTATTCGAACAATGAGATTGAGCACGCCAGTCACATTCGGGAGGTTCTGGAGACGTTGAGAAAGGAGAAGTTGTATGCTAAGTTATCCAAGTGCGCGTTCTGGTTGCGTGAGGTTCAATTCTTGGGTCATGTGGTGAATCCTGATGGGATTATGGTGGACCCGACAAAGGTAGAGGCGGTGATGCAATGGAAGTCTCCTAAGACGCCATCCGAGATTCATAGCTTCTTGGGTTTCGCGGGCTACTACAAAAGATTCATCTAAGACTTTTCTAAGATCACCTCTGCACTAACCAAGTTGACCTGGAAGGATGTGAAATTTGTATGGGTCAAACTCAAGAGAAGGCGTTTGAAGAATTGAAGGAGAGGTTGACTCAAGCTCATGTTCTATCATTACCTGATGGAAGTGAAGATCTGGTGGTTTATTTTGATGCTTCCTACTCGGGGTTGGGGTGTGTGTTAATGCAGAGAGGGAAGGTTATAGCCTATGCATCCTGATAGTTGAAGGTTCATGAGGTCAACTACCTTACTTATGAGTTGGAGCTAGCAGCCGTGGTCTTTACGCTAAAGATTGGAGGCACTATCTGTATGGAACAAAGTGCACCATATTCACTGATCACAAGAGCTTGAAGTACTTCTTTGAGCAAAAAGGACTTGAACATGAGACAGAGACGATGGTTGGAGCTTATAAAGGATTATGACTGCGAGATCCATTACCATCCGGGCAAAGCCCCCGTGGTGGCGGACGCCCTTAGTTGGAAAGAGAGACCCGAACCAATTCGGGTGAAAGCGTATAAGCTAATCATGACCTCTGACGTGATGAAGCAAGCTAAAGAGTTTCAAGATGAGGCATTAAAGGAAAATCATCTTATCTCTGAGAGAATGAGAGGTCTGGTCGCAGAATTGGGTGAAAACACGCTTGGTGTTAGAACTCGATTCGGAAGGACGTGGATTCCTCGTTTTGGGGATCTATGTATGAAGATCATGGATGAAGCTCGCAAGGCTCGATACTCTATTCATCCCGGTGCTACGAGAATGTACCAAGACATGAAGAAAGACTATTGGTGGCCGGGTATGAAGTGCGATGTGGTGGAGTACGTCAGTAAGTGCCTTAGTTGCTTACAAGTGAAGGCCGAGCATCAAAATCCGTATGGAAATATTCAACCTTTGGATATACCGGAATCAAAGTAGGAGCACATCGCCATGAATTTCATTATGAAGCTGCCGCGTACTCCGAAAGGGTATGACGCTATATGGGTGATTGTTGACCGTCTGACGAAGAGTGCTCACTTCTTACTGATCCGCGAGACATATTCATACGAGAGGTTGGCGGATCTTTTCATTAAGGAGATTGTAAATCATCACGGTGTACCGGTGTCCATTGTGTCTGATCGTGACATCCGGTTTACATCCAAATTCTGGAAGAAATTCCACGATGCTATGGGGACGAGGTTACATATCAGCACGGCTTATCATCCCTAGACTGATGGTCAATCCGAGAGGACCATTAAGACATTAGAGGACATGCTTCGGGCATGTGTGATTGAATTTGGTGGAAGTTGGGATGACCACCTATCGTAAACTGAATTCTCATACAACACAGTTATCATGCCAGCATTGATATGCCACCTTATGAGATGCTATACGGTACGAGATGCAGAACACCCGTCTGTTGGGGTGATATTGGCCAAAAGGAACTAGGGGGCATCGAGGTGATCGAGGCCACGATTGAGAAGCTTGTAAAGATCAAAGCCTTCATGAGCGCATCCAAAGATAGGCCGAAGTCGTATGCTGATAGAAGACGCAGATCGATTGTGTTCCAGGTGGGTGATCGGGTTATATTGAAGGTCTCACCTTGGAAGGGTATCATCCGATTCAGGGAGAGGGGCAAGTTCAGCCCAAGGTATATAGGGTCGTTCCTAATCATCGCTCGAGTAGGAGAGGTGGCCTATAGACTGGAGTTACTGGATGAGTTAAGTGGAATTCACTCGACATTCCATGCATCTCATCTCAGGAAGTGCTTGGCAGATGAAGATATGATTGTTCCACTAGAGGATATCAAAGTAGACGGACGACTCAATTATGTGGAGCAACTAGTGGCAATCATCAATCGAAAAGAGAAGAGGCTGTGAAATAAAGTGGTTCCTCTTGTGCGTGTACGGTGGAAGCACAGGAAAGGATCTGAGTCTACGTGGGAAACTAAAGAAGAAATGAGGAAACATTACCCACGTTTGTTCGAGGAATAACTGGTTTCAGGGACGAAACCTATATAAGGGGGGTGGACTTGTAACACCCGAATGTTTTCTTTGAAGACGAAGAAAGAAGAAGAAAAAGAAATAAAGTGCAAGTCAGGGGACCAAACTCGCCAACGAGAGAAAGTTGGGTAAGTGGAGGTATTTGAAGGGAGAGGGCAGCCCTTACCCTCTCCCCACACCTAAATTTTCAGCAAAGAAAAGAGAGAAGAAGAAGAAAGGGAGAAAACAGAGAAAAAGGCTTGTTTGAGTTGATTCAAGAGAGCAAAATCGTCGTGTAGCGGGTCCAATTAAAGCTCTACTTCTTGGTGTGGTTTGTGTGAGTTCTAGGACCCCCTCTTTTAAACATTTTTGGTCGATTTTAGGGCTGGAACACATCTAAAACCCGTTCTTGTATGTGTATGCTGGACCCATTTGTATGTGTTTGTGTTTGATGCGTTTGGTGTTTGTTTCTGGGCTTGTGTGTGCTTGAATGGTGTTGTGGTATGCATTGCTAAGGTGTAGGATGGTTTATTTGGGCTTAGAAAGAGTTTGGATGAGCTTGGAGATCGAAAAGGGAAGATTGGGTTTGGGATGAACTGCATTCTGCACCGGTTAGGGCTAGGCGACCAAATGGAGGCCATACGGCCGAACGAGATGTGATTGAGGTTCATTCGCACGATTGGGGGCCAGTCGCATGGGGAGTCATGCGACTGAGTGCCCATTCGCATAAGTGCTCATCTGCATGAGGTCCATTCGCATTAGCTCCATTCGCATAGGACTCATCCGCATTGAGTCCATCCGCATTGAGTCCATCCGCAAGAGGTCCATTCGTATGGGTGTTCATCCGCATTGGTGTTCATCTGCATGATGTCCATTCGCACGATTGGGTGTTCATCCGCATAGGTGTTTATCTGCATTGGTCCATTTGCATGATGTTCAGTCGCCTGGAGGCCATGCGATTGAAGGGTGCCCATACACCCAAATAGGGTTGTTGTACCCGAGGAAAAACATAGTTTAATCACTGACTTTCGGGAGAAAGTGTAGATGTAAGTTTTGACGTGGAAGTTCTCGTAAGTTCATGTAAGATGATTGTAGAGGCCTTAGAGGTTTTGTTGGGTATGATGATGATAGTGTTGCATGTTTATGCAAGATGTATGTTATGTTATGTATGATGTTGCCGTGTATGGTGATGATTACTATGTATGTTGATGTTCCTTATTATGATGTGTGTTTATCTTTCCCATGGCTTTACGTGTTATGTTAATAAATGAAACGAAAGTATTATGTAAGGTAAAATGGAAGATAATGAAAGAGGACATGATGAATGCATGCATTAATGAATGATGAAAGTAAAGAAGTCTTGCAAGCCTTGTATGTCGGGACACGCCATTGAAAGGTGTTAGCCCAACGGTGTGTGGGTTCACTACCCCGAGAGGATGCACATCGGGGTCTTTCTTTATGATTGACCATTTCTATAGAACCATTGCTGCATACCTTAGGTACTGTGACCAGAGGTGCGGTGCACCGTTATAGAAGGTCTATGATAGGCCTAGGTCCAGTACCATGAACAGAAAGGTATTGCACATGGCAATGGTACCCCTAAACGTTACCTTAAGTACTGTGGCCAGAGGTGCGGTGCACCGTTATAGAAGGTCTATGATAGGCCTAGGTCTAGTACCATGAACAGAAGGGTAAAGTTTATGGTTTGATGGAAAGAATTGATGTAATGATGAAAGGAAGTTGAAGTTAATGACGTTCGATGAATGAACGAAAGTTAAAGAATGAATGAATGATGAAGATAATAATGATATTATCTCTGTGTACTTATGATGTATGATCGCATGACAGTAAAGAACGGTTTTAATGAAAGAAAGTATGTTTTAATATAAAACTAGAAATCACTTAGCAACGCTAACTTTTATGTGATTCCACTTGGCAGGTAATGGTTGTTGAGGATGGCACAGGGCGGTTACTCAGCTCTTTTGGATGGCATCCATTTACATAATGCTTTTGTGATGTAATATAACAATGTATATTGTAACTGGTTAATGATGTATTATTTTGCCAAAGCCTTATAATGAAATGAAATGTCATTTTTAAATGTTTCCGCTGCGATGTTTATTTAAGACAAATGTAAATATATGATTTATGTGCGATGATTGACCAGCTGTAAGCGTTCCGGGAACGGGGCGTTACAATGTTATTTTGAATCATTTCATCATTGATTTTGTCTCTGAATCATAAAACCCATTATCCCATTTCTCTTAATCACTCTTAATAATCTTTCTAAACGTCTTCCCTCAAAAACGCACTTATCCTGAAACACAATACAATGATGTTCTCATTCTAAATTGAATCTTTAATTTTAACAAACATGATTCTCGTATCAACATTACATTAATGAACCTTTGAAACCTCAATGACATAAGTAAGTAAGAATCGATCATCTAAGAACCCCGTTAAAGTTATTTTCTTGAGAAGCTCTTATGAATTACATATTCCATCCAATTGTCCTGAACTTATCTCCAAGTCTCATGTCACACTAATACTTAGTGTTTCCCTTGTGACAAAACCTTCCTAATTGTCTTGAACCATTTAAAATACAAACATTTATCAATTAAAAATTCTATTAATAATCTTATACCCTTTGCCAAGAAACACATGAAATCATGAATTATGAAATTTAACAAACTTAAGTGTAGCAAAACATCATAACTACACTTGTTGATTTTAAACGTTCCAAGTGTCACTTTCAAATGTGACATGAAATCAAGTCCCCTCATATCCTTGAAATTGGTCCCCTCGTATTAAATTTCGGGACGAAATTTCTTAAAGTAGGGGACGATGTAACATCCGCGATTTCCGAGTTAAACCCAAACCCGAGCTTATTTTAAGTTTTGTGACGACCCTAAAAATAAGATTAGATAAATTAACATATAAATAAAATCCTTTGTTAGGATCAGTGATCTACGTTTGATTGATTAGAGAGTATAGCAGCGGAATTCTAACAATGAATTAGCCAATTCACAAGAACAAAAAGATATTCAATGTAAGAACAAAAACGGTATAGATAGAGAGAATTCTGCAGAATATGTCATTCAATATTCGCTTTCGTGCTAAGGAATGTCACAATTACAATTAGGTCGACACCTCTTATATAAGAGATGTGACGTCTGCTGATGTCACTTGATAGTGACATCTAATAGAATTTTCACAAACTACTGATAGTTAACACAACTACTGAAGATGTCAAACAGCTGACATCTTCTTACAAAAATGCTAAGTGTTAACTATTATTACAACTACTGAAAAGAAACTACTGAAACAAATACAACTGAAGAACATACTCTTCAGTTGTTTTACAAATATTGAAACAAGAAACTACTGAAAGGTAAACCATCACAACTACTGAAGAAGACCTCTTCAGCTGTTGTGACAACGTGTCTGATACTTGTCTTCAGCACTTGTGTCTTCAGACTTTGTCTTCAGCACTGTGTCTTCAGACTTTGTCTTCAGCACTTGTGTCTTCAGACTTTGTCTTCAGCACTTGTGTCTTCAGACTTTGTCTTCAGCACTTGTGTCTTCAGACTTTGTCTTCAGCACTTGTGTCTTCAGACTTTGTCTTCAGCACTTGTGTCTTCAGACTTTGTCTTCAGCACTTGTGTCTTCAGACTTTGTCTTCAGCACTTGTGTCTTCAGACTTTGTCTTCAGCACTTGTGTCTTCAGACTTTGTCTCAGCGCTTGTGTCTTTAGCACTTGTGTCTTCAGCACTTGTGTCTTCAGACTTTCTTCAGCACTTGTATCTTCAGACTTTGTAATCAGCTGTTGTCTTCAGCTGTTGTGGTCTTCAGTAGTTGTTGTGATGTCTGTGGGACTTAAAGGTTTTTCTGATCCGGCTCATTGGTTCTTTTGGTCCAACAAACTCCCCTGAACCAATGCAGCCAAAACCTTTAACTTTATTGAGGTCCACTTATTGTTGGCAGAATGGTTAGTCTTTTTCCTTCTTGATCAGTTGAGAAGATGACCATATAAGCACTTGCCTGGAAATGAGTCTCTGAAGATTTGGTTGGCAATGTATGGATGGGAGCTCTATATTGGGGAATTGGACACTGAGCTGTTCCCCCATCCATGAGACTCACTTCCCATGTATAAGCTTGTAGGATTCTCTGGTGTATGCTCTGAGAAACATGATTTGTTCTTCCATGGTCAGGTTCTCGGCTTCACCATCAACAATCCTTCTCACCCATACAGCTCTGAGATGTACTTGGCCTGTTTACCATTTTTGAGCTCAACTGTTGTAATCTGTCGGTATGCAAACTCATCAGGATGAGTCCCTTCAAGTAACAGAATGAGCTCATTTTGTTTGAAGTTCTCAAGCTCTTGTAGACTAACCCCTTTTTAATAATTCTGTTCTCTAACATCTTTTGGGGTGGTTGTTTAGTCTCATAGGCCTTTTGAAGTCTTCTACAATCTCCAGGGTGATACTACAAGGACCACTGTGATCTCTTCATCTACGATCCTTTTGACTTGGCCCTGTATCTCGAAGGAATGTCTTTCTTTACAATCCTGTGAGCCACCCTAGGATCAGGCCTACTCTCACCTTTTCGTTCTGATATTGAAATGTGTGGCAAGGGTGTACAACCACAGAGCTTCTTTCTTCATACTAATAATTGATGACGGCAGCAGCATAAGTTTTGTCAATGCTTTTCAGCATTTCATCATCATGAAGCTTTTGCTGTTGTTCTTCTTCAATCTTTACTCTCACAGCTTCCATTTGTGAGGTGGGAGTGATGGGCATGGGTTTGGCTTTCGCCAATGTTAGAACTGCAGACAGAGGCAGCCTATCTTCTTCCACATCATCCTCTTTTCTTCTTCTTCTAGCCTCAACACCCTCTTTCTTCTTCTAGGTGCATCATCGGCTGTTGGTTTAGATGGTAAGGGAGTTGGTTTTGTGGGTTGTGGTTGTGTTGTTTTGGAGAGGGAATGTTGACAGGCTGAGTTAGCATTTTGGAAGTGAGTGTTGCTTTTGAGTATTTGGCTAGCTCAGTCCTGCTCCCTGCTCCTGCTTCATTCAAAGCTTCAATAACAAGTCCCTTGTATGCTTCAGATGAACAGATCTTGGTGGTGATTGCCAAGATACTGTCCCTGGACCAAGCTTGATTTCGATCATTGATCTTCCCAGATATTTTGCAATAAATCTAATCATGATCTCAAGCCTTTCTCTTTCTAACACTTCATAACTCGCCCATCTATTCTGGATTTCTTCAATCTCTAATCGTCGAATCTCAGAATCAAGTTTATCGGTGTCATGGCCTTGCCTAAACAGCTGATCAATGATGTTGTCATTGATCTGCTGTGTTCGGAATCAGCCTCTTTTATCAGTAGCTCCAAGGCTTTCTCTTTTTCCTTCTCTTATCAGTCTCCACATTCAACTCCAACTCCTTTTCCACTACTCTCCCTTTTGTTTCTTTCTCCTTTTCTTTCTCCTCTGTACTCCTCTTTCTTTTTCCTTTCACTGACTTAATCTCCCCCTTTTGGTTGCATTGGTTGCAAGGGGTTGATTGCCAGAAAGGTGTTTGCCCACAACCTCCTCTATCAATGGGGGATTACTGAGGAAAGCCTCTCATCAATGGCTTTGATCACGATGTCAGTGATTATGGGTGTGATGAGAGGGAGGGAATTTTGAAGGATAGCAACTATTTGCTCAGGAGGGTTCTGTTCCTGAGAAATAGTACCAGAAGCAGAGGCAGGTGGCTTAATGTTGGGAGTGGCTCAGTGTTGGGAGACCTTCAGATGAAGGTGCCATCTGTGAGGTGGTAGAGGCAGATGGTCTTTGTTCCTTAGAAGTTTTGGCAAGCAGCTCTTGAGTTTGCTCACCTCCACTTCCAGGATGGTGTTTTGGCGATTACATCATAAAAGAAGCCCAGGTCATCATCAGTAGATACTGAATCACCTGACCTCCTGATAGGATCTGGATGAACATGCACTGAGTGTAGGCTCAGTTGTAGCATGTGCCCCTTTGTCTTGGAACTGGGGACTTCCTGCCTCAGGACTGTGTCCGTCATCAGCAGTTGCCTCTGGTAAGGTCTTAGTAATGGTACCAACTACAACCTGATCATATGCTGACGCAGGAGAAGTGGCAACCTCACCAGAAATTCCAATCTCCATTGCCACACTAGGAGAAGGAATAGTGTAACCCCTATGCTGTGGGTTCTCAGCTGCACTTTGGTCCTCCCCCTCAATGGTAGAAGTGTTCCCGGTAGTAATGGTATCTGGGGAGGGGGTGAGGAGTGCAACTGAGTCAGCACTTATGCAACAAGTAATGTAGGACTTGGGGGGCGGTTGCATGGGGAGATGGGGTTAAAGCAGTCTGCACCTGGGGAGGATGGTGCTCTTCAATGGCAATCTCCTCAAATGAGGAAGATCCCAGATTGGTGGGTACCCCTTCTGAGGTTGCTGCAGGCTCCTTTTGAGAGGAATCCTGAGCTGCTGTGGCTGGGAGAGTCCTTATATCCACTAGGGGGTTATAACCAGTGGATATAGCCTGCGTTTGTGTTGCAGTGGCATCTTCAGGGGACTCATTTCCCTGAGTAGCCTTTTTGGTTTTCTTTTTAGTGGGTTTGGTGGGGACTTTTGATTTGGAGGTGGTGGCTGTGGGTTCCAGCTGTGTGGGTTTGCGCAGCGTGGCAGCCATTTTGAGTGATTGGTCAGAGTTGTGCCGGGAGTATACTTCAGGCAATACAGCCATAGCAGGGACTCCCAGGCCAACAAGTCCCTCAGCTTGAAGCTGGTTTGCAATTATGGCCATTATGAACCGAGGATAATATCCAACGGTTAGCAGTTTGTTTTTGAGCCATATCCTTGAGCTCTGAAAATAGTATTTCCGAAAAATTTAAAGGTTGTTGCTCAAGGATGGAGTACATTACCTGCTGCCACCTTGTAGACATTGATCCCAAGAGGAAGTCTTAGGAGCCAAACAGACATTTACCATGTGAAATATGAGACGTTCAGCATCATGGAAATGTTTCTTCAGTATGGTGGAGGCACTAAGGTTTCCGTGATATCCATGGTGGGCAAAGGATAAATCAGTTGTGCCCTTTGGATATCCAGCAGGAGAAGTGGCATCATCCAGGTGTAGGGTTTAACGAAGTATATCGGGAGTGATGACCACTTCGTGGTTGTTGATGACCGACCGGAGAGACGCTGTGTTGTTCTCCCCAGTGGTGAGGGTGACGTTCATCCAAAACTGGTTAAGGGATTCGGCATGAAGGATTGGATTGAGAAGAAAGGCCGTTTTGTAGGGTGACTGGACCATAAGATCAATAGCATTATCGAACTTAGCCCAGAATGGCGATTTGGTGAAGTAAGCTACATAGTTGTGTCGCGGTTTGAGCTGCATGGACGCCATTTATGAGAGAGAAGTTTTGGAGAGATGAACGTTAGGTTTGAAGAAGATGAGGCTCTGAAGGATTAGGTCAGGGATATTTATAGAGTATGGGTTAGAAAACGACTGAAGGGTTTGGTGTTAGTCATCAGTAGTTTTAAACGACTGTTGACATGGTATTACCCTTTCAGACGTTAAAACAGCTGAAGTCGTGGTTTTAGGCATCAGCAGTTAGAAAACTACTGAAGACCATGGTTTTGACTTCAGATGATGAAACAACTGAAGACTTGGTATCAGTCATCAGTAGTTGTGAAACTACTGAAGACATTGGTTTTGTCAGCAGTTGTTGTAAACAGCTAAAGACTTGGTGTTAGTCTTCAGTAGTTGTGAAACTACTGAAGACATGGTTTTGTCATCAATTGTTGTAAACAGCTGATGACTTGGTATTAGTCATCAGTAGTTGTGAAACTACTGAAGACTTGGTTTTGTCATCAGTTGTTTAGGATGAAACAGCAGTTGTAGAAACAACTGAAGAGAAAGTTCTCTTCAGTAGTTTTCGTCAATACATAGCCTTTCAGCTGTTTCATACTGTCCTCAACACTTACTCATCAGACTTTGCATCTGCTTTTCAGGTGTTTCATAGGACGTCAGTACTTATCTGTTGTACTGATCTCAGTAGTTGTAACTACATCAGTGGTTGAGAACAGATAAAGTACTTCAGTACTTGTGAGGCATTTAGCCGTCAGTAGTTATAAAAACTACTGAAGGTGAAAGACCTCATCAGTACTTATATGTGACATGGTTACCAATGATCACCAGTACTTTTTATTGAAATCATCAGTAGTTGTCACTTATTCTAGCTGCAGCATACCAAGCCTTAACACAAGGTTTTGGAAAGTAGAACTATCCAAAGGCTTAGTAAAAATATCTGCAAGCTCATCAGCACTAGGCACAAACTTAGGATCAATCAGACCTTTTTTCAAAACAATCCCGAATAAAGTGATGTCTGATCTCTATATGTTTGGTCCTAGAGTGCTGGACTGGATTTTTGACAATACACAGAGCTGAAGCACTATCCATTAATAATGGAGTCTTAGTCTCTGTAATGCCATAATCCAGAAGTTGGTTCTGAAGCCAGAGTACCTGAGAAGTGCAACTAGCAGCAGCAATGTACTCGGCTTCAGCAGTTGATGTAGCAACAGATGTTTGTTTTTTACTCTGCCAAGAAATCAAACAGTTGTCTAGGAATTGACAACCACCAGAAATTGACTTTCTAGTTAACTTGCACCCTGCATAGTCACTATCTGAAAAAGCAACTAATTTGCAAGAGTGTCCAGTGGAATACCATAAACCCAGAGATTGTGTACCTTGCAAATATCTAAAGATTCTCTTCACTGCAATCAAATGAGACTCTTTAGGAGCAGCTTCAAATCTAGCACAAACACATGTAGCAAGCATAATATCTGGTCTAGAGCTGTTAAATACATCAAGGACCCCAATAACATCTGTAAAGTGTTTCATCAACAGCTTTACCTTTCTGATCAGCATCCAGTTATGTGGTGTTGCACATGGGAGTAGAACAGGGCTTATAGTCTTGTAAATAAAACTTATTCAAAAGATCTTTTGTATATTTTGACTGATGAATAAAGGTTCCATCAGCCTTTTGTTTAATTTGCAAGCCTAGAAAGAACTGTAATTCTCCCATTGCACTCATTTCAAACCTCTTTTTCATTAATGTTGTAAAATCATCACACAACTGGGGATCAGAGGATGCAAAAATGATATCATCAACATAAATCTGAACAAGTAGCTTATGCTGATCCACCTTCTTAATAAACAAAGTTTTATCAATGGAGCCTCTAGTGAAATTATTCTTAAGAAGAAAAGTGGAAAGTTTCTCATACCAGGCTCTAGGAGCTTGTTTCAACCCATAAAGAGCCTTATCAAGTTTATACACCCATTCAGGATGTTTATTATCCTCAAAACCTAGTGGTTGACACACATAAACTTCTTCCTTTATTTTACCATATAGAAATGCACTTTTGACATCCATTTGAAAAACTTAAGATTGTGGAATGCAGCATAGGCTAAAAACAATCTGATTGCCTCTAGTCTGGCTACAGGGGCAAAGGTTTCATCATAGTCAATACCTTCTTGTGAAAACCCCTGTACAACCAGTCTAGCATTGTTCTTAACAATAAGCCCATTTTCATCAGTTTTATTCCTAAACACCCATTTAGTGCCTATTGCACACTTACCTGGGGGAAGAGGAACCAGTTCCCACACTTGCTGTTTCTTGAACTGAAGTAGCTCAAGCTGCATGGCTTCAAACCATCCATTGTCTCTCAAAGCAACATGGTAGTTCTTTGGCTCTAGCTGACTGATGAAGAGAGCATAGAAGCAGAAGTTAGACAATTGACTTCTTGTTGAAACACCAGCATTGATATCACCAATAATCTGAGACATTGGGTGATTCTTCAGTTCTTGATAAACAATGAGATCTGTGCAAGTGTTTGTAGGACCTTCAGCAGCAGCAGATGTTGATGCAGACTCTTGAAACCAAGAATTAGATGGTAACCAAAAGATGTAGAGGAATCAGAGATCTCATCAGCATTTGTTGTGGATGGAACTGCTGAAGCTACTGGAACATCAAATTTAGCAGACACAGGCAGTTGGTCACTAAACTTGAATAGGTGAGTATTGATATTATCATCATCATCATCATCAATACCACCAGGTGGAAGACATACTGCAGAAGATGATTTATCCACATGATCTGCAACAGCTAGAGGTTGATAAGGAACATATTGCAGTATGTCCAAATCAAACAACTCCACAGGGTTTTGTGGAATCTTGTCCATAGGAGATTCATTAAACTTCACATGCAAAGTCTCTTCAACTATCTTTGTTTTGCAGTTGAAGACTCTGTATGCCTTGCAAGTAGATGAATAACCAACAAAATAACCTGCATCCACCTTAGGATCAAATTTTTGGAGTTGATCCTTTGTGTTGTGAATAAAACAGGGACACCCAAATACTTTGAAAAATGAAATTAGAGGAGCCAAGTGATGGAGAACTTCATATGGAGTCTTCATCAACCTCTGATTTACTAAGACTCTATTCTGCACATAGCAAGCTGTGTTAACAGCTTCAGCCCAAAAGGTCAGTGGCAAACCAGAGTCAGCCAGCATGGACCTTGCAGCTTCAATTAGGGTCCTGTTCTTTCTCTCCACTACTCCATTTTGTTCTGGAGTCCGTGGTATGCTTAACTGCCTTTTGATTCCCTTTGAAAGATAGAAGTCATCAAGTGTATGGTTTCTGAATTCAGTTCCATTATCACTCCTAATACACTTGACTGGAAGGGAATACTGCTTCTCAACATACAACACAAAGTGAATAATCTTCTGAGCAACCTCATCCTTTGAATGTAGAAAGAAAGTCCATACAAATCTGGAGTAATCATCCACAATTATCAGACAGTATTTCTTCTTTGCCATGCTCATCACTCTCACAGGACCAAATAGATCCATATGCAGTAAGTGCAAGCAGGCAGTGGACTTAGGCTCTTCAATAGGAGAGAATGAGACGTTGTGTTGTTTTCCTTTTAAACAAGCAGTGCAGGTTTCATCACAGTGGAACTCCTTTATTGGTAAGCCTATAACTAAACTATTGTGGATTAGCTAATTCATGTTTTTGAAATTAACATGACCCAGCCTTCTGTGCCATAGTTTAGATTCTTGAGAAGAGGCTTTGGAAAATAGGCAAGGATTGCCTCTGAGATCTATTTTCTTGGAAAGATCTAAGGCATACACTCTTCCTGTCCTGTTGGCTCTCAGGAGAGTGTGATCATCCAACACCTTATCAATCAAATGCAGAACTTTGGATGACAGAATCCTACAGTTCTGACTGGTGAAAAGAGCAACATGGCCTTTCTCACACATTTGACTGACACTCAAGAGATTGTACTTGAGATTTTCCACATGATTAACATCATCAAACTTTATTTCTCCATTGGAGACAAAGCCGTTTCCAATGATGTAACCCCTAGCATCATTGCCAAAAGAAACAAACCCCTTCTTTCCTTGAGAGTAGTCATAAAGTAGAGAGCTGTTCCCAGTCATGTGCATAGAATCCCCATGTCTACATACCAGATGCTACTTTGGCATGTTGAAGAACCTTGCAATTATAAACAATCAGTTAGTTTTGGAGACCCAAACCTTTTTGGTTTTGGGCCTGTTCTCATCAACAGATGGTAAACTAACAGGTTTGATGGAAACAACAGCCTGAGAGGAAGAAGATGGTGAAGAAGAGGAATCCTTTGGCTTGGACCTCATTTTCTGTGGTTTCAACATAGGAACATCTAATTGGTTAACTCTTCCCAATAGATGTTGAACCATCATACCCAGCTGTGTCTGATTTTGTGATAAAGCTTTCAGCTCATCAGACACATTGCCATTGGAGTTTGATAAGTTCCTATGTTGCACCTTCTTCTTTTGAGCAATCTCAGCTGTTACCTGTTTAACCCCTTCTTTTTTGGATTTCTTTA
Organism: Flaveria trinervia; assembly: GCA_025506515.1. Classification (NCBI taxonomy): domain Eukaryota; kingdom Viridiplantae; phylum Streptophyta; class Magnoliopsida; order Asterales; family Asteraceae; genus Flaveria; species Flaveria trinervia. The sequence goes on along the minus strand of CM046452.1, from coordinate 62,107,139 downwards.
TGGACTTAAGGGTTACAGGATTTGATGTTGCTGATACAAATGTGGTCTCAAACTCAGTTTTCATTTTAACCATTTTCTCTTTAATTTCCTCTTTATGTTTGAGTTTCGATCCTCTTTTGTACCAGCAATCATCTGTAAGATGATTGAAAAAACCACATACTTCACATGGCTTCTTCTTCATCTTATATTGATCATTAACTAAAGAGGATGAAACAACTGAAGACTTGCTCTTCAGTGCTTTGAAAGCATTGTTTGCTTTCTTGACTTCCTCTTTAGTAGTCTTCAAACTCTTTCTATTGATAGTTTTCTTCTTTTCAGTACTGACAGTAGTTGGAGTTTGAACTTCAGGTGTTAAATCTTGCTCTCTAGTCCTTTCAGGACTTTCAGAATTAACTCCTGTGTTGATCAACTCTTTGATCATGTGAGTGTCAGCAGTGGAACCATCAACATCAGCTGATAGGTTCTGAGAGGGCTTAGTGCTGACTTCTACTTCTAATGGTGCTAAATCAAAAGGTAGATCACATGATGAAATGGATTGGTTATTGCTCTCACCATCAGATTCTACCTCTGCTCTGGGAGTAAAATTTGTTTTGGAAATTGTTTGTTCTAGCTCAATGTTCAACTTTTCTTTTGGAATTGTTTGTTCTAGATCAATGTTCTTGTTAATCAAAGCTACATTTGCTTCTCTAATAGATGCAAATGCTACTATGCATGTTTCAGAACATAATTTGGCTTTTGCCTCAGAGGATACCTGTGATACCTTTGGTGTAGAGGCATTAGTAGATGAAGTATCCACAGAATCCAAAGCCATAAGAGCTAGATTTCCAAAGGGACTATCACCACCATGTTGACCAGCACCAGTGAACAGTTGTTCATGACCAGACAAGTCATCTGGTAAACTGCTCCAGTCAACAACTCCTCGGGTGAAGAAGCTATGTTGTTGAGGTTGAGTTTGTTGATGAGATTGGGAAGGTTGTGGTTCAGGCAATGCTTGTGGTTGTTGTGCAATTGGAGCTTGAACAGGATTTGGTTGAGGCATAATAGCAGGGATAAGGATATGACATTGGACCCTCGGGGACAAAGTATGCAGGAGACCTAGGATGTGAATGATGACCAGAACCAGCAGGATGTTGCCCTCTGTTTTGTGGACTAGTACTAGGAAAAGTCACAAAGGGTGCAGAAGAGTTAGATCCAGTTGATCTACACTCTCTTGCAAAGTGTCCCAGCCTTTGGCATTTGTGACACCTCAACTTACTCTTGTCAAAACCAACTTTGGTTTTGCCAGAGAGTCCAGGAAATTTCCTGCCAGTTCTCTTATAGAACTTCTGATATCTGATATTAATCAATGCCATTTGGCTCAGAATATCCATCTCTTCTAGATCATCATCAGCTATTCGTTTCAAATCATCCATGATGAAGCATAGATTGTCACTATTACTGCCAGAATGACTCTCAATACCAACAAATGCATGATCAGAACTACTTGAAGAGAAATCAATATGCTCATCATAATTGCTTTCAGATGCAGCATATTCTGACTCGTGACCAACCAAGGCAGTATTCCCTGGTACAAAGTCATCAGTGAGCTTTCCTGATGAGGACAATTTCCTCTTCTGCTCTATCTCTCTTTCGAATGTAAGCAGTTTCCCATGAAGTTAGGTGAGAGATAGGCTATCCAGATTTTCACTGGAGTGTAGGACAATAGTGTATGTGTCCCATCTCTCAGGCAGTGATCTGAGGAACCTGTTATTCATCTGGCTATTCGTGTATTCCTGTTTCACCATTTTCAGCTCAGAGATCAAGCAAGAAAAAAGCTCAAATTGTTGCGTCAGTGTCTCACCCTTTCTATGAGAGAATGTCTCATATTGTTGGGCAAGGATTTCTCTGTTGTTTGCTAAGACCTCATCTGTGCCACCGAATTGTTCCTTCAGGGCATTCCAGAGATCATGAGCAGTTTCATGATGCATAAGCCCTGAATAGATTTCATTAGGCAGTGCCATGGCCAGAATTCCATGGGCTTTAGCATCAATCTCAAACAGTTTCCGATCTTCATCAGAGTATTGTTCCTTCTTCTTCGGAACCATTTGATTGGTTCCGGATTGTTCACCATAGGCTTATGTGGTCCATGTACTACAGATGTCCAACAACCTGAACTGTTAACAGACAGGTGATGAAGCATTCTTTGCTGCCATATGTTATACTCGGTCCTAACCAGCATCGGGGGCTTGGTTGAGGAACCAGTATTGTGAGGATCATTAGAAGGAGTAGTCATCTCAGATTCAATCAAATCAATTAAGCTATTACAGATTTAGAACAAAAACACAACAACCAATTGAACCAAGAGAGATCTCAAAATAAATAAACGAAAGCGTCAGAAATTCAATTATCTATAACCAGTTCTTGCAAATATGCTAATTCAATCAAACATAGATATCAATTAGCAGTTTCAATGATCAATTGTTAGATCAATCAATGATTAACCTGCTCTGATACCACTTGTTAGGATCAGTGATCTACGTTTGATTGATTAGAGAGTATAGCAGCGGAATTCTAACAATGAATTAGCCAATTCACAAGAACAAAAAGATATTCAATGTAAGAACAAAAACGGTTATAGATAGAGAGAATTCTGCAGATATATTTCAGTCAATATTCGCTTTCGTGGTAACGGAATGTCACAATTACAATTAGGTTGACACCTCTTATATAAGAGATGTGACGTCTGCTGATGTCACTTGATAGTGACATCTAACAGAATTTTTCACAAACTACTGATAGTTAACACAACTACTGAAGATGTCAAACAGCTGACATCTTCTTACAAAAATGCTAAGTGTTAAATATTATTACAACTACTGAAAAGAAACTACTGAAATAATAACAACTGAAGAACATACTCTTCAGTTGTTTTACAAATATTGAAACAAGAAACTACTGAAAGGTAAGCCATCACAACTACTGAAGAAGACCTCTTCAGCTGTTGTGACAACGTCTGATACTTTGTCTTCAGCACTTGTGTCTTCAGACTTTGTCTTCAGCACTTGTGTCTTGAGACTTTGTCTTCAGCACTTGTGTCTTCAGACTTTGTCTTCAGCACTTGTGTCTTCAGACTTTGTCTTCAGCACTTGTGTCTTCAGACTTTGTCTTCAGCACTTGTGTCTTCAGACTTTGTCTTCAGCACTTGTGTCTTCAGACTTTGTCTTCAGCACTTGTGTCTTCAGACTTTGTCTTGAGCACTTGTGTCTTCAGACTTTGTCTTCAGCACTTGTGTCTTCAGACTGTCTTCAGCACTTGTATCTTCAGACTTTGTAATCTGCTGTTGTCTTCAGCTGTTGTGGTCTTCAGTAGTTGTTGTGATGTCTGTGGGACTTAAAGGTTTTTCTGATCCGGCTCATTGGTTCTTTTGGTCCAACATCCTTCTACATGTTAATAATATTTGACTAACCCTATATATCTATTATGTGTTTACATATATATATATATATATATATATATATATATATATATATATATATATATATATATATATATATATATATATATGTTGCACGTGTGCATGGTTGCATGCATGCACCACTTTTTACGTATGCATGTCTCCATATTCATAACCTTTTGATACCAAACATTAGTGATCAAAATACCTCAACCATATAACACCAAACAAACACCAAGTAAACCAAAACACAACCCAACCAAACACCACAATACAAGTTAACATTAAAGAAGCTTACAAAACTAAGCAAACCTTATACACCCAAACATTAAGCTTAAGCAACCTTTAAAATTAAGTCTCGGCTCATTAAGGATTAAACCAACCGATTTAGGAGATGATTAACACCTCAATCGGGCAAGACACCCAACCTTTTTCTTTAAACGCCACCTAGCACAAACACACTAAGGATTTGACACCTAAAGACCCTATACCTATCTTACTCACTAAGCCTAGACTAGACACCATCATTGATAACATTAATGGCCTTCGGCCGAAACACCATAAAACCCCACCCATCGATCACCTCCACACTCACCACAACCAAACACAACATCACCACTCATTCAGTCACCTCTCAATCGCACACCACCACCAACTCAACCTTCGGTTACTATCACCACTCCATCACCACTCGGTTAACTCCATAACCAAACACCACCAACAAAACTACTTTTTCAAACCAAACTTTCGCAATAAGCTTACAACCTTGAAGCTCAAGAAACCCACACACGTTGAAGAACTGGAGAAAGAAGCTATCATCAGCTATCATCACCCTCTCCTTCTGTCAAAATCAAGGTTTCATTCCTTAAATCATCACTAGTTAAGATTACCAAAACCTATATATGTGTTTAAATAAACACATATGACTAACCCTTTTGATTTAACATTCAAGATCTTCATGAATCTTATAAACATATCAAACTTACTTAAAAGTCAGTAAGGAGGTTTTAAGAATCTGAAATAAATAAAGTAAATCTTGATAATCAAAAGGTATATAAAGAAAATTATCAATTAAGGGTTAAAATTCTATGTGCAAATTGTTAAATTCAGTTATTATGTTATAGACTATAATTGTGGGAACAAACATTGAAAATATATTTTGAATATTAAGAAATATAGTTCTGCAAATTTTGATGCCATTCCTATGAGTGAAATAAATTATTTAAATATTTGAAAGAAAAATTTATGCTGGAAGAACTGAACCTGGAATGAAGTTGAGGAAATTATATGTTAACCCTTATGAATTATAGGATTTATAGAAAAAGTTTCATAACCTAGTTTGAAGTTGTGAATAAATTATGAATTTTGAAAGTTTCTGCCACATGAAAATCGGGAAAAATACTTTAACTTTGCAATAAATTATGAGAAAATTAGAGAAAATATTAAAAGCTTAAAAGAACATTCTGTATGAAAATAGAAATTTTTTGGATATATTTTGACATTTTTACTAAATAATAGAAAAATGTTGAAAATCATAAAAATTGACTCTCCTATGACTTAAGATTTGGGAAAATTTTGAAAAGTTATAAATATTGTGTCAAATGTTCTGATCAAGTTTGAGAATTTTTAAAAACCCGGAGATAATTTTAGTAATTTATTTCATTATTCCAAAATTTATAGGAAATAAACTGTAAATAAATAAAATATGAAATCTGAGTATGTTATGTTTTATTTCTTTATCTATTTATTGTAACAATTTTGATATTGTTTGAGGTACTGAAAATTTTGAAGAAAATATTTAGTTTCCTAAACTATAAATATTTTCTTTATAGGTGATTTCTTGGAGTAAGGTGAGATTCATAGCCCCATTTTGATTTTTATAACTTTTGGGGGGAAAACCTGTTAGGACCTGATATTTGACCGAAATACCTGGAGATTAACGTGTAAACCAGATCAAATAGTGCGGAATCCTATTTGATTGGCGATCCAATCAGTGAGAACACACAAAGAATCAATCAAGGATTGAAACTAACGTTAGAAATTGATTGGGAACCGATCTTATGTGTTCTATGAACTTGGAGAACGAATTGGAAGGTTTCTGGACGGCTAGGGTACGTCTGGAATCGTAATTGATCGAGTTACCTCTGTTTTTCACGAATTGAGTTGTATTTATAGGTTGGCCCTATCCAATCGTGCGACTGAACCATTAGTTTGGTTCAGTCGTGCGATTGAACCATGCGGTTGATTCATTCGTACGACTGAGTGTTCAGTCGTGCGACTGAGCCAATCTTATGTTACAATCGTACGACTGATCCAGTCTCCTGGTTCAGTCGTGCGACTGAGTCAATCGTGTGAAGTTCTTCATGCGTATGATTCATTCACATGAGCCATTCGCATGAGAACTTCATTAAGTTAATTTGAATGTTTTAATTAATAAATATAACATAATGTGCAACCATTCAAATAATCATAAACCCAATCAATTCAGTCACGACTCATTAATGAACTATTAAACATTATAACTAACAGACTATCAATATCATTTCATTAATCATACCAAACAAGATCTATTACATCACATATCATGATCTAGGGACATACATGTATCAACAAACTCCCCCTTGGACCTAGATCTCTCTAATGTCTTGTTTTCTTCATTACCTCCTCATATTTCTTGTACTTGTCCTCTTGTGTGACCCCCGCGTGAATATCAAACGCGAAGCAAAGTCGTATAACGTTTTGGAACTGGAGGGCTTGTACAATGTCTTGTGTGTCATAGAACAGTGGCCACTTGTATAATGTATAGACATCATTAGCAGACAAGTTGGTTAGCCACATTGGGACGAATACCCTGATGGTATCCATTTGGCCCTCTTTATCCAGGACTATGACCGCTTCTGCTGTTCTCCAATCATAGTACCACCACTTAAAGTGTGGTGTGAAATCCTTTGTCATTTCCCGAAATGGGATTCTTGACATTCTGCGCGGAGGATTCCACTTCAACACAATCTTTGGTTTTCCAGTAATGGCATCCATCTCAGACCTTCTAATATACCTTGTAGGTTGTTGAGGTCTGAAGTTAATCCACCTGGTGTGGTACTTTTTCTTTAGGGCAACCTCAAACCAGCCTGACATCTTTCTCGGGTCAGCATACAACAGCTTCAATTTGGCCAGCTGGTTGAGTTCAAAACCTGGTAGAGTCTTTAGATCATGTGGAAATCTAAAGTACTCTATGCCCTTCTCCCTCTTAATGGCATAAACGTTAAGATCATCAAAATATGCCCATGCTATAATCCTACCTGACACCGTAAGATGTTTCTTGACGCTGTAGAACTTGGTGTAGGCATCCCTCTTCGGTGCAACACGTTGGGCTCTAACTTCTTTAAAACATTCAGCCCACTCAGCCTTTCGAATGTCTACGTCATCATTTGAGGCTTGGGCGGTTCCTTCGGTCTTTCCTATTTCCTGCTCCATCTTGTCTAGTACCTCAAACATATCACTGACTAGGGACTCACCCAGATTGGGGACCACATTACCCTCGTTGTCAGCGTACTGAGGGTACTCTTCTGCAGCAATATCTTCAACCTCAACTTCATCAACGTCATTTAGTTCTTCGTCACTGGTTGAATCAACTGTTGGAGCATCCTTGACAATTTCATCAGGATTGAGTCTGAACATCTCTGCCAGTTGCTCGTTAGATAGGTCATGAATTATTTCACCTTCTTCAGGGGTATAACTCACTGACCTTTTGACAATCCCTTGCAGATCAAGAATCATTGTGAGTTGAGACTTGACCTGTTGAAGGGGAGCAATATCAAACTCATCTCTGTTGTACTTTGGATCTGTTTGATTTACATTTCACACTCAAATCATTAGTAATTTATCAAACAAAATGCATTAACTTAATATAAACATTTAGTACATGGTTTTTTTCAATACAGAATACAAAAGTAAATAAATACATAAACATCTACTATTTACTTTTATCCTGAATACTCGGCTCTTCACGTGAAGGTGCAGAAGCAGAAGCTGACTGATCTTGTCTGTTCTTTGATCTTTTCTCTTGCCCTGGAGCTGAGACAGATTCAGCTGCTTCTCCTCCGTCAGTGTCTTCATTCACACCATTCTTCGGTTTTCTCTTCATTAGTATCACTCTCATTATCATCATCGTCTTCATCATCTCATTATCATCATCAGTTCTGTCCCCATCCCTTATCTTTAAAGGTTCCTGCTTTGATCCTTTCAATTTTAGCAAAATGGTCCTCTTAGCCTTTTCCAACTCCTCTATTTGCTTATTTGCTGCGACACTTTGAGCTTGGAGTTGGTCCATCTGGGTGCTCTGAGCAGCCAATTGCTGGGCCTGCTCCTCAATTACTCGATCCTGCTCTGCAATTTATGCGATTGTGCAGCAGTCAGGTCAGTAAGCTGGCGGATCTGAGTTGTCTTTTCCTCATCAGCCGCCAGCAATCGCAACACCATTCTGTTTAACGCCGAAAACTGTTCCTCTACCCCGATTGGAGGTAGAGGAGATCTATAGGTGTGTGAGGGATAGGCTGAGGGCTCGGTTTGGTGGCTAGGTGGTGGTGGTGGTGGTGAATATCGGGTCAGGTCGGGATGATAGTGGTGGTGAGTGTGGGGTGAATGATGTAGTGGTGGCTGGGATCTGTCTTGTGGTGGTCGGTCTGGTGGTGTCTGCGGTTGCTGTGGGGGCTGTGGTGGCTATGGTGGTGATGGTGTGTCTGAAGAGGTGTAGTGGTGGTAGTGGCTGAGGTAGTAGTGATGAATGTCAACCGCCGCTTCTTCTTAGGTTTCTGCCCATGGGGTTGAGCCATCCGTTTTCTCCTCGTTCCCTTCGAGGTGGATGCTCCCCCTCCGACCCTGCCGATTGACCCTGGAACATAGGTCGGGTCGGTCTCTGTCGCTCCAGAGTCTCTTGGGTGCTCACCAACCACCCGAAGCCCATGTACTGTGGGAACCACTTTACTTCCCACAGTCCTGGTGAGGGGCTCCTCATCAGACTCTTCTTCTTCTTCTTCTTCTGTCTCAAGGACAAAATCGTGATGAAACCCAGCTGATTCAGTAACTTCTGCAGCCGGGGCGTATGCTGGAGGCACAACATCAGACGTAGTGCCGCTCTGTGGAACAGGCCTATTGTCTCTGGCACCCCCACTATCGTCATCATCTGAATCATCAGTAGGTAGGACAATTGGCTCCACGTCGGAGTCACTGTCCTCGTGACGCCATTGGCGTCTCCCCGGTGCCACATAACTTTCATCTGCTAAGTGGCCAATCAGCCACTTTGCCTGGGGCTTAACTTGCTTGCCCCGGTACACCACCATCCTACCCAAAGTAGTGTCATCCATAAGTTCCAAAGTCACTGGATCGTGAGTTTCCTTGGGGAGCTGAGGCAGCTTCTCATTGAATATCATCTGAAGAAATCTTGGATACATACAAAAACCTTCTTTCCCTTTTGTTTCAATGTTCTCTACCAAATAAGCAAAGATCATATTAGAGAAGCTGAAAGGGTGGTTCAGCACCAGAGCCATGAAGGCATTCTGTATCTGATCTGATAGGTCATCGAAACCACCCCTTCTCGAAGCGATGCACTTAAGAATCACATGTGCCAGATATTTGTATTGTGGGCACAGGATGCTCTTATTTAGCACCCCCGAGTTAATGTCCCCCGCATACTTGATTCGGAGGAAACACCCTCTCATTGTCAAAGGATGTAACTTAGTGGGGTGAGTAGAGTCATCCCCAACTCAAGGATTCTTTGGATGTCAGTAGCGGTAATGTCGATAGCTTGACCCAAAATGGTGCTTCTGATGCTGTATGGCTCACGAGAACGATCCACTGAGGCATTCTCCCAGAATGCCTGGTGTAGTGATTTGTAAGGCGTGCACGACGTAGATATAGCCTTATGTATCCGTGAACGTTTGAGGAAAGCTATAATATCGGAGAACTTGGCCCCGTTCGAGTCGTGTGGTCCAAATGGGCACATATGTTGTGCTTTGGATTAAGAGACCATCGGTCAGCCATTTTTCCTGAAACACAAAACACCTGATCATTAGTACATAATACATTGGAATTCAGTTCTAAGTGTAGTGTTTCACTTCCATTCTGATTCATTCATGCGAATGAATCATGCGACTGGAGTCATTCGGTTGTTCTTAAGTACGACTGAGTTCATTCGGTTAATTGAGACATGCGATTGAGTTCAATCGGCTGATTGAGACATGTGATTGAGTTCAATCGGCTGATTGAGACTTGCGATTGAGTTCAATTGGCTGATTGAGACATGCGATTGAGTTCAATCGGCTGATTGAGACTTGCGATTGAGTTCAATCGGCCGATTGGACTCATTCGGGTGGTTCATTCGGTCGAATGATCCAATCGTGAGGTTCAATCATGCGATTGGAGTTCATTCGAACGACCGTCGCTTGCCCCACTGTTCGATCGCCTGTGGGTCGAATCTTGACCAATTTAAGTCATTTAACAGTGTTTAATGGTCCATTAGCCTCGTCTACTTGTCACTAATAACCTATTAAACTCAATTTTAACATTTTGCTTAATTTACATAGGTGATTAGGTCATTTCACAGTTCGGTTCTTGATTCAATGGAGTGTCTCTATTGTAGGTTCGGTAATCTGCTGATTTTGGTAAGATTCAAAGAGTATGTACCTGTAGATCGTCACTCGAATGTAAGAACTTAACAGCAATGTAAATCAGGATCTGTAGCAATTTTGACAGAGTAACAGGAAGAGTGCGATTTTGGTGTGATGAGGAATATGCGATCGACTGAGGCCCTTAAATACTGAACCTAGGTTCAATCGGCCGACTGGCCTCATTCGCTCAGTTCAATCGGGCGACTGAGTCTCAGTCGTACGATTGGCCTAGTCAATCGCATTCAGTCGGCCGACTGAGTCTCAGTCGGTCGACTGCCTCATTCGGTCTCCTTCATTCGCATCTTTAGTTGACCGACTGAGCCTCAGTCGGTCTACTATTTCATTCTCCCCTTCTATTCGGTCGAATGGATCATTTTCATGTCCATTCGGCCGATTGGAAGCCATTCGCATAGTTGGTCGATAACCATGATCCACTCGTGCGAATGGGTCACACTTAGTGAGTTTACAGTTTTTTGAACATTTTACTATTAAGACCCTTTTCACTTTTGATAATAACATTATAAGCTCTTAACCAATTCAGTCACTTCAGACGTGACTTTTTAAACTTTGAAAAACATGTGGCCATCTCAGACATGACCCTTTTAGGTAAGTTAATTCCCTTCTGATTTCCCTGATGTAGTCCGACAGACACACAAATTAAAAAATTAACATAGAAACTTAAACTAACTACACAAATAAAGTTTATTTTTGGACTTTTTGTGAGAGATAAAACCCTAAGATGGAAATCTACGGGATTTGGTTTGGGAGTAGACAGCTTAAACTTAGATTGATCATATCTGGACCAATTCAATTTTGGAATCATACAGGAATATCAAATCATTTGGGACTTGTTATTAAAACTTTTTGATGCTTAAATTCTAGGTGTTCATCCAGAGTCGTTAGCAACTTAAGGAAATCATACTGAAACTCTTAGATTTTCACATTGATTTGAACTCTTGAGAATGTAGCCACTAAGATTGTCAGTATGTTTGTCCACTTAAATCCATACACAGACTTTTGACGCAGACTGGTGACTGATTTAGGTTAATTATTTCAGCTAACATTTGTGGATCCCACACTTATATGGTAATCAACATTCCTCAGAGGTTTTTGAGCGGTCTACGGGTATTATTACAAGAAGAGACTATTCTTAGAGCTTTCAAAGAGAAGCCTGTCCTCAGGTCAGTGCCATCGCACAGCAGAGAGGCGGCAAACAACAATGAATTCTAGAATATCTAGGTTCTGCTTATCCTCAGGTCAGTGCCATCGCACAGCAGAGAGGCACACAACCTATCTCCTTGTTAGAGCAGCTTATTTTATTTTACACAATATGCACCAACAACATAAGTCATTATTGTATTGCATTTGTCTTTCATTTTTTCTTGCTTTGCTCTAATTATGGTCATCCGCACACGTTTGTGGCATTTAAATGCTCATTACCCCTTATTGGAAATATTTGATTGTGTTAACCAGTGATAAGATGGAAGCCCACAGTCAGTTGAACAACTTAGTTTGATCTTGATATCACCAATCAGGTCTAATTGTCTATCGTGTTGAATCTACCAACATATCATTTGTGGTATAGCAGCCTCTAAGTCTACTTTCTTTGTGTCACCTTAGGAGTTGCCAGTTTTCTATCATCATCCCTTTTTATATTGCTTAGACTACACAGACTTATACTTTGAACTTTTGCATCTTTTCAAAACTTAAATTTTAAAGTCCCTCTTGATTTGTTCCTGTGTACTATCATTTTCCAAAGGTATTGAATCGGTATCACAGACACAATCTACCTTATTTCAGCTAGTTACCCCTTCTCCCTCATTTTTTTTAATGTTAAGTTGCTGACATATGCTCCCCCTAAATACTAAAATCATTTTGGATTTAATTATTTTTGGATTTTAATAAACTGCAAAATAACATGAGTTTAAATACAACAGACAGAAAAGAAAAAACAGATAACATAAAATAAAATAACTTTAACGAAACTACATCGGACTAGACATTATTCTCATCAGGAATTACCTCACTTTTCTTTTTAACGCCGTTGACCTCTAGCAAATATTGAAAATGTGGTTTATCAAAGGCTTTAGTATAGAGGTCAGCACGTTGAAAATCAGTATTAATTTTAACCACATCAATTAAGTCTTTTCAAAACAGTCTCTTATGAAGTGGTATTTAATACCGATGTGTTTGGTCTTAGGATGTTGAACCGGATTTTTGGTTACTGCAATTGCAGCAGAGTTATCAACAAAAATAGGAGTAGATGAGAATTTTAAACCGTAAACCGCATTTGCTGTTGAATCCAAATGATTTGTGAACAGCAACTTGCAGCAGCAACATATTCGGCTTCACAGGTTGACAATGCAACCGATGTCTGCTTCTTACACTGCCATGTAACAATCTTCTCCCAAAGAATTGACACCCCGCTGATGTAGACTTGTAGTTCATTTTGCAGCCTCCATAGTCCGAGTCACTATACGCCGTGAGTTCAAATCATCATCATGAGGATACCACAACCCCAGTGTGGGTGTACCCTTTAGATAGCGAAAAATCCTTTTGACCCCGATCAGATGATTGACCTTAGGTTTAGCCTGATATCTGGAACATAAACAGTAGCATACATGATATCAGGTCTTGAGGCAGTGAGATACATGAGGGATCCAATCATTCCTCGGTACATAGTGGCATCTACAAGATCTCCATTCTCATCAGGTGCTATATCATGACTCGTAGCAAGTGGAGTCCTAGCAGCAGAAGCATTCTTCATGTCAAAGCGACTGAGAATGTCTCCTACATACTTGGTCTGATGTATAAAGATCCCATTTGGTGTTTGATCCACCTGTAACCCGAGAAAGAACTTCATCTCCCCCATAGCACTCATCTCAAACTCTTTCTTCATCACTGCTTCAAACTCTTTGCATAACTCTTCGTTCTTTGACCCGAAGATTATGTCATCAACATATATCTGTACGAGCAGTAGGTCGCCATCCTTTTCTTTAATAAACAGTGTACAGTCAATGACTCCCCTGCGAAAGCCGTGTTTCACAAGATGAGTCAAGAGTTTCTCATACCAAGCTCGAGGAGCTTGATGAAGCCCATATAAAGCTTTTTCGAGCTTGTAAACTCTATCCCGATGATAAGGTCTTCAAATCCCTCGGGTTGACTTACATAGACTGTTTCCCTGATTTCCCCATGAAGGAATGCACTCTTCACATCTAATTGGTAGACTTTAATTTTCATGTACGATGCATAGGCAAGGAAGATACGAATAGCTTCCATCCTTGCCACGGGTGCAAACACCTCATTATAGTCAATCCCCTCGACTTGGCGAAAACCTTGAACCACCAGTCGAGCTTTGTTCCTGATAATGACTCCTTGGTCATCCTTCTTGCATTTTAGTACCCATTTGGTGCCAATGACTTTAGCACCTTTAGGTCTATCAACCAGAGTCCATACACCTAACTTCTTAAACTGAAGAAGTTCTTCTTGCATGGCACTCACCCACACCTCATCATTTAGTGCTTCACTGACATATTTTGGCTCAACCTGCGAAACAAACATCGATAAGCACAATCATGAATGTAACCTTTCTCCATAACTGAGGCGTAATCAGCTGAGTATAGCTGATTTCGGGTTTGTACTCCTGATTGGACATCTCCAATAACATTGTCAAGGGGATGATAGACGTTTAGTCGTGATCCTGGAGTAGTCGGCACAGTCACCTCCGAACAAAGATTGTGAACATTTTGTTCTGCATCTGAGGAAGGTGGAGTTTGAGGTTCCGAAGTCGAGGGTGCATCACTTATGGATGCTTGTGGACTTTCAGGAACTGGAACCTGTTCCTCCTGACTGTTCTGATCATCTGCTTCAGTTTCATCTTCAGAGGAGAGTCACTGTCATCGACTACCCCTTCTGACTGAGTAGATGATTCTCCCTGTGTGCTAGATGGTATATTTAGAATATCATACATCATCCTAGTAGCTAACTCATCATTCGAGGGAGAGAGAGGGATGTTGAAGGATTTGAAGAATCCATCATAATCGAAGAAGTATGCAGGTCCTTTGCCTGTAGGTGGTGTGGTATATCTCTGAACGTCGACATTACACCACACTTCTACAAGACCCGTGAGTTATTGTAAACTCGCTTGTTCGGTATGTTGTATCCTAGAAAATTCCTTCAACTGCCTTCTCGCTGAATTTGCCTTCTTGTGTCTTCTTCAGAAGTGTACACGGTGCGCCAAAAGGTTCCAGATACTCCAAATTCGGTTTGCGTCTTTGTAGTAGCTCATAACATGTCTTTCCGTGGCGCTTGAGTATTAGGACTCGATTCAGTGTATAACACACATTTGCCACTGCCTCATTCCAGAATTGGATAGGCAGTTTCGAGTCTGCCAGCATAGTCCGTGCTGTCTCTATCAAACTCCTGTTCTTTCTCTCAACAACGCCATTCATCTGAGGTGTGTAAGCAGAAGTGAATTGATGCACAATTCCCTTTTCCTTGCAGTATGCCTCCATCCCTTGATTCTTGAATTCTGTCCCGTTGTCTGAGCGTATTTGTCTAACTTTTAGCTTGTAGAGGGATTCCAGTGTGGTTACTAATTCCTTGAATGTCTCCAAAGTTTCTGATTTGGATTTCAGAAACATTACCCAAGTGAACCTTGAGTAGTCATCAGTGACCACAAAGCAGTACACGTCGCCTGCAATGCTCCTTGTACTAACTGGACCAAACAGATCCATGTGACGAAGCTCAAGAGGAAGTTCTATTGAATGAACTTTCTTTTCCTTATGAGACTTCTTTGTCTGTTTGCCTTTCTTGCATGCTACACAAAAATCAGGAAGTTGGAAGTTCTTGACATTCACTCCTCTCACTAAATCCTTCTGAATCAAATGATTCATCTTCCTTTGACTAATGTGTCCCATTCTCCGATACCAGGAGATTGAATCCTTCTCAGTAGCTTTAGATAAAACACTGAACCTCATGATCGTTGTAGCAGCTGTTGATAGATCCAAGACATAAAGGTCTTTATATCTTGAAGCAGTCATCAGAACTTGGTCCTCTGGGATCATATATTCTTTCTTCAGCACATAACACTTCTGGTTATCGAAGATGACTTTAAATCCTTTATCACAGATTTGGGAAACAGAAAGTAAGTTGTTCTGAAGTTGTTGAATGTAGTTCACCTTATCAAACTTAACTTTCTGATTTCCCACTTCTCCCTGAGCTGTGATATAGCCTCCTTTGTTTCCTGCAAAGGAAACATGCCCTCGTTTTATTTTTTTGACGTTAGATAAAAGGTCTCTATTTCCTGTCATGTGCCTGGATGCTCCGCTGTCTATAATCCACGTGTTAGTCTCAGCACTGTATCGAACACCCTGCACATACAAAGTAAATGAATTAGTTTAGGTTAGGAACCCAAGCTTTTACTGTCTTGGGTTTCCCAGAGGCATCACACATCATAAACTCCACCCATTGACCCTTAGAGGGTGAGGGTAGCTCAGGTTCCTTCTTGTCATCAGTATTAGACACGTAGGTGGACTTTTCTTTCCATAAGCCAGATTTGTGCAATGCCTGTTTATGATAAACAGTCGTCTGGCTTACAGGTTGGACTTTAGGTTCACTAGCTCTTCTAGGTGGAGTTAGAGAACTCCGCTTAGAAGACCTAGGTTTAGAGTCCTGAAGATCAATCTTCTTCCTAGGTGTCTGATAGAAATGACAATAGGAAGCAATGTGTCCACATTCTCCACAGTTGTAGCAAGACCTGCTATCAACTTTATGAGTAGACTTTCTTTGTGGAGAAGTGCATGACACTCTAGTAACATCAATCACTTTAGTTTTTGACTCTTGTATGTTTGATGTTTTCTCTGATTTAACAAAATTTACTGTTTTAACCTGTTTCACTTTTTGATTAACTGGTTTTTGACTTGAAGCATGTGAAAAAGTAGCATTTGAAGTCCTTTTAGGTTCTGATTTGACTCTGTTTGACCCTGACTTTAAGTTAACTTTTTCAAATTCATTTTCCAGGCTAACACAAGGCAATTTACCCTTTGCCTTTGAAGTGGCCTCCTTTTGTGTGTTTCCAGTGTCATAGATGAACATAGGGAATCTGGATCACTTACAAGAGGAGTAGTCACTACATGATCCTTGATGGGATTACTACTTTAAGGTCTAGACTTAGTGTTCATCAAGGTCTCAGGTGGTGGTAGAACCACTTTATAACCCAGTCCCTCCCCGTTGTTCCTTTCTTTTACTAAGTGTTGGACTATGTGCGACGAACTAGTCCAACTATGCGGTTTCTATTTTAGTGAATTGACTTCTACTTCTAGAACTGCCTTTTGTTTCTTAGTGTCTTCTAGGGAGTTTAGATAGTACCTAATGTCATTTGCTTGGTTAAAAGCCACTATTTCGGTTTCCCTAAGTTGTTTAGTCAATAGGTCTATTTTTTCTTTATAACTATGCTCATTTTGTTTTAGTACTCTATTAGCCTCTGTGCACAGATGTAAATCTTTTACTAAGTTATCATTATGATCTAATAACCTAGCAATTTTTCATCTATGCTATTCCTAAAAGTATCACAATCAGAACAAGCATGATTATCAAAAATTTGGTCAGTGGTACTTACCTGAGTTGGTTCAGAAGAGTTAGCCATCAGTGTAGCATCAGATGTTTCTGGTTCTGGTGATTCTGACTTTTCTGTCTCTGACGTGGAAACTTCCTCAATTGGTTTGTAACTGACCTCGGCTGCAGTTGTTTCTTCACTATGTGACATTGCCATCTCAACTGCTAGATCACCTTCACTCGCAGAATCATTATCAATATCCTCAACACTGGCAATGTTAGATTCTCCTGGTGAGACAAACCTAAAACTCCAATCCTGTCCTTTATCATCATGAGCAGTTAAGGCTTTTGGATCCTTGTTTGATGAAGTAGAACTAGAGGCTTGCTTGTCTTGGCGAGTAAAGGATGAGAACGGGTTCCCACTCCCCGTCTTCTTTGGCTTGACACATTCTCTTTTGAAGTGCCCCTTCTCACCACAGTTGAAGCAGGTCACTTTACTCTTGTCGAAGCCAAAGGTGGTATCCTTAGTAGCAACCAAGTTCTGTCCAGTCTTTTTCACAAACGTCTTCGCCCTCCGGACATCACTTGCTAAGGCCCACATTATATTCATTCTCTCAAGCTCCATCTCATCCACCTACTCGTAGTCCTCATCTGCCAGATGGCAGTTTCCAATCTTCCCGGCAACAAGTCCATCATATGAATGAACCACTGCTGCTAAAAGATCCATATGCTCTCGAGCTACTTCCACGGTCACATTACCGAGGTTCTCGATCTTTAGTTTGGTAGCGTTTGCTTCTGATCCAATATAATGGGTACATGATGACCCAGACGTGTCTGATCCAGAAGGAGAAGCATGTGAAGGACCTGACGAGCTAGACACAAAAGCAGTCTGGAGTGGTGCTCCAGATGTCTTAGCTTGAGGCGTGGCGTTGTATAAAGCTGGATTTTGTGTGTACGAAGACTTCTGAGCTCTATACTTCATCCTTAGTGCTTTTTCTCGCAACTTAAGAATGAAGTCATTTATATCCAGCTTTACAAGTATTCCATTCTGTCTCAGGTTCGACACGAATGTAGCCCACTTATCAGGCAATCCGTCTGCGAAGTTGCTTACTTTCTCTTCCAAGGAAGTAGCCACTCCATGTGTATGCAATTCGCTCATCAAGTGGTAGAATCTGTCTATGACTTCGTCTAAACTTTCATTACCAATTGATGAGAAGTTATCGAATTCCTTCTTTAACTCCTTTGCCTTGATTGCCTTCAATGATGCATTCCTATCATATCTCTTCTCTAGCTCATCCCACAGTTTCTTGGACTGCTTGTTCTCTGAATACTGGTGGAGTATGTCTTTGGGGATAGACTGAGTGATCAATGCATAAACTCTTTTCTCTGCATTGTACTTTACTTTCTGTGCGTCTGTCATCCCGCTTAATGTTAGCTTAGCTCCATCAGCTCCCACCGGTGTACTATAACCAATCTCAATGGCTTCCCACAGATTAGGATCTACTCCATTAAGGTAGATCTCAAAACGTTGTTTCCAGTGGGGAAACTCATCTAAAGTCAAAAGCTTTGGTGGTTTATTGTGATTCCCCACCTCACTCTCAAGCAACAGCAGGTTCTGTATCCTTGAGTCCTTCCCAGCAGTAAAGGCTGACATCTGATCTTCCATGACTAATAAACTTATAATCTAATCAAACAAACTTTCACCGATGCGACTGAAGGATGCGAATGAGCTAATCGTGCGTATAAACTATGCGATTGGTTTAATCGTGCGGCTGAACTGGGCGATTGGTTCAGTCGTGCGAATGAATCTGGTGCGTATGAGCTATGCGAATGAACGGTTCAGTCGGCTGAATGAGTGTGCAACTATGTCCAATCGTGCGTATGAGCAATGCGAATGGAGTCCAGTCGTGCGAATGATTCACTCGTGTGACTGAAGCTGCTGTTTTGCGAAAATTTCTAGGTTTGACGGGTTTCAGCCGTAAAGATTCGAAATTTCACAAGTTCTAATCGCCTAAGTCCGTAGAAACCAAACTTCGATGAGCAGGGAACTTCCAAGATCACTTTTGATGCCAAAGATTGCGTTTTTTAGTGCAAAAACACAAACTTTTATGCAATCTTGATTGAATCAACACGCAATCAAGAGCCAAAAGCTCTGATACCACTTGTTAGGACCTGGTATTTGACCGAAATACCTGGAGATTAACGTGTAAACCAGATCAAATAGTGCGGAATCCTATTTGATTGGCGATCCAATCAGTGAGAACACACGAAGAATCAATCAAGGATTGAAACTAAAGTTAGAAATCGATTGGGAATCGATCAAATGTGTTCTATGAACTTGGAGAACGAATTGGAAGGTTTCTGGACGGCTAGGGTACGTCTGGAATCGTAATTGATCGAGTTACCTCTGTTTTTCACGAATTGAGTTGTATTTATAGGTTGGCCCTATCCAATCGTGCGACTGAACCATTAGTTTGGTTCAGTCGTGCGATTGAACCATGCGGTTGATTCATTTGTACGACTGAGTGTTCAGTCGTGCGACTGAGCCAATCTTATGTTACAATCGTATGACTGATCCAGTCTCCTGGTTCAGTCGTGCGACTCAGTCAATCGTGTGAAGTTCTTCATGCGTATGATTCATTCACATGATCCATTCGCATGAGAACTTCATTAAGTTAAATTTGAATGTTTTAATTAATAAATATAACATAATGTGCAACCATTCAAATAATCATAAACCCAATCAATTCAGTCACGACTCATTAATGAACTATTAAACATTATAACTAACAGACTATCAATATCATTTCATTAATCATACCAAACAAGATCTATTACATCACATATCATGATCTAGGGACATACATGTATCAACAAAAACATACTATTGATTTTGATGATTGATGCAATTTTTGAGTTATACTGTCATTTATGTTACAACCATTAATTCGGACGTGGAACCGTTGGATAATATAGGTAGCGCTACTTAGAAAATAATTTCCTGTACCAACAGGATGAGTGTTGTGATGCTATATTATCTGATTTATGAATTATGTTATGACAGTATGGTTGATCTGATTATTAAGTAAGGTTTGGTTGTATTTGATGCATTAATAATATTTTGTGTAACATAAACCTATGAACTCACCAACATTGTGTTGACTATTTTGAGTATGCTTTTTTAGGAATTCATCATGTCTAACAGCTTAATGTTCTCTTTTGATATGTATAACGGCTAGAGAGAAGTAATGGGGAAAGTCTGTGTGAATCTAACTGTGAATATGTATGATCTCAGCATATCGGTGGACGATCATTTCCACTGTTAATGAAGATGTAGGAGTTAGAAATTATGTTGTAATAGGATTATATTTAGATCAAATTTTGACTATCATGATTTAATGTAATCCTAAACTTATTATTATCTCATAAATTATGTTATGTCTATTTGTTATATGTTGTTGTGCTATCTGGTAATCTCTGTTAATCAATGAGTTCTGTACAAACAAGTCACACCCAAATAGTCATCTCACGCTTCTGAGGGATGTGACAAGTTTTTATTATTAAGTTATGTAATAACTTTAATGGATAAAACACATCAAATATGTAAACAACTTGTAATAACTTCGGGATATATAAATAATTCATTTCATAAAGGTATAGAGTTTATTAATCATTTTTTCGATAAATAACTAGATGGAAAGTTTTATTAAAAATTTATTAAGTTATAAAATGAATTCAAATAAACTTATACAACTTTATAAGTAATTATGAATTTTAATTATTAAGTAAAAATAAATAATCAAGTTATAAGGTTTAAAAGCTTATAAAAGTTTTAAAGATTAATAACTAATTAATTTGATTTATTATTCAAATTGGTTTGGATAAGTCTAGGGTTTACTTTGTAATTTCCT
Source organism: Flaveria trinervia (assembly GCA_025506515.1). Lineage (NCBI taxonomy): Eukaryota > Viridiplantae > Streptophyta > Magnoliopsida > Asterales > Asteraceae > Flaveria > Flaveria trinervia. The sequence continues at coordinate 62,086,575 of CM046452.1, read as the reverse complement.
AAACTTAATTTAAAGGTTTTAGCATGAAATAATAAACAACATAAACTTTAGGGACCAAAGGTGTAACTTTTCAACTCAACCCCCTTACCCCGTCGACCCTGGGCCACCACCTCCGGCCGAATGCCGGTGACTTCCCCGATGCCTGAAAACCCTCAAATTTATCACTTAATTGATGCCAACCATTTTGTGGAACTGTTTCGAACTTAATGGTGTGTGTTAATTTCGGTTTTGGTCGGTTATTGAGATGTTTGAGCTCGGTAACCGATCGCCATTAAACTTCAAGCCGTTCGACCATTAAAACACTATAATAGTCAAATTAATTGTAACTAAATCAAACGTTTAACTATTCCTAAACTCTTAACAATCATAATTTCATCGGAATCACTCTTAAACAATCCGAGCAATTCTCATGATTAAATGCAACCTGCAGTCGAGGTGTCATCATCTTTCACGCATCCTAAACTCAAATTGATAGAGGGTTATTGTTTCTAATTATCCTCCAAATCTTCACACAAATTTAATTTGGATATCATCATCATTTTCATATCAAACCAATTCAAGTATGGGTCGTGTCTGTTGTATAATCTTCCTCATCGTTCTCGATCAAAATCAAGTAAGCTAATCATAGATTTAGGTTCGTTTAAGCATGGGGAACAAAATCCCATGGTTAATTTGATTTGCAACATCGTTTGATACATCAATTTGACATATTTCGTTCTAGGGTTCTTGGGGATTTGGGGGCGCTTCTTTAAATGGGTTTAAATAAATTTTAAACCAATGGAAACCAAGGCTGCGGCCCTGGTTCACTGGTTAAGTCACTGTCTCAACTTTGAGGTCCTGGGTTCGAACCCTGGCACCCTCAAACATTTTTATAGGCCTTTTAGCCCTTTATTAATTATAGAAAATTTCTAATAAATTAAAAATGGTTTTTTTAAATTTAGCTATTTTTAAAGACACCAAATAATTTTCTGTAATTTTTCTAAATTTAAATAAGTAAAAATCTTTTTAATAAAACATTTTAAAGGTTATTCTTGGGTTATTTATATTAAAATGGATTTTAATAATTAATCAATTATTTTGGTCCAAACGTTTCTTTAAATCAATAACTTAAATTGTTGAGACATTTTTAATTATTCATGGACTTGATTGATTTATATCCTCTTTATTAAACCAAAACATAAACAATTCATTATTTTACTTAATTATTTAAACCCACAAATTCCAATTGAAACCCTAGTTCATGTCTAATTGATAATCTTATTATTGAACTTAATTTTGGAATTAATACATTTAAGTAACTTGTAAAAGAAATCATTGGAGCCTCGTTTAATTTCTTATCATCACCTTATATATATATCATGTGAGTTCTTCATGTCCTCTTTTTACTTTATTTCACACATTTTGAGGTGAAACATGTTAAATTTATCAACTTACACTTGTAAACATCTTGATACTTGTAAACATCTTTACCTTTTGTCATGGTTATTTATGTTATTATAAGTCTTATTTGAGATACATATTTTGTTTACAATCATTAACTATTGCTAGCCTGGCGACGTCTTAAATCTTTGGGCCTGACAAGCCTATTTGGTGCTAAAGTCGATGTATTGCCGGCTCCTGATGATGTATGCTTGTTCATCATGGGAACCAAGTACACTTAGCCAATCTTATAAACTTGTAATCAAGTCAAGTTGTAACTATATGTGTTGTATAAACTTGCTAACTCATAGCCATTGACATGAATTGCTACTTGTAAACCTTTCTATATATATATACATATATATATGCGTGTGTTTAACCCATGGGAACTCACCAACTTTCAAAGTTGACCATTTATTTTTTAACATGTTTCAGGTTTGATACTTGAGGATACTCTTCTTGCTCATATAGGACTTGGACTTAGATAAATTAAACATCTTATGTTGTTGATTATATTTTTGTGTATTGTAATGACTTAATATTTGTATTGTTCAATGAAAATGATATTTAATAATATTTCAACTTATTTAGTTCCATGTGCTATGAACAATCGTTTCATATTCGTCCGCCCCGATGATTCCGCCGTCGGTCGGGGTGTGACACTTTTGCACCATGTAAAAGACGTTAAAAATGGGCCGTGAAACTCAACTCGAAATGTGATGAATCAAGAGAAAAAAAGGCTTCAAAGGATGAGAGCAAACAAACGATCAAGCACCTATAAGTAGTTATAATTAAGTGTTTAGGCACGTCTAAAACCGATAGGTATATTCGGTCAGTTTCGGTCGGCGAACAACAAATACAAAATATAGGTATTTATGAGTACGTCCATATATAAATAATTAATTTGATTACATGTTTAGTTGATCCCATTTTAAATACATATTTATGTAAATATATTTTACACCCTACTATACTCTAAAAGAGTAATACTAATGTTAGCACTTATAATAATAATATAGTAGACATACTAATGATATTAGTAACAATTATAGTAATAATATTAAACATGCTAATAATATTAATATAAAACATAAAATAAAAAAATAAAACACACACCACACTATACAAAGTCAAACACACACACAATCACCATCCCACTTACACCTACACACACACCCTGCACACACGCTGCACACACCTTCACACACCCTTCACACACCCTTCACACACCCTTCACACACCCTTCACACACCCTTCACACACCCTTACACACCCTTCACACACCCTTCACACACCCTTCACACACCCTTCACACACCCTTCACACACCCTTCACACACCCTTCACACACCCTTACACACCATACGCACGCACACACCCGAACACAGACACACCTACGCACATACTCTAGCACACACACATCGCATATATATATACATACTCATGTAATAGCACATTCACATCTCTCTCTCTCTCTCACACACACACACCCATATATATATATATATATATATATATATATATATATATTTATTTATTTATATTATATATATGTATATATATATATGTATATATATATATATATGTATATATATATATATATGTATATACATATGTATATATATGTATGTATATATGTATATATGTATATATATATGTATATATATATATATGTATGTATATATATGTATATATATATGTATATAATATGTATATATATATATATGTATATATGTATATATATGTGACCAAACCTCTCATTCTTTCAGAGTTAAGATGATCTTCCTTCAATGCCTCATCTTGAAACTCTTTGACTTGTTTCATCACATCCGTGGTCATGATCAACTGATATGCTTTCACCCGAATCGGCTTAGGTCTCTCTTTTCGGCTAAGGGCATCCGCCACCACATTGGCTTTGCCTGAATGGTAGTGGAACTCACAATCGTAGTTCTTTATAAGTTCCAACCACCATCTCTACCTCATGTTCAGATTTTTCTGCTCAAAGAAGTACTTCAAGCTCTGTAGTCAGTGAAAATGGTGCCTCCAAATCTTTAGTGCAAAGACCACAGCTACTAGCTCCAAGTCATGAGTAGGACAATTAACCTCATGAACCTTCAACTATCGGGATACATAGGCTATGACCTTCCCTCTCTGCATTGACACACACCCCAACCCCGAGTAGGAAGCATCATAATAAACCACTAGATCTTCACTTCCATCGGGTAATGACAGAACAGGAGCTTGAGTTAATCTCGCATTCAATTCTTCGAACGCCTTCTCTTGAGCTTGATCCCATACAAATTTCACATCTTTCTGGGTCGACTAGGTTAGTGGAGAAGCGATGTTGGAAAAGTTTTGGATGAATCTTCTGTAGTAGCCCACCAAACCTAACAAAATATGAATCTCAGATGGCATCTTTGGAGACTTCCATTGCATAACTGCCTCCACCTTTACCGGGTCCACCATAATCCTGTCAGCATTTACCACATGACCCAAAAGCTGAACTTCGCACAACCAGAATGCGCACTTAGAGAACTTGGCGTACAACTTCTCCTTTCTCAACGTTTCCAGAACCTCCAGAATGTGATCGGCATGCTCTATGTAGCTCCTCGAATAATTCAGAATATCGTCAATAAACACAATCACTGATCTATCCAACATCGGCTGACACACGGTTCATCAGATCCATAAAAGCAGCTGGCGCATTGGTCAAACCAAAAGATATGACAAGAAACTGGTGGTGACCGTAACACGTGCGAAAAGCTGTTTTAGGGATATCTTGCTCCTTCACCTTCAACTGATGGTAGCCAGATCGAAGGTCGATCCTTGAAAACCAACTAGCACCTTGAAGCTGATCGAACAAATCATCTATTCTCGGTAAGGGGTATCGGTTCTTCACCATCAACTTGTTCAGCTCACGGTAGTCAATACACATCTTCATACTACCGTCTTTCTTTTTCACAAACAGGACAAGAGCACCCCTAGGAGAGAGAATCGGCCTAATGAACCCCTTATCAAACAGCTCTTGCAACTGCTCCATCAACTCTTTCATCTCCGTCGGAGCCTGTCACACCCCAACCTTTACGGTGGAAACGTTGAGGAGTGGGAGTTAAAATCGTTCACAGCCACATAATGCTATTATTAAATCCAAATATATTAATCATAAGTTCAAAGGTATATTACAAACATAAGTCTCAAAGAAAGTAAATAACATAACATAAGATGTAACAAACCAATTCATTTCATTTATTTAGCTAGGTCCATTCCTAGTTGTGAAAGCACTTCAAGATGTCAATCAAACTTGAGAATTTCCTGAAACATGTTAAAAATAAAATGTAAACAATAATGTTGGTGAGGTTTCCATAGTTTTCAATACACAAGTATATAAAAGATGGCAATTCATGTTGTAAGTTAGAGAAAAAAGTAACTAGGGATGTAAGACAGAATGCACAATCAAACCTTGATAAAGTTTTGCAAGTCTCAAACGTTTACAAGTATATACAATTAGCTAAGTGTACTTGGATTAACCAAGCAGGCTTGTCAGGCCCATAGATCTAAGACATCACTAGGCTAGGAATAGTTAATGATTGTACATATATTCGACATTACATGGTAGCTACAAGGTTCAACTAACCACAACACACAAGTAAATTGCCATAAGTTTACAAGAATCAAACGTTTACAAGTGCAATGATTATAAAGTAACATGTTTCACCCCAAAGTGTGAAAATATGAAAAAGTGGTATAGAAATACTCACATGATCAAATTAGTATATATTGGATGATTAATAAGAAATAATTACAAGCATTGTTTCAACGTAGCCCTTCACAATGCACCTAAAATATGTATATTTACAAGATAAGTTTTGATGATAAATTTAACGATTTAATTTGAGGTCTAGGGTTTCAATTTGGTATTTAGTGCTTGCCAAACAATTATGTTTTAACAATATGGAATCAATTATATTTATTAAAATCAAAGAATTTTGTTATATTTTATGTAAAGTTTTATATATAAATATAACATTTATAACAAGTTTGGTATATAAAGATTTAAATAAGGTCTAAAACATAATTTAAACAATAGTTTAAGAACTACATTTGAGATAATCATATTTGTAGAATGTAACATATATTTTTTTTATATAAACAATTAGACTAATTATATTATTCTTGATTATTTATCAAAAGTAGAAAAAATGTTTATTTTTAAAGAAACAAATCTCAGAAAACAATTAAAAACATTTTAGAAAATTCAGCTTTTATAAATGAGTTTTTTTAATAATTTTCAAAAGATTTAGGTTTGGTTTTGAAGGCTAAAATCCTTAAAAAGAAAACATGAGGTTCCCCGGATTCAAACGGAGGACCTCCTGTTTAGGGGTCTAATGCGTTACCAGCGAACCAAGGGCCGTGGCTGTGTTAGGTCTCGGCCCCTAATTCTTAAAAGCATACTGTAACATCTTGTATTTTTGGTTAACTAATAGTTAATCTCGTTTATTCTTGTAGGGACTATTACTTTTTCATGAAACTTGTGGGTGGTTGTGTTTATCTATTATTAGTCTTAATCCATTAATGTAAAAGATTATAGTTTATTTATTGAATTGAACATAAAAATAAATAATAATGGTAAATAATATCTTATAATAAAAATAATAACGACGTTAATAATAAAAATAATATTAATAATAATAACAACAATAAATGATAACTATAATGATAATAACTTATAAAGAATTATAAACTTAAAAATGTTAAAACTTAAAGTAATAAAGTTGAGGCGGGTGTTTTGTCATTTTAGAAACTTAATATGGGAGTTTTTACATAAAATAATAAACATTTATAACTTGAGGGGCTATTTGTGTAATTTTTGAAAAACCAAATTATTTTCCCCCGTAAAACCGGTGACCGGCTCCGGCCACCGCCGGCCATTTCCCCGTGAACTCCGGCAGCCCTAAAACCCTTTAAAACGTCAATTTACGAACCTAAAACCGTTTCCAATCGATTCATGGGCATGATTCGACACTAGAGGTGTGTAATAATTGAGTTTAATCGAGTTAAAGCTTCGGTTTCAGGTTTGAAACATTCTATTAAACTTGCTTTCAATCATCGGACCGTTTGTGCATTAAAGATCAATAATAATCAAATTAATTGAACCCACTCAATCATTTAACCGTTTCTACTCGATTCCTATGTACAATTTCAGTCTAAACACCTGAAATCATCGCACATAGAAACCTATTCCATCGCGAAACTCAGTCTGACTGAACTCCAGTCTTCGAGCGTTATATATTTCAATTAGTTGAGGGCTTAGAACCGTGAGCCTCACTCGAAGATTCACACAAGTTTAATTGGTTAACATCAGCAATTGCACCTGGAACGAATTCAAGCCTCGGTCGCAACTCGTCTGCAAGTGTTCTTACCTGCATAAACATCGAATCGGGTAATTAATTGTGTCCGTAGACTCGAAATCACATGGGGAATCAAAGCCCCATGTTCATTCACGAAGACTGTATTGTTTTAATCTTCGATTTTGGGTTTGATTAATCTAGGGTTCTTATGAAATTGGGGCTATTCTGAAACGAGTGTTTTTAAGATTTGAGAACCAAGTAAAACCGCGGCTAAGGCCTTGGTTCACTGGTTCCCCACTCACATTCCGAATTAGAGGTCCCGGGTTCGAACCCGGCGACCTCCAATTCAATTGTTTTTGGCTTTTCAGCCTTTAAAAAAAATATATAGAATTTTCTAAAAATTATAAAAAGTGATTTTGTAAACTTTGGTTATTTTTAAAGCTATCCTATTATCTTTCTACAAACTTACCACTTTAAACACCTTACCAATTTTCTTATAAAATAAAATTTAACAAAGTTATTTTTATAAGAATAGACTTATATAATATTGGTAAATCATGTAACTACTATTTAAATACTATACAATTAAGGCTTTAAATATGATAATTATAAAATTATATATTTTATAATTAACCTTCACAAATTGTTATAAAGGATTTAATTTTCTTAAAATTGGATACATGACATTTTCTCTTGGATTAAGCATATATATGATCTCCCTGACCAACGTCATTTAAAACCCTCAAAATACCAATTTGAAACCCTAGTCTCGTTTAACTATTAATTATATTAAATTGTAACATTGTAAATATATACTTGTTTTAGGTGCGTTGTGAATGTCCACGTTGAACGTTGCTTGTTATTATTCATATTAATCATCAATTATATATTATTTGATCATGTGAGTACTTCCATATCCCTTTTTCATATTTTTACACTTTGGGGTGGAACATGTTATCCTATTATCATTACACTTGTACACATTTTGAGACTTGTAAACGTTCTGGCAATCCTCATGTAAGTTGTGGTTAGTTGGACTTTTTGTGATTACCATGTTATGGCACTATATGTACAATCATTAACTATTGCTAGCCCAGTGAAGTCATAGATCTATGGGCAAGACAAGCCTGCTTTGGTTGATCCAAGTACACTTAACTTATCGTATATACTTTAAACATTTGAGACTTGTAAAATTTTGTCGAGGTTTGATTGTTGCATTGTTCATGACATCTCTAATCACTATGTTCACTAACTTATGACTTGAATTGCCATCTTTTATATATGCTATGTATTTAAAACTATGGAATGCTCACCAACATTATTGTTGACCCCCTTTATTTTTAACATGTTTCAGGAAATGCCCAAGTTTGATTATCTACACATTGAAGCTTGCACATCTAGGAATGGACCTAGATTAATAAATAAAATAGGATGAATTGTTACAATTTATGTTATGTTTTTATATCCTTTGAGACTTATATTTGTAATGTGACAAATGAAACTTATGTGTAAAATATATTTGGATTTTTAATAGCGTTATGTGGCTATGAACGATCTTAACTCTCACTCCTCGACGTTTCCGCCGTCAAGGTTGAGGTGTGACAGATTGGTATCAGAGCCCATAACTATAGAGATCTAGGTTATTAGAATTGGTGACCTAGGCTATAGTATGCATGAACCTTATAGAATTATATTTCTATCTTGTAACTTATATACTTTTCATGCTACATAATGCTATGCCTCTTATGTGCAAATTGATGCCTTAGCATAGGATTGCCTAAACATTGTTATTCGTCTCCCTAAACTTAACTTTGACTCTTTGATTCCCCCGAACATGAACTCTCTTAATCTTATTCTCGTCGACACGTGGAATCTTATGCTTATGTTATGACTTGAATCTTTAGACGATATGTCTAATCTATATAAATCCCATCAAGGTTTTGACTCTATGAACCTAAGAAATATTGTGTGACACATAGACACCTGTATCCTGGTTTTCCTGGCAAAAGGCCCTCGGGCTAAGGCAAGCATATCGCGTAAATCCTACGGGACTAGTTATGCTTACTTGGGGATTTCTGGGATGAGTGATAAACTATGGTCAACATACACAAGTTTCTAAGGTAAATGGGTCAATTCACCTTGACGTGTCAACGTTTTCAAATGGTAATGCGTTACCAAATGGAAACATCCCGTGTACCTTAAAAACCCTTAGCTTATCTTTGTTAAACTACTATCCTCTATTATCCCTGCTCCTATAACTAACTCATTTTTATATATTCAGCATGTCTCGTCACCATGGAAAGCGTGGAAGTTCCAACCGTAAGCTGGCTGCCATGATTGCACGACAAATGGCTGCCGTTCTCCCGACTATGGTGGCTGAACTCAATAGCACACTAATGCCTAATAGCAACAACAACATCAATGGGAACAATAGTGGTGCTAATGGAGATAATAGCAACAATCAAAATGAGAACAATCAACAAGGGAACAACCGTACATGCACCTTCAAACACCTTAACTCGTGCAAACCCACTAGCTTTAGTGGAAAAGAAGGAGCCACTGGACTTCTCGAGTGGTTTGAAAGTATGGAGAATACGTTCATTGTTAGCGAGTGTCCCAACGAGTTCAAGGTTCGCTATGCCACAAGTGTTCTTCAACAACGAGCACTCACATGGTGGAATAGTGAGAAGAGAAACCGTGGAACTGAGGCTGCTTTGGCCTTGTCCTGGGAGGAGTTCAAGGAGGTTATGATTCAAAAGTTTTGTCCAAGGAGCGAGTTACAAAAGCTGGAGGAGGAATTCTGGAATCTCAAACAAGATGGTGGGAATCATTTGGCTTATTCCACCCGACATCATGAGTTGAGTATGCTTCTACCTCACATGGTAGACACCGTGCCCCGTAACATTGAAAAATTTATCAAGAGGGTGCCACCTCAAATTCAAGATGATGTGGTGGGTAGTAGGCCCACAACCTTGGAGGAGGCGATTACTATTACTGCACAGCTCACTGAGAATCATATAAGAGCTGGCACGATGTCGGCAAAGGGCTCCAAGGCTATAGCGAAGGTGACACCTCAGGCAACAAAGGAGGTAAAGGCCGAGTCATCTTCTCAAAACAGGAAGCGTAAGTTCACCCCGACACGCAACTACGCTGTGACCGCCCCCAATGCTCCCCAAAAACAAATGGTGGTTGCGAATCAAGCTCCCATGGCTAAAGTTTATGCTGGGCCACATCCGATGTGTAACACGTGCAAGTACCATCATTCAAGCAACATGCCATGCCAAGTCTGCTCGCTGTGTGGAAAATATGGTCATTTGGTGGCTACTTGTCTTCGTGCACCAAATAACACTGCCATGCTTACCAACCGAACTTGCTACAACTGTGGCGAGGCTAGCCATATTCGCCCTCAATGTCCTCGCAATGCGGGAACTGTGCCACCGGCTCGTGGAAGGGCTTTCAACATCAACGCCAACCAAGCGCAAGCCAACAACGACGTGGTGAATGGTACGTCGTTAAATTTTTTTTCTAGTCCTTTTCTTGTTTTGCAAAAATTTCCTATCTATGTTCATCATATCAATAATAGGTTGTTACCAAACAGGTATGTATCTTGTAAATAATCATTATGCAGCTGTGTTGTTTGATTCGGGTGCCGATAGGAGTTTCGTGTCCTTGGAATTCGAACCTATACTTTCTAAACCGCGTGCAAAACTGGAGAAATCTTTCACGGTCGAGGTTGCCGATGGAAAATCTATTGTCGTTGATGTCGTGATACACGACTGCACCTTGAGCCTTAACGAACACGAGTTCTCCGTCGACCTTATTCCTATGCAATTGGGAAGCTTTGAGGTTATCATTGGCATGGATTGGTTAGCCAAGCACCGTGCGGAAATTCTATGTTTCGAGAAGTGTATCCGAATTCCGTTACCGACTGGAGATACTTTGAAGGTCTTTGGGGAGAAATCATCTCAAAGACTCAAACTCATGTCTTGTATCAAGGCCCGCAAGTGCTTAAGTAAAAACTACATGGCTTTCATGGCATATGTAGTTAATATGAAAGCCAAGGGTAAGGAGTTGAAGGACATTCCTATTGTGCGAGACTTTCCCGAAGTTTTTCCCGAAGATCTTAAAGGGTGACCTCCCGTGCGAGAAGTTGAGTTCAAGATTGATTTAATCCCTGGTGCAAACCCTGTGGCTAAATCGCCTTATCGTCTTGCACCTTCTGAAATGCAAGAGCTCGTTAGTCAACTGCAAGAGTTGACCGATAAGGGTTTTATTCGCCCTAGTTCATCACCATGGGGCGCACCTGTACTATTTGTGAAGAAGAAGGATGGTTCATTCCGTATGTGCATCGATTACCGCGAACTCAACAAGCTTACTATTAAAAACCGATACCCTCTTCCTCGAATCGATGACCTCTTCGACCAACTTCAAGGAGCAACTCAATTCTCGAAGATCGATCTACGTTCTGGGTATCATCAATTACGTGTTCATGATGATGACATTCCAAAGACCGCTTTCCGTACTCGATATGGACACTACGAGTTCATGGTCATGCCTTTTGGCCTGACCAATGCGCCTACTGTGTTCATGGATCTCATGAATCGAGTATGTAAACCGTATTTGGATAAATTCGTGATCGTGTTTATTGATGACATCCTTATTTATTCCAAGACAAAAATCGATCACGAGACACACTTGCGACAAGTACTTGGACTTTTGAAGAAAGAGCAATTATACGCCAAGCTTTCCAAGTGTGAATTTTGGTTGGAGGAAGTTCAATTCCTAGGGCACGTGGTGAATAACCAAGGAATTCATGTGGATCCTGCTAAAATTGAAGCTATGAAGAATTGGTGTGTTCCCACAACCCCAACCGAGGTTCGTTCTTTTCTGGGTTTAGCAGGATACTACCGTAGGTTCATAGCAAATTTCTCGAAGATTGCTAAACCATTAACGGCGCTAACCCAAAAGAATCGACTTTTTGAATGGGGACCCGAGCAAGAAGAGGCTTTCGAGACATTGAAACGCAAGTTGTGTAATGCTCCTATTCTCACACTACCCGATGGAAACGACGACTTTACTGTATATTGTGATGCTTCTAATCAAGGTCTTGGTTGTGTTCTCATGCAACGAGGCAAAGTTATAGCATACGCGTCGAGACAATTGAAGGTTCATGAAGTTAACTACACAACGCATGATCTTGAACTTGGTGCTGTGGTTTTTGCATTGAAGATTTGGCGACACTACTTATATGGGACGCAATGCATAGTCTACACCGATCATAAGAGTCTCCAACACGTGTTCAATCAAAAGGATCTCAACATGAGACAAAGACGTTGGATTGAGTTTATTAGTGACTACGACTGCGACATTCGCTATCATCTTGGAAAGGCGAATGTTGTAGCCGACGCACTAAGTCGCAAGGTCCACAACAAGACTGTCTCGCTTCAAGAAATCCGAGATCGAAGGCAATGGTTTGATACGTTAGGAGAATTTGATACCGAGATTCACGTGGATGTCAACGAGGCTACTATCATGCTCCAAAACATAAGGATCGATAGTGACCTCGAGTTATGCGTTCGCGAGGCTCAACAAACGGCACTAATCGACGAAGGAAAAGATGAAGATTTGATGACTAACGTACGGTCACAATTGGAGACAAAACCGAACGGCATGTGGTATTTCTTGAATCGACTCTGGATCCCGAATCGCGACAACCTTCGGCACTTTATTATGAACGAAGCTCATCATACCCGATATTCCGTTCATCCTGGCTCCGATAAGATGTACATGGACCTGCGTGGTCAATATTGGTGGCCTGGAATGAAGAAAGATATCACGACTTATGTTTCCAAGTGCCTCACGTGCACAAGGGTCAAAGCCGAACATCAACGACCAAGTGGTTTACTTGAGCAACCCGAAATCCCTATGTGGAAATGGGAACATATCCATGGATTTCATAACTAAGTTACCTCGTACCCCTCGTGGTCATGATAGTATATGGGTCATTGTTGACCGTTTGACCAAGACAGCACATTTCATACCTATACGAGATACGTACAAGGTTTCAAAGTTGGCTCGAATCTATGTTGACGAAATTGTGAGTCGTCATGGCGTGCCACTGCACATTATTTCCGATCGAGATGCTCATTTCACTTCGCACTTTTGGTCATCGATGCAAGAACTCTTGGGTACTCAATTGGATTTAAGTACGGCTTACCATCCTCAAACCGATGGACAAACCGAACGAACAATCCAAACCCTCTAGGATCTGCTACGTCTTTGTGTCCTTGATTTTGGTGGTGATTAGGATACGCATTTACCGCTCGCGGAATTTTCGTATAACAATAGTTATCACTCAAGTATCAAGATGGCACCATTCGAGGCGTTGTATGGTCGTAAATGTCGTTCTCCAATCTGTTGGACTGACATTGGGGAAAATCTTATCACTGGCCCGGAACTTATTCAGGAAATGACTGACAAAGTTTCCAAAATTCGAAATAACCTTGAAGTGGCTAGAAGTCGCCAAAAGAGTTATGCCGATAAAAGACGCAAACCATTGGAGTTTCAAGTCGACGACATGGTTCTTCTTAAAGTCTCTCCATGGAAGGGTGTTGTACGTTTTGGGAAGAAGGGTAAGTTAGCCCCACGCTTTGTAGGACCTTTCAAGATTTTGAAAAGAATTGGGAAAGTGGCTTACAAACTGGAGTTACCTTCTGAACTTAGCGGAGTTCATCCTGTCTTTCATGTCTCAAACCTGAGGAAGTGCTTGGCTGATGAAAACTTGCATGTTCCACTAGAGGAAATTCAAGTTGATGAGTCATTGCACTTTGTTGAGAAGCCTGTTGAGATTATGGATCGCACCCTGAAGAAGACCCGAACAACTACCACACCTATCGTTAAAGTTCGTTGGGAAAACAAATGTGGAGCTGAGTTCACTTGGGAGTGTGAGGATCATATGAAGGAGAGATACCCGCATTTATTCTCTTAGCTTATTCTTAATTTCGGGACGAAATTCTTTTAAGTTGGGGAGACTGTAACATCTTGTATTTTGGTTAACTAATAGTTAATCTCGTTTATTCTTGTAGGGACTATTAATGCTTTTTCATGAAACTTGTGGGTGGTTGTGTTTATCTATTATTAGTCTTAATCCATTAATGTAAAAGATTATAGTTTATCTATTGAATTGAACATAAAAATAAATAATAATGGTAAATAATATCTTATAATAAAAATAATAACAACGTTAATAATAAAAATAATATTAGTAATAATAACAACAATAAATGATAACTATAATGATAATAACTTATAAAGAATTATTAACTTAAAAATGTTAAAACTTAAAGTAATAAAGTTGAGGGGGTGTTTTGTCATTTTAGAAACTTAATATGGGAGTTTTTACATAAAATAATAAACATTTATAACTTGAGGGGCTATTTGTGTAATTTTTGAAAAACCAAATTATTTTCCCCTGTAAAACCGGTGACCGGCTCCGGCCACCGCCGGCCATTTCCCCGTGAACTCCGGCAGCCCTAAAACCCTTTAAAACGTCAATTTACGAACCTAAAACCGTTTCCAATCGATTCATGGGCATGATTCGACACTAGAGGTGTGTAATAATCGAGTTAATCGAGTTAAAGCTTCGGTTTCAGGTTTGAAACATTCTATTAAACTTGCTTTCAATCATCGGACCGTTTGTGCATTAAAGATCAATAATAATAAAATTAATTGAACCCACTCAATCATTTAACCGTTTCTACTCGATTCCTATGTACAATTTCAGTCTAAACACCTGAAATCATCGCACATAGAAACCTATTCCATCGCGAAACTGAGTCTGACTAAACTCCAGTCTTCGAGCGTTATATCTTTCAATTAGTTGAGGGCTTAGAACCGTGAGCCTCACTCGAAGATTCACACAAGTTTAATTTGGTTAACATCAACAATTGCACCTGGAACGAATTCAAGCCTCGGTCGCAACTCGTCTGCAAGTGTTCTTACCTGCATAAACATCGAATCGGGTAATTAATTGTGTCTGTAGACTCGAAATCACATGGGGAATCAAAGCCCCATGTTCATTCACGAAAACAATATTGTTTTGATCTTCGATTTTGGGTTTGATCAATCTTGGGTTCTTATGAAATTGGGGCTATTCTGAAACGAGTGTTTTTAAGATTTGAGAACCAAGTAAAACCGCGGCTAAGGCCTTGGTTCACTGGTTCCCCACTCACATTCCGAATTAGAGGTCCCGGGTTCGAACCCGGCGACCTCCAATTCAATTGTTTTTGGTTTTTCAGCCTTTAAAAAAAATATATAGAATTTTCTAAAAATTATAAAAAGTGATTTTGTAAACTTTGGTTATTTTTAAAGCTATCCTATTATCTTTCTACAAATTTACCACTTTAAACACCTTAACAATTTTCTTATAAAATAAAATTTAACAAAGTTATTTTATAAGAATAGACTTTATATAATATTGGTAAATCATGTAATTACTATTTAAATACTATACAATTAAGGCTTTAAATATGATAATTATAGAATTTATATGTTTTATAATTAACCTTCACAAATTGTTATAAAGGATTTAATTTTCTTAAAATTGGATACATGACATTTTCTCTTGGATTAAGCATATATATGATCTCCCTAACCAACGTCATTTAAAACCCTCAAAATACCAATTTGAAACCCTAGTCTCGTTTAACTATTAATTATATTAAATTGTAACCTTGTAAATATATACTTGTTTTAGGTGCGTTGTGAAGGTCCACGTTGAACGTTGCTTGTTATTATTCATATTAATCATCAATTATATATTATTTGATCATGTGAGTACTTCCATATCCCTTTTTCATATTTTTACACTTTGGGGTGGAACATGTTATCCTATTATCATTACACTTGTACACATTTTTGAGACTTGTAAACGTTCTGGCAAGTCCTCATGTAAGTTGTGGTTAGTTGGACTTTTTGTGATTACCATGTTATGGCACTATATGTACAATCATTAACTATTGCTAGCCCAGTGAAGTCATAGATCTATGGGCAAGACAAGCCTGCTTTGGTTGATCCAAGTACACTTAACTGATCGTATATACTTTAAACATTTGAGACTTGTAAAATTTTGTCGAGGTTTGATTGTTGCATTGTTCATGACATCTCTAATCACTATGTTCACTAACTTATGACTTGAATTGCCATCTTTTATATATGCTATGTATTTAAAACTATGGAATGCTCACCAACATTATTGTTGACCCCCTTTATTTTTAACATGTTTTAGGAAATGCCCAAGTTTGATTATCTACACATTGAAGCTTGCACATCTAGGAATGGCCCTAGATTAATAAATAAAATAGGATGAATTGTTACAATTTATGTTACGTTTTTATATCCTTTGAGACTTATATTTGTAATGTGACAAATGAAACTTATGTGTAAAATATATTTGGATTTTTAATAGCGTTATGTGGCTATGAACGATCTTAACTCTCACTCCTCGACGGGTTTTAAAAATTGGTTTATTCAAGAATGCCCAAATCTGCAAAACCCTAGATCATTCTTCGATCCAATTGAGCCTCGATTCATTTCAATTACAGGCTATGTCATGGGGCTTTTATTCCCCATGATGAAATGATTATGAAGATGCGTTCAATTACCCGAATGGTGATGATTCAAAGAAAAAAACTACGAAGAACAAGCCGCGATCAATGTCGATTTAGTTTGAGATGCAAAAGATGATGATAAACCAATTCGCTGCACGGATACCTTCTAGTGATCTCAATGAACAAAAGCCCTTTATCAATTATGGGTAATACCTGAGGATGGAGATCGAATGTGTTGGAGGTTCGCGGTTTTAGAGATGATTGAACACAATGATTGTGCGTATTTCAGTTGAAATTGAAGTTAGTATACATTAGGGATAGATAATCGATCGTTTGGGTTCATTTAATGGATTATTATTGGAGTTTGATGGTCGAATGGTTCTATGATTAAAGGCATCGGTTACCCATTCAATTTGGGTTTGTAATCGTCGTTTAGTAGATGCTTACATGTTCGAAACGTGTACACGACAGTTTTGGGACCGATTTTGGGTTAAAAAAACATTGGATTTCGAGGGTTTAAAGCGGTTTTGGTAGTCGCCGGAACTTGGCCAGAACTTGGCAGGGAGTTTGGCCGGAAATTCGGGTTAAAAGGGGGGATAATGGTTTGGGTTTTAAAAATTACACATTTAGTCCCTTCAGTTTTTGTTTTTATTAATTTATGCACAAAATTTCATTTAAAGTTTATTAAATTGACAAAACATCCCCCTTAACTTCCTTAATTTAAGTTTTAATTTATTTAGAACTTATTACTTATATAACTTTTATTAGTTATTATTTCTATTATTATTATTATTATTATTATATTATTATTATTACTACTACTGTTATTGATATTAGTACTAGTGTTATTATTTATTTTATTTTATTTTTAATTATTAACATTATTATTATTATTTAATTTAATAGTTATATTATTAAGTGCTATATTAAAAATTAATGGCAAACTAACAAGTAAGCATAAGTAAACCATAATTTCATAATGGGCATAAGTAGTCCTTACAAGAATAAACGAAGTTAACTTTTAATTAACGTAAAAAGACAGGATGTTACAGACTCCCCAGTTTAGAAGAATTTCGTCCCGAAATTAAGAATAAACTAAGCAAACAAATGCGGCTATTTTTCCTTCATGTGGTCCTCACGCTCCCAAGTGAACTCAGCTCCACACTTATTCTCCTAACGAACCTTGACGATTGGAGTAGTTGTGGTTCTCGTTTTCTTCATAATGCGATCCATAATTTCAACAGGTTTCTTAATGAAGTGCAATGACTCGTCGATCTAGATGTCTTCCAATGGAACATGCAGACTCTCGTCGGCCGAACACTTTCTCAAATTTGAGACATGGAACACAGGATGAACTCCACTAAGGTCTGAAGGTTGTTCCAGTTTATAAGCCACTTTCCTAACCCTTTTCAGGATTTTGAAAGGTCCTACAAATCTTGGAGCTAGTTACCCTTCTTTCCAAAGCGAACAACACCTTTCGACGGTGAAACTTTAAGAAGAACCATATCACCAACTTGGTACTCCAACGGCTTACGACGCTTATCGGCGTAACTCTTTTGTCGACTTCTTGCCACTTCAAGGTTCTTGCGGATTGTGGATACTTTATCAGTCGTTTCTTGTATGAGTTCAGGACCAGTGATGAAGTTTTCACCAATGTCAGTCCAGCAGATCGGTGATCGGCATTTACGACCATAGAGTGCTTCAAATGGTGCCATCTTGATACTCGAGTGGTAACTATTGTTATATGAAAATTCCGCGAGTGGTAAATGCGTATCCCAATCACCACCAAAGTCAAGGACACATAGTCGTAGCAAATCCTTGAGGGTTTGAATTGTTCGTTCGGTTGACCATCGGTTTGACCATCGGTTTGACCATCGGTTTGAGGATGGTAAGCCATACTTCAATCCAATTGAGTACCCAAGAGTTCTTGTATCGAAGACCAAAAGTGTGAAGTGAAACGAGCATCTCGATCGGAAATTATGTGCAACGGCACGCCATGTCGACTCACAATTTCGTCAATGTAGATGTGAGCTAGTCTTGAAACTTTGTATGTGTCTCTTATAGGTAGGAAATGTGCCGTCTTGGTCAAACGGTCAACAATCACCCATATGCTATCATGACCACGAGGAGTACGAGGTAACTTGGTTATGAAATCCATGGATATATGTTCCCATTTCCACATAGGGATTTCAGGTTGCTCAAGTAAACCAGTTGGTCGTTGATGCTCGGCTTTGACTCTTGCACACGTGAGACCCTTGGAAATATAAGACATGATATCTTTCTTAATTCCAGGCCACCAATATTGACCACGCAGGTCCATGTATATCTTATCGGAGCCAGGATGAATGGAATATCGGGTTTGATGAGCTTCGTTCATAATGAAGTGCTGAAGGTTATCACGATTCAGAATCCAAAGTAGATTTAAGAAGTACCACATGCCATTCGGTTTTGTCTCTAGTTATAACTGAATGTTAGACATCAAATCTTCATCTTTCCCTTCATCGGTTAGTGCCGCTTGTTGAGCCTCGAGAATGCATAACTCTAGGTCACTATCGATCCTTATGTTTTGAAGCATGATAGTAGCCTCGTTGACATCCACATGAATTTAAGTATCAAATTCTCCTAGCGTATCAAGCCATTGCCTTCGATCTCGAATTTCTTGGAGCGAGACAGTCTTGTTGTGGACCTTGCGACTTAGTGCGTCGGCTACAACATTCGCCTTTCCAGGGTGATAGTGAATGTCACAGTCGTAGTCGCTAATCAACTCATTCCATCGTCTTTGTCTCATGTTGAGATCCTTTTGGTTGAACACGTGTTGGAGACTCTTATGATCGGTGTAGACTATGCATTGCGTCCCATAAAGGTAGTGTCGCCAAATCTTCAAAGCGAATACCACAACACCAAGTTCAAGATCGTGAGTTGTGTATTTCACTTGATGAACCTTCAATTGCCTCGACGCGTATGCTATGACTTTGCCTCATTGCATGAGAACACAACCAAGACCTTGATTAGAAGCATCGCAATACATCGTAAAGTCATCGTTTCCATCGGGAAGTGTGAGAATAGGAGCGTTACACAACTTGCGTTTTAATGTATCGAAAGCCTCTCTTGCTCGGGTCCCCATTCAAAGAGTCGATTCTTTTGGGTTAGCACCGTTAATGGTTTATCAATATTTGAAAAATTTTCTATGAACCTACGGTAATATCCCGCTAAGCCCAGAAAAGAACGAACCTCGGTTGGGGTTGTGGGAACACACCAATTCTTCACGGCTTCACTTTAGCAGGATCGACATGAATTCCTTAGCTATTCACCACATGCCCTAAGAATTGAACCTCTTCTAACCAGAATTCACACTTGGAAAACTTGGCGTATAATTGCCCCTTCTTCAAAAGTCCAAGAACTTGTCGCAAGTGCGTCTCGTGATCGATTTTCGTCTTGGAATAAATAAAAATGTCATCAAGATCACGAACTTATCCAAATATGGTTTACATACTTGATTCATGAGATCCATGAACACAGCAGGTGCATTGGTCAAGCCAAAAGGCATGACCATGAACTCGTAGTGTCCATATCGAGTACGAAAAGAAATCTTGGAATGTCATCATCATGAACACGTAGTTGACGATACCCAGAACGTAAATCGATCTTTGAGAATTGAGCTTCTCCTTGGAGTTGATCGAAGAGATCATCGATTCGAGGAAAAGGGTATCGGTTTTTGATAGTAAGGTTGTTGAGTTCTCGGTAATCGATGCACATACAAAATGGCCCATCCTTCTTCTTCACAAACAGTACAGGTGCACCCCACAGTGATGAACTAGGGCGAATGAAACCCTTATCGGTTAACTCTTGCAGTTGACTAGCTAGTTCTTGCATTTCAGACGGTGCAAGATGATAAGGTGATTTAGCCACAGGGTTCGCACTAGGGATTAAGTCAATCTTGAACTCAACTTCTTGCACGGGAGGTAGTCCCTTAAGATCCTCGGGAAAAACCTCGGGAAAGTCCCGCACGACAGGTATGTCTTTCAATTCTTTACCCTTGCCTTTTGTATTAACTACATATCCCATGAAAGCCATGTAGTTTTTACTTAAGAAGTTGTGGGCCTTGATGCAAGACATAAGTTTGAGTCCTTGGGATGATTTCTCCCTAAATACTTTCAAAGTATCACCAGTCGGTAAAGGAATTTGGATACACTTCTCGAAGCATAGAATTTCCGCATGATGCTTGGCTAACCAATCCATACCAATGATAACATCAAAGCTTCCTAATGGCATAGGAATAAGGTTGATGAAAACATGTGTTCATTAAGGCTTAAGGTGCAGTCACGTATTACGACGTTAACGACGATATATTTTCCATCGGCGACCTCGACCGTGAAAGATCTTTCCAGATTAACAAGCAGTTTAGAGAGTATAGGCTCTAATTCCAAGGACACGAAACTCCTATCCACACCCGAATCAAACAATACGGAAGCATAATGACTATTTACAAGATACATACCTGTTTGGTAACAACCTATTGTTGGTATGATGAATATAGATAGGAAGTTTTACAAGACAAGAAATGATTAAAAGAAGTTCAACGATGTACCATTCACCACGTCATTGTTGGCTTGTGCTTGGTTGGCATTGATGTTGAAAGCCCTTCCACGAGCCGGTGGCACAGTTCCCGCATTACGAGGACATTACGGACGAATATGACCAGGCTCGCCATAGTTATAGTAGGTTCGGTTGGTAAGTAGGGTAGTGTTGTTTGGCGCACAAAGACAAGTAGTAACCAAATGCCATACTTTCCACACAACGAGCAGACTTGGCATGGGATGTTTCTTGCATGATGCTACTTGCACGTGTTACACATAGGATGCGGACCAGCATAAGCTCTAGCCATGGGGGGTTGATTTGCAACCACCATTTGTTTTTGTGGAGCATTTGGGGCGGTCATAGTGTAGTTGCGTGTCGGGGTGAACTTAAACTTCTTGTTTTAGGAAGATGACTCGACCTTTAACTCCTTTGTTGCCTCGGGTGTCACCTTCGCAGTAGACTTGGAACGCTTTGCGACATAGTGCCAGCTCTTATATGATTCTCGGTGAGCCGCACGGTGATAGTAATTGCCTCCTCCAAAGTTGTGGGCCTACTACCCACCACGACATCTTGAATTTGAGGTGGCACCCCTTGATAAATTTCTCAATGTTACGGGGCATGGTGTCCACCATGTGTGGTAGAAGCATACTCAACTCATGATGTCGAGTAGAATAAGCCAAGTGATTCCTACCATCTTGTTTGAGGTTCCATAACTCCTCCTCTAGTTTTTGCAACTCGCTCCTCGGGCAGAACTTTTGAATCATGATATCCTCAAATTCTTCTCAGGGCAACGCCATTGCAACCTCAGTTCCACGGTTTCTCTTTTCACTACTCCACTATGTTAGTGCTCGTTGTTGAAGAACACTTGTGGCATAGCGAACCTTGAACTCGTCAGGGCACTCGCTAACAATGAACGTGTTCTCCATGCTTTCAAACCACTCGAGAAGTCCAGTGGCTCCTTCTTTTCCACTAAAACTAGTGGGTTTGCACGAGTTGAAGTGTTTGAAAGTGCCTGTACGATTGTTCCCGTTTTGGTTGTTGCTATTCTCTCCCTGAGCACCGCTATTTTTCCCATTGGTGTTGTTGTTGCTATTAGCCATTAGGGTGCTATTAAGTTCAGCAACCATGGTCGGGATGACGGCAGGCATTTGCCGGGCAATCATGGCGGCTAGCTTACGGTCGGAACTTCCACGCTTTCCATGGTGACGAGACATGCTGGATATACAAAAATGAGTTAGTTATGGGAATGAGGATAACAAAGGATAGTAGTTTAACAAAGACAAGCTAAGATTTATAAGGCACACAGAATGATTCCATTTGGTAACGCATTACCATTTGAAAACGTTAACACGTCAAGGTGACTTGACCCAATTGCCTTAGAAACTTGTGTATATTGACCATAGTTTATCACTCATCCTAGAAATCCCCAGGTAAGCATGAGTAGTCCTGTAGGATTTATGCGAAGTGCTTGCCTTAGCCCGAAGGCATTTTGCCCGGAAATCTAGAGTACAGGTGTCTATCTGTCACACAATATTTCTTAGGTTCATGGAATCAACATCTTGATGAGATTTATATAGATTAGACATAACGTCTAAAGATCCAAGTCATAACATATGCATTAGATTCCACGTGACGTTGAGAATAAGATTAAGAGGTTTCATGTTCGGGGAGAGTCAAAGAGTCAAAGTTAAGTTAGGGAGACAAGTAACAATTTTTAGGCAATCCTATGCCAAGGCATCAAATTGCATATAAGAGGGCATAGCTTATGTAACATGCAAACTATGTAATTTACAAGATAGAATTATAATTCTATAAGGTTCATGCATACTATAGTCTAGGTCACTATTTCTAATAACCTAAATCCTTATAGTTATGGGCTCTGATACCAATCTGTCACACCCCAACCTTGACGGCGGAAACGTCGACGAGTAAGAATTAAGATCGTTCACAGCCACATAACGCTATTATTAAAACAAATATATTAATCATAAGTTCAAAGGTATATTACAAACATAAGTCAAAAAAAAGTAAATACATAACATAAGAGGGAACAAGCCAATTTATTTCATTTATTTAGCTAGGTCCATTCCTAGATATGAAAGCACTTCAAGATGTCAATCAAACTTGAGCATTTCCTAAAACATGTTAAAAATAAAATGTCAACAATAATGTGGTGAGGTTTCCATAGTTTTCAATACATAAGTATATAAAAGATGGCAATTCATGTTGTAAGTTAGAGAACAAAGTAACTAGGGATGTAAGACAGAATGCACAATCAACCTTGACAAAGTTTACAAGTCTCAAACGTTTACAAATATATACGATTAGCTAAGTGTACTTGGATCAACCAAGCAGGCTTGTCAGGCCCATAGATCTATGACATCACCAGGCTAGCAATAGTTGATGATTGTACATATATTCGACATTACATGGTAGCTACAAGGTTCAACTAACCACAACACACAAGTAAATTGCCATAAGTTTACAAGAATCAAACGTTTACAAGTGCAATGATTATAAAGTAACATGTTTCACCTCAAAGTGTGAAAATATGAAAAAGGGGTATAGAAATACTCACATGATCAAATAAGTATATATTAGATGATTAATAAGAAATAATAACAAGCGTCGTTTCAATGTAGCCCTTCATAATTGCAGGATCGGGTTTGTCACTTAAACACTTGGATTTCTCTCAAACTCACTTATAGAAACGCTCAATTCCGATGAAGTAAAGTCTTTTACAAGAGTTGATAATAATATAATAAGTAGTAAAGGAACACACAGAAATAAATTTTCAAGGCACTTGTATATATTACTTCTCAACTCAAGATATTACAAGACTGTTATAAGCATGATACATGAGTTACAATGATAGACTATATATACTAGATCCTACAGCCGGATATACTTTGATACCAGCTGAAAACCTAAGACTAAAGCATATACTACAATGCTAAAGTTAAGGTATCTTAGATAAAGTATTTTCTAAGATATGGTAGTCATGACATGTCCATGACTTACCTTTTGTCACCAACTAAAGATGGCAACTGTACTAACATAAAGGGAAACAGTGGATTAAAGTATGGTCAACTGCATGGATTTAAAGAAAACGCCATGCAGTATCTCAAAGAGTTGCAGCGGAGTGTCAGGAAGGCCATACTTATGTCCACTGAATAATAGCAGTGTTTTCTGAAGGTAAGTTGGCTTAGGAAGAACAAGTTCTTCCGAACCCACTTATACTTCGGAAAAGGCTTCTATACTTCCGAGGCTTGAGGACTTCTGTACTTTGGAAGTTGACTTCAGATCTTTCTTTCTAAGTCTTGAACTTTGGAAGTAGTTCTTTATCTTCGGAAGTTGGAACTTTTCCTTCGGAAGTAAGCTTTACACATTGTCTTTGGAAGATCTCCTTTTTCTTTCGGAAGTTCCACACTTGGTTTCGGGTTTATTGTTGTACCAAAATCTTCTAAGTGACTTGTTTTGGTTGCGCCGGCCTTTCTAGATCCAACAAACTCCCCCTAGGCTGATGCTACCAAAACCTCACTTATTCCTGCTTCTTAAAGCTTTCAACACTAGGACAAAAGATATTTGTCAGTCTATTTGTTTCCCGGAAGTGGTGCTGAGAAGCTTGTACAAGTCATTGGTGGATAGGAGATCCAGTCTATCACTCTGAATGACATGTACCCTTTGTTGTGCCCCCCTGAAAAGAGTTAGTTGACGGGAGTTATAATCATATTTCTATCTAACTATGGATTATAGTTTAGGGCCTTCAACCATTTGTAAAAAGGCTTTGCCTTGGGTTGCTGATCCCTTCCTTTCCTCCTCCTCTCTCAGTTTCAACTCCGCTTCAACCTTGCTTCTAGCAGTTAGCTTGGCCATATGAAGGCTGCCTAGATGATTTCTGATATGGGCAGCTACATCAGAGTTTGAAGGGTTAGAGAATGTCTTCTCTGCTAACTCGGCAATATCAAATCTGCTTAAGTGTAGCAAAGATGAGGCACTCAGCCTGTTGAGCTCTCCATTCTATCTTTCAACAATAAAGTTGTGAGAAGAGTCTTCAAACCTCCACTGGATGATCTTTCTAGGTGCAAGAGGTTGTCTTAGCACCCTGTCAATTTTCTTGGTATCCAGTAGAGTCACCAGCCTTCTCCTTAACTTCTTTTCTTCCTCATTCAAGTGTCTAAATTGAGGCCAAGGAGATTTGCAGCTTGGTCCAATGTTCCTCTGGGCATATCAAGAAATTAATCTCTAGTGAGGGAACTTGAGGATCTGTCAACATAGGTCAATTTGACAGAATCCTCCTCACAGGATATATAGCTTAGAGTTGTACATTTTATGAGCTTTGTCTTGACTGCTTTGAATTCTTCTAAGAAGAGATGTTTAGAAGGCTGAGGGGATGATTTAATGGGTTGATGGGTAGGTTGAGGTGTTTGGGTTCTGGCTAGAGTTTTGGGTTGGAGGATGGGAAGTTTAGGTGGTGAGGTGAAGAGTTGGTAGGAGTGATGGTGTAGGTTCAGGGGTGTATGGTTCAGTGGTTGGTTCGGTTTTGATGGGGAGTGAGAAGGGTATGGTTTCAGGTTGTGGTGGGTTTGGAGTTTGGGTTGACTGGTTGCTTTGAAGGTTACCCTGTCCCCTTCTGTACATCTCGTTCCTCTTCCCCGTGCGAATATCAGCTTAATGTCACTGACATGTCGCTGGAGAGTCCTTTTTGACATAGGACCCACCTGCTGCCAGAGAAGCCATGAGCTCTGAGATAGCTTTTCATCCAGGCTTTCTCACCTATTTTCTTGGCAGCAGTTAGTCCTGCTTCCTCTTCCTTCTTCTTCTTCTTCAAAAGCTTTTCCCTTTCACCTCTCTTTCTCTCTTTCTCCATTTGATCTTGCTCTTTGTTGAAGAGCCATAAGATCTTATCATTGTTATGCGGAGATAATTCTTCTTGAGAGAAACCTTTGGAGGTTAGGAAAGTTATCCTGTCCCTCCTGAGCTGTAGATCAACTTCTTTTTCCTTTCTCCCTTTCTTTTCCAAGACCAACCTTCCAGCTTCTTTTTGTTGTTTTAGGAACAAGGTTGCCTTTTCCAGCTCTATTAACTCCTCTAATGGTAGCAGGATTGCATCCTCAGTTGCAGCTTCTAGACTAACAAGTCTATTGATAATCTCTACCCTTTTTCGGTTGTTGACGGCCTCCTGGTTGGCTGCAGCTGTTTTGGTACTTGCAGCTAATAGTTTTCCAGTTGTCAGCCCACCTTTTCTTTTGAGTTTCTTCAACCTTTCTTCCTCCTGAAGCTCTTCCAAAGTCATCTTCCTCTTTCCTTTGATGTCTTCATAAGTACTAGACTTTGGGGGTTCTTGGATAGAAGATTCAGGTTGAGTAGTAGAGATGAGAGCTGGAGTTAATGCAGATGTTGAGCTAAAGGTTGTGTGAGAAAATCCTCTTTATTAACCTCAGATGCGAGTTCTAGGATTGCATTTGTGACTATTAGATCATCGGATAATGAGAATAGTCCTTCCGCAGCAGCAATCTCAGCTTCGGAAGTTTGAACTTGTTCTTCCAAGGCTTTGAATTATGCATTGGAAGTCTGTGAAAATGCACTATCTGTCCCAACAGTTTTAGTTGCTGGGCCAACAGTCCTTGTTTCCCCTTTGAAGTTAATCTTAGGTTCCACTTGGACCTTAGGTTGGACCAACTTCCTCAATAGTAGTAGAAGGTGCATTTAACCTCCGAAGCTTTTGAGCTCCGAAGTAGATCACAGACATATCAGGGCTTGGCTGTTCTATAAGAGATTCCAACAGGAACTTGTTAAAGAACCTATTGAGCTCTTGGAGCATCCTTTGATCCACTTGAATAACGTTGGAGGAGGCTCAGGGAAGATTGAAGCTTGTTGCACAGGATATTTTGATCTCAAGGAAGTGAGAGCTTGACTTTGGGTTTCCTCTTGTCTTTGACTTTGTCTCTGAACACTCTCCCCCTTTTTGGTAGCATCATCCTAAGAGCTTGATCAGCTGGAGGAAGAGGTCAAGGAGACCTGAATTGGTACATGCCTAACAGACCTCTCAATCTGTTTCTCAGCTAGTTTGGCCTTGAGAGTTTCAATCTTAAGTTACTGAGTGGCAGACCTATCCTCTAAAGTCTTAACCTTGGATTCAAGATTTGAGACTTTAGAAAGTAGGTCTTGGATGGTAAGTTGCTTTATTCCCTCATCTTCTTGTGAAGAATCAGGGAGATGAGGTAACATACCATGTATGTTTATCCTCACCACCAGATATGGTTTCTGGGCACCCTGGTTTCCCTTGCTCAAAGATGTCTCTTCAGAGTCATCTAAGGGCATGGTTTCCATAGATTCAGTCTCAGTGATGTTATCACTGTCCTGAGGATCCACTAAGAATCCTTTAGTAGTGGAAGCTGAATCTACATGAGTCCCATCCACATCAGTGGGACTCACCTCAGTAAAGCTTTGCTGTTGGGGGCTAGAGACAAGAGGTCTCTCTGGGCTCTGTTGATCCTTGAGAGGGTGTTGTGGATCAACTTCATTGCCCTTAAGAGACATAATGTCTTCATCTGTTCCAATTAAATGGTCAGTAAAGGATATGGAAGTGAAACCTAATGACCTGGAACTTTGATCAATATCTAAAGGTATTGAGCCTGGGATAGGCCTGTCCCTTTTTGGCTGCTCAGGGGAGTATAGAGACTCACCCTGAGGGCTTTCAGCTTGGGTTGTGGCTCATGGGTCTGAGACTAAAGGATCAAGACCCATATTGAGGTCAATTGTGAAGAAGGTTGGACCTCAGGCTGAGTGGGAGCCCTTTGTTCCACTCTAGCCTTTTTGGGTAGAACATGAGGAGCTTGTTCAATCAGAGAAGATTGAAAAAGGGTTCGTTTAGGATGTGTCTGATAAGTAAAGGTAATGGTTAGAGAAGGTATATTTGGCAAAGTGGGGGTAGTTGTTGGTGTGGGTTCATTACCTATAGGGTTAACAGGGATGTCACCAGGAGCTGTTGGCTCGATCATACCTGGATGAAGTGCAGTATCTCTTTCTGTGAAGTTGGTGGACACTCTCTTCAAAGTCTTGAAGATGGTAGCCTCATTGAGGAGCAGACAGAGCAGCTGCACAGACAAGCTTGCTCTGGTCCAGCTCGCAGTTGATATGTGCTGGAGAAACCTGGGATACGTGAAGAATGTGTTCTTTTGAAGATTTCCCTGAGGTTAGTCAGCACAAATCTTGAATAGTTGAAACGGAGGCGTTTTACCAACCCATGAACAAGGCACCCAAGTTCATATGGGATTTGATCCCATCCCCTAGATTTATTCGACAAGCTGTGAAGGACCACATGTAGCAGGAATTCCATTTGTATGAGAAGTTAAATTTGTAGACAGTTGACCTGCTAACATCTCCACCATATCCCATTTGGAGATAAGAATTGTCCAAATCTGCTTTGGGGAATTCCGTTGGAGCACCCTCATCATGAAGCTCTAGATGCTCCTGATGATCTGTTCCGAAATGACCAACTCCTGGCCACAGATGCTCGATCGAATGACACGAACCCGTTTAGGGTTTCAATCTGACCGTTTGCCCAAATTCAAACATATGGTTTGAGTAAATTGTGGGGTTTACAGTCAGAGCGGTGTAGTAGGAAGATTGGGTTAGAAAGGAGACGATATCTGAGAAGTCAACATCTTTTGAAGAATCAAGAAGTGCAACTTGGTTGTGCTGAGGGTTGAAGGCCATTTGGAAAGATGAAGGGGATGATTTGAGCTGGGTAAAGTTGAGTAGGAGAAAATTCTAGGGCAGTAAAATTTGCAAGTAAGAGAGTGAAAGTGAATAGTCGAGATTATTTAAAAGATTGTGGAAAGACGGTAATGGGGGTAAGGGTAAGGTGATGTGATGGTTTAGTGGATGAAATGACAGTGGCGGTAAGGTTAAAATCAATTAAATAATCCGACATCATTAACAAAATCATTGCTTTTTACAGTGTGGGGCCCAAGAAATTTACGTTACACAGTGAAATCTCTCTTCCGAATGTATAACATTTCCGAAGGTAACTCGTCTTCCGAAGGCAATTCTTACTTCTAAAGCCAATCTTTGCTTCCGAAGGTTAGAGTTGCTTCTGAATAGAGAATTTGTAAGTTTCGGAAGTAGATCTGATGTACAATCAATCGCTTCTTCCGAGGCCAAAAATTCTTCCGAGAAGAAAGTTATCCTTTGAGAAATTATGCTTCGGAAGATATGAGAATGTCTTTCGATGGTTAATTTCTCTTCGGAAGGAATTTACACTTAGAAAATTTCAGAGAGAATTTCTTGTAATAGGGCTTAAATTGTATTAACACAAGACTTACATATTAAAAAGGTTTTCAAAAGAGATCAAATTAATCAATGTTTATCATCCCAGTAGCTATTATGAGATACTTAAACCTTTGTTCATCAAAAGCTTTGGTAGACAGATCAGCATATTGTTCATTTGAATCAACTTTGATTAACTTGATTAGATTTTTCTCATGAATGTCTCTAATGAAATGATACCTGATGTCAATGTGCTTAGTCTTAGAGTGCTTCATTAGATTTTCAGTAATGGAGATAGCACTGTTGTTGTCAATATGGATAGGAGTACTCATAAAGTTAAATCCATAGTCTAACATCTGATTTTGAATCCATAGCAGTTGAGCACAACAGCTAGCAGCAGCAATGTATTCAACTTCAGCAGTTGATGTAGAGACACAGGATTGTTTCTTGCATTGCCATGAGATGATCCTTCCACCAAGAAATTGACATCCTCCTAATGTTGATTTCTTGTCAATATTGCAGCCTCCATAGTCACTATCAGAGTATCCATAAAGATTGAAATCCTTGTTTCTAGGATACGAGAGACCTAGTTTAGGTGCTCCTTTGAGGTATCTGAGGATTCTCTTAAAAGTAGCTAGGTGAGACACCTTAGGAGTAGCCTCATATCTTGCACAAATGCAAGTAGCAAACATGATATCAGGTCTACTAGTTCTTAGATACATCAGAGAACCAATAATTGCCCTATACTGATGTTGATCAGTATCCTCCCCCTGAAGGTCAGAACATAGATTATGGTTTCTGGGTATGGGTGTCTTGGCAGGCTTACAATCCTTCATCTCAAATCTTTCTAAGATGTTAGAGACATATTTAGATTGATTAATGAAGAACCCTTCCTTCAGTTGCTTTACCTGAATTCCAAGGAAAAAGTCCTTTTTCCGATGGAGCTCATCTCAAACTTCTTCTTCATAATGCTCTTAAAGTCCTTGCACATTTGGTCATTTGAGGAACCAAATATAATGTCATCAACATAGACTTGTACGAGCAAAATGTCCTTTCCAGACTTTCTGATGAAGAGAGTCTTGTCAATGGTACCTCTAGTATAGCCATTCTTCAGAAGAAACTGAGACAGAGTCTCATACCATAGCCTAGGTGCTTGGTGCAGCCCATATAGAGCTTTATCCAATTTGCACACATAGTTAGGGTGTTGTGGATCTTCAAATCCTAGAGGTTGGCATACATAGACTTCCCTATCTATATCCCATATAGAAAAGCACACTTGACATCAAGTTGGTATACTGTGAAGTCCTTGGATGCAACATAAGCAAGGAAGATCCTAACTGCCTCAAGTCTTGTAACTGGTGCAAAGACATCAGTATAATCGATTCCTTCCTCTTGAGTGTATCCTTGAACCACAAATCTTGCTTTATTTTTGATGATCAAGCCTCTATCATCTCTCTTGTTTCTGAAAACCCATTTGGTGCCTATTGGTACTTGACTAGATGGTAGCGGACATAGGTTCCATACCTTCTGTCTCTTGAATTGAAGCAGCTCTTCTTGCATCGATTCAATCCAGCTACTATCTTTCAAGGCATCTTCTACCTTCTTGGTTCCATCTGAGATAGAAAGCATGAGTACAAATAGACATTCCTTTGATGAGTCTATTCTCTTGTTCTCACACCCTCAAAGACATTCCTTATGATGTTATCAGTTGGATGAGTGTTGTGAATCTTAAGACGAGGAATCACTTCCAGTTGCAGAGATAGATCCCGGTTAGACATATTCTGCTCAGGAACTAGAACACTCTGCCCAGCTGCTGTTTCAAAGTCATTCAATGAGGACTGATTGAATGAATGAGAAACATCATCAATAGTTGGCTGTGAAGTAGTATTAACAGTTGCCTGTTCCTTCAAAATACTACCTCCTTCTGCCTGGTGTTGTGGTGGATCACCTGATGAGTTTTGAGGCTCAGTAGGTGACTCACTTGTTGAAGCTTCACTATTCCTTGATATAGTTAAACTATCGGATCTGTGAATAGTGAAGCTTGATGTATTACAGTATTTGGAGAATTTGGTCTAGGCCTGGGAAGCTCAAACAGTTGATCATTAGCAGCAGCATCAGCATCATTTTGAGCACCTATTCCAACTGAAACATTCTCACAAGAGGGTTTAGAATAGTTTAGAAACAATTCTAAATCAAAGATGTGATCAGGTCCATTCCCCCTAACACAAGGAGTGTGCTCATTAACAACTATATTGGATGACTCCTCAAATTGTTGATTCTTAATGTTGTATACTTTGTAAGCTTTGGAGCTAGAAGAATATCCAACAAAGATAACATCATCTGACTTTTCAGCAAATTTTGCTAAATTGTCCTTTGTGTTAAGTATGGTACACCTGCTGGCAAAGGACCTTAGAAAGCCAATGAACGGTGGCCTCTTGTTCCATAGCTCATAAGGGGTTTTTCCATGGGGCTTAATTACACGAACTCTGTTCTGCACATAGCATGCAGTGCTGACTGCCTCTGCCCAGAATGTTAGAGGTAGCTTTGAATCAGCTAACATAGTTCGAGCAGGCTCAATAAGTGTCCTCTTCCTCCTCTTAGCAACACTATTTTTTGAGGAGTTCTGGGAGCACTATATTGTTTGGCAATCCCTTTTGAGTTACAGAATGAATCAAGAATGAAGTTCTTAAACTCAGTCCCTTGATCACTTCTAATAGTTTTAACCTTGTGATCAATTTGATTTTCTATTTTAAGAATAAAAGATCTTAATGTTTCAGCAATTTCATCTTTAGTTCTTAAAAAGAATACCCATGTGAATCTTGTAAAATCATCAACTATCACAAGGCAATATGATTTCTTTCCAATGCTCATTATACTTGTTGGACCAAAAAGATCCATGTGCAATAAGTGCAATGGAGTAGTGATAGAGTTAACACGTTTGGATTTATGAGATGTCCTATGTTGTTTCCCTTTCAGGCATGCAACACAGTTGTCTTTAAAGAAAAACTCCTTTTTAGGCAAACCACGTACCAAGTTATTTTTAGCCATTTATTCATTGTCTTAAAATTTACATGACACATACGTTTATGCCATGGTGTTGACTCGTCACTATTAGCTTTGGAAATAAAGCATGATACTTCACCCATTGGGGAAGCATTGTTCATATCAAGCTTGTACATATCCCCTTTCCTGGGAGATCTAAGAAGCACCAATTTCGGAGAAATTGTCATCCCTGGTTTGAGGATAATGCACTCATGCTCTGTGAAAAGCATTCGGTGCTTTTGATCACAGAATTGAGAAACACTTAATAGATTGTGTTCAAGTTGTTTGACAAAGTTAACTTTGTCAACTGTTAACATACCATTGGATATACTCCCTCTGCCAGAAATATATCCTCCGGCCTCACCTCCAAACTCGACAGGACCTCCATCATAATGTTGAAATTGTTGAAGGAGATATCTGTTCCATGTCATGTGCCTGGAGCATCCACTATCTACAATCCAAATGTTGTTATTCTTGTCATATGGATGTCCTTGCACATAAGATGAGATTATTAGTTTTGATTGGAAACCCAAGCTTTATTGGTCTTGGGTTCTTCCAAAGATAATGACATAATTGAACCAAAATTTATGCATGGGGGTTCAATGGATGTCTTTGAAGAAGAGGTTTGGGCTGTAGCATCTTCCTTGATCTTCCATTCCATCCCTTGGTTGATCATGGAGGATGAGCTTGTTGAAGCTTTTGTAACTTGGCATTCTTCCGAAGCTTCTTTCTTTTCGGAAGAAGCCTTCACCACCTTTTCTTTTGAAGCAGTCTTCTTTTGGGATGGTTTCAAGGGGACTCTTTTGTTCTTCTGAGTCTTGACAGCTTTAGCTTCCGAAGCCTTTTTCCTTTCGGAAGAAGAATCTACTTCCGAAAGCAGCCTTGCTTCGGAAACAAGCTTTGGCCATGTGGTTTTGCAGACCAGACATTATGCATGCAATGTTAATCTTTTGGGGATTTAAGGATTGCTGTTTCTTGTTCTTTTTATCTTCATCAGCAACTTTTCCTTTTAACTTCTGATCCTTTGGTAGGACAGGAGTGCTGGTACTACACCCCTTTCCTGAATCAGAGTTTCCAACCACCTAGAATCCAGCTGAGATGAATATACCCTTTTGCTTTGGGTCTATCTTTAGCTTGGACTCAGCCACTTTCTTGGCAGTTTTTCTGGCTGCCTTAGCTCTGCTTCTTCTGGCTTTGGTGGTCAGGGTTTGATCATCATTGGTAGGGGAGGGAATAATTACCTGGTTCTTCCCTGTGATGGTCTCCATAGTTGCATCATTCTTTGACTCATGAGAAGGTGGGTCAGCAGATGGAACCTCTTGCTCTTTAGTACCACACCTTGGTTGTCTTATGGACTGATAAGAGTGTGGTGGAGAAATTTCATTGGTTCCCAACCCTCCTTTATTTTGGTAGCAAAGTTTTGAGTGAGAGGATGATGCAAGAATGGCTTGGAATTTTTGCTCAGAAATAGCATACTTCCTGGCTTGAGCCTCAGTTGTGACAAGCTGGGCTTGAGCCTCAGTCAATTTGGATATTAAATCCTTTATCTGAGTCTTATAGTTTGTGTGTTCATGTTTTAATAGGGACACAGTTTTCTCTAACTTCTCAATTTTTCTTTGGTAGTCAGATTTAGCCCTTTTAAAGTCAGATTTCAAAACATTTAAAGACTCAATATCATATTTAATCTCCATATTATAGTCCTGATATAATTTAACCTTAGCAATACAGGCAGAAGTACAAAGATGTTCATATACCTTATTTTCATTTGTTCCGGCCATAAGTGCTTGAGCAGGAGTCACATTCTGTACCATGAAGCTCCAGTCAACTTCTTGAGCCATTGCAGCTGTTTCAGATGACTTTCCGGTGGACTTTGGTGTAGAGGGATGTGTGGAGGCCTGTGGGGTTCCTGGGTTGGACTTGGGAGCCTTGCATTCCCTTGCAAAATGACCAAGTTGGTTACAGTTGTAACATTTGGCCTTGGTTTTGTCAAACCCAAATGTGCTATTGATTGGGTTCTGGGGAAATTGCCTTCCAGTTCTCTTAAAGAACTTCTTTGCTCTGTAAGTTAAAAGAGCCATTTGTTGGACTATGTTCACGTATTCCACGTCATCTGGGCTAAAACACTCTAGATCATCAAAGCAGTATTGATAATCACTTGAGTGTCCACTTCCTGAGACAAAAGCATAGTGTCCTGAAAGGAGCTTTTCTGAGCTTGTTGAGACCTTGGAGTCTCAGGAAATGTGATGTAGGCCCAGAAGAGCAAGATGGCTGTTGGGTGTAAGTCAGGTATTGTTGAGGCTGGGAGATTCCTGAGCCTTCAACAATCATTAAGGCCTTGCTAGCAGGAAGACTCAAGGGTCTGCTTGTCTGATGACCCCTCGTACTTTCCATTTCCAAACGGTAACCACTAAGGATCCCATAGAGTTCGGTCATGGTGAGTGTATTCAGATTTTCTGTTCTCTTGATAGAGACACGGTAAAATGTCCACTCATTGGGTAATGCACTCATGAACTTTCTTGTAAGGTCTCTGAGTTCACGAGCAGTTCCCACAGATTGAAGGGAAGAAATGAGATCCATGTACCTAAAATATTGCTGACTAAGAGTCTCTCCAGCAACATGGGTGAAGTTCTCAAACTGCTGCTTCAGTGAGTCCTTCTTGGAGTCATTTGAGCTTGAGTACATTTGAGCAAGCGCATCAAACAGTTCTTTGGCAGACTTGCAGTGCTCAAACCCCACCATGATAGAGTTTGGAATTGCAGTCATGGGAACAGTCATAGCGTTGCTATCAATGTCAAGCTTCTTTCTGTCTTCATCAAAATAATCTTCAACAGCTTTCTCGATCATGGCACCGTTTCCACCAGCTACTTTTGGCTTATACGGGCCATTGACAATGGATTGCCACATTTTGCCGTCTTGATATCTGATGAAGCCCTCCATTTTTCTGCTCCAGGACCTGAAGTTTTCAGGGATGATGATGGGTGCTTTGGTCATCGTCCCCATCTCTACTTCAGATTTGTTGAGGGCCATTTTTAGTGAGGTATAAGGAGGAGTGAAAAACAGGTTGATTAGGATGGTAAGATCTCACAATCAAGAGCCTAAGAAGCTCTGATACCAATTGCAGGATCAGGTTTGTCACTTAAACACTTGGATTTCTCTCAAACTCACTTATAGAAACACTCAATTCAGATGAAGTAAAGTCTTTTACAAGACTTGATAATAATATAATGAGTAGTAAAGGAACGCACAGTAATAAATTTTCAAGGCACTTGTATATATTACTTCTCAACTCAAGATATTACAAGACTCTTACAAGCATGATACATGAGTTACAATGAGAGACTATATATACTAGATCCTACAGCCGGATATACTTTGATACCAGCTGGAAACCTAAGACTAAAGCATATACTACAATGCTAAAGTTAAGGTATCTTAGATATAGTATTATCTAAGATATGGTAGTCATGACATGTCCATGACTTACCTTTTGTCACCAACTAAAGATGGCAACTGTACTAACATAAAAGGTAAACAGTGGATTAAAGTATGGTCAACTACATGGATTTGAAGAAAACGCCATGCAGTATCTCAGAGATTTGCAGCAGAGTGTCAAGAAGGCCATACTTATGTCCACTGGATAATAGCAGTGTTTTCCGAAGGTAAGTTGGCTTCGGAAGAACAAGTTCTTCTGAACCCACTTATACTTCGGAAGAGGCTTCTATACTTCCGAGGCTTGAGGACTTCTGTACTTCGAAAGTTGACTTCAGATCTTTCTTTCTAAGTCTTGAACTTTGGAAGTAGCTTCTTTATCTTCGGAAGTTGGAACTTTTCCTTCGGAAGTAATCTTTACACTTTGTCTTCGGAAGATCTCCTTTTTCCTTCGGAAGTTCCACACTTGGCTTCAGAAGTCCTTTATTTGTTGTACCAAAATCTTCTAAGTGACTTGGTTTTGGTTGCGCCAGCCTTTCTAGATCCAACAATAATGCACCTAAAATATATATATTTACAAGATTTTAAGTTTTGATAATAAATTTAACGATTTAATTTGAGGTCTAGGGTTTCAATTTGGTATTTAGTGCTTGCCAAATAATTATGTTTTAACAATATGAAATCAATTATATTTATTAAAATCAAAGAAATTTGTTATATTTTATATAAATTTTTATATATAAATATAATATTTATAACAATTTTGGAATATAAAGATTTAAATAAGGTCTAAAAACATAATTTAAACAATAGTTTAAGAACTACGTTTGAAATAATCATATTTGTAGAATGTAATATGTATATTTTTATATATAAACAATTAGACTAATTATATTATTTCTTGATTATTTATCAAAAGTAGAAAAAAATGTTTATCTTTAAAGAAATAAATCTCATAAAACAATTAAAAACATTTTAGAAAATTCAGCTTTTATAAAATGAAATTTTTTTATAATTTTCAAAAGATTTAGGTTTGGTTTTGAAGGCTATAATCTTTAAAAAGAAAACATGAGGTTCCCCGGATTCGAACCGGGGACCTCCTGTTTAGGGGTCTAGTGCGTTACCAGCGAACCAAGGGTTGTGGCCGTGTTAGGTCTCGGCCCCTAATTCTTAAAAGCATACTTATTCAAGAATGCCCAAATCTGCAAAACCTAGATCATTCTTGGATCCAATTGAGCCCCGATTCGTTTCAATTACAAGCTATGTTCATGGGGCTTTTATTCCCCATGATGAAACGATTAAGAAGATGTGTTCAACTACCCGAATGATGATGATTCAAAGTGAAACACTACGAAGAACAAGCCGCGATCATTGTCGATTCAGTTTGAGATGCAAAAGATGATGATAAACCAATTCGTGCATAGATACCTTCTAGTGATCTCAATGAACAAAAGCCCTTTATCATTGAGGGTATACCTCCGTGGGGATAGAGATCGAATGTGTTGCAGGTTCGCAGTTTTAGAGATGATTGAACTCAATGATTGTGCATATTTCAGGTGAAATTGAAGTTAGTATACGATTAGGGATAGATAATTGATCGTTTGGGTTCATTTAATTAGATTATTGGAGTTTAATGGTCGAACGGTTCTATGATTAAAGGCATCGGTTACCCATTCGATTTGGGTTTGTAACCGTCGTTTAATGGATGCTTACATGTTCGAAACGTGTACACGACAGTTTTGGGACCGATTTTGGGTTAAGAAAACATCGGATTTCGAGGGTTTAAAGCGGTTTTGGTAGTCGCCGGAACGTGGCCGGAACATGGCCGGGAGTTTGGCCGGAAATTCGGGTTAAAGGGGGGATAATGGTTTGGGTTTTAAAAATTACACATTTAGTCCCTTTAGTTTCTGTTTTTATTAATTTATGCACAAAATTTCATTTAAAGTTTATTAAATTGAGAAAACATCCCCCTTAACTTTCTTAATTTAAGTTTTAATTTATTTACAACTTATTACTTATATAACTTTTATTAGTTATTATTTCTATTATTATTATTATTACTATTGTTATTGATATTAGTATTAGTGTTATTATTATTATTATTTGTTTTATTTTATTTTTAATTATTAACATAATTATTATTATTTAATTTAATAGTTATATTATTAAGTGCTATATTAATAATTAATGGCAAGCTAACAAGTAAGCATTAGTAAACCACAAATTTTATAATGGGAATAAGTAGTCCTTACACGAATAAACGACGTGAACTTTTAATTAACGTAAAAATAAAGGATGTTACAGAGCCAACCGATACGGTGCCTTGGCAACAAGTTGGGCACCCGGTATCAGATCAATCTGGAACTCAATCTCTTTATCAGGTGACACTCCTGGTAAGTCTTCTGGGAACACGTCGGGTAAGTCACACACAACCGGAACATCGGATAGTTGTGGTGTTGGCGTATCCACATCCTTTACATAAGCCAAGTAGGCGCTATATCCACACCTCATACACTTTCCCGCCACCGCCATTAAGATTACCTTAGGGATCGTCATGACCCGATCCCCATAAACAGTTACCGAACTCCCGTCATGCGCTGCCAAATGAATCATCTTCTTGCGACACATAATGTTCGCCTTGAAGTCCGCCAACCAATCCATCCCAAGAACCAAGTCAAAACCACCTAAGGTCATCACGAACGGTTTAAGAGGAAACTAATGACCTTCTAGTTCCACATCAAAGTTCTCTATCATCTCAGAAATCCTGGTAGACTTACCTACGGTAGTTTCTACATCAAAGGGCGCATCAACATGTCTACTACTAACAGACAGCTTAGCATAGAAAGCAGCAGAAATAAATCTTTTACTAGCACCAGAATCGAACAACACAGAAGCTAGAGTTTGGTTTAGTAGAAACATACCAGACATAACATCAGGGTCCGTCCTAGCTTTGTCCTGTGTCATAGTGAATGCCCTGGCGCTTGCCCTTGGTCCTCCACTTCCCATCTTCTTTGCCCCAGAACCCTCAGCCCTCGGCTTCTTACAGTCCATACTCATGTGACCCTCTTAACCACTGTAAAAGCACCGGACCATACGACAGTCCTTTACTATATGCCTTATCTTCCCACATTTGAAGCACAAGTTCGACACCAGTCTGCACTCCCCACTATGCTCTTTTCCACACCTACCACACTTCCTCAAACCCGCACCCGATGTGACCACACGGCGGTCGTCCACCGTGCCTTCTTATTACCCATCGAGGCATCACCCCCACCAAACCTCTTCCCGTTCCAGTTTCGATCACCACCACCCTTCCTCTTACCTTCGGCTACCACCACCATGGTTCTCTCATCATACAATCTTCCTGCTAAATCCACCGCTGACCTAAATGTGCTCGGTCAGGCAGCGATCATATGCCTGCGAATATCCACGGGCAAACCCTGAATGTACCTCTTAATCTTTCGGGACAGAGGCGTCACCTGATCCGGCACCAGACATGCCATCTCGTTGAACTTCGTGGTGTACTGTTGGTGTGTCAGGGTTCCCGCCTCCAGTTATAGGAACTCTCTCTCAACTTTATCCATTTCTCTATGAGGATAGAACTCCTCGATCACCAACTTTTTCAGTTCAGACCATCTCATTCTCCTGATTGCCCGACTACCCTCAATTGGACAATATTGTCCCACCAGCATAAAGCTGAGTCCACAAAAGAATGGGCAACAAACTTCATCTTTTGGTCCTCCCGGCACTCGCTGATATTTAAAACAACTTCCATTTCTCTCACCCATCGGTGAGCAGCAGCAGCAGTACCGTTTCCATCAAAAGTAGGGGGCTTGCATCATTGAAATGCTCCATAGTTACAGCCATGTGCCGCCTCCTGCACAGGCTCTTCTTCATCCTCTTCATCATCAGATTAAACCATTTCAGGCTCTGGTTGCTCCCGTCCACCTGAGGACCTGTTCCTCTCTTGTCTTTCCCCTTCTTGTACAGCCTTGATAACTTTGGTCACCACAGACGGTAAGATTGTCTGCATGACCTCATGCACCTCCTCAACCACCGCCTCTTTCACTGAGGCCCCTAAGTTTGCACTCTCATCACCATCCTCTGGATGAGGGGTCTTGGGTTCTTCATGAACCACCTTTTCAACTCTGGGTCTTCTCCTCTTGGGTCTCGGCTCGGCACCAAGCCCATCACAACCACCGCCACGAGAGGGTTTAGATGATCTACCTCCAGCCATTCCACGCACACTGAAAGTTTCAAACACTAACACGATCATTCAAGGGAACAACTTAGTTTATGTCAAGTATAGTAAGTCCTTAATTACAGTGGCTAGTTGTGATTAGACACTTACTTTACTCTTCATACCCAAGCATTACCTGTCCTGACTACATCAGTATTTAAATCTACAAATAACACATAACCACATACCATGCGCACATAATACGGTTAACATTAAAGAATATACCTGATGGCACGCAGCTACTCAGACTGACATCCCTTCCTTTTTCATCCCATTCTCAGTTTAAGTTAAGGTTTATTTTGAAAATTTACCCATTTCACTTAAACTTTGGCTCTGATACCAACTTGTAAGGCTCCGTTCCCGGGACGCTTACAGCTGGTCAATCATCACACATAAAACATATATTTACATTCATCTTAAATAAACATCACAGCGGAAACATTTAAAAATGACATTTCATTTCATTTAAAGGCTTTGGCAAAATAATACATCGTTAACCAGTAACAAAATACATTGTTGCATTACATCATGAAAGCATTATATAAATGGATGCCATCCAAAAGAGCTGAGTAGCCGCCCCATGCCATCCTCAACAACCATCACATGCCAACTAGAAACACATAAAAGTCAGTGTTGTTGAGTGAGTTCTAGTTTATAATAAAACATACTTTTCTTTTGTTAATACCGTTCTTTACTTTCATACGATCATACATCATATGTACACATAGATAATTTCATTATTATCTTCATCATTCATTCGTTCATCAATACATCTTTTGTTTCCATCAAACCATGAACTTTACCCTTCATTCTCCTGGTACTGGGCTAAAGCCTATCATAGACCTTCCATTACGGTGCACAGCACCTCCTGGCCACAGTACATAAGTTAAAGTTCAGGTGTACCATTGTCATGTGCTATGCTAATCCGTCCATGGTACTGGGCCGAAGACTATCATAGACCTTCCATTATGGTGCATAACACCTCATGGCCACAGTACCAAGGCAAGCAACAATGGGTCCTTACAAATGGTCAATCACAAATAAAGACCCTGATGTGCATCCTTCTGGGGTAGCGAACCCACACACCGTTGGGCTAAAACCTTACAAAGGGGTGTGTCCCGACATACAAAGTTTGCAAGACTTTCATTACTTTCATCATTCATTAATGCATGCATTCATCATGTTCCTCTTTTCATTATCTTTAACTTTACGTTACATAATACTTTCATTTCATTGACTAACATTCATCGTAAAGCACATGAAAGATAAACATACATCATAATAAGGAACATCAACATACACAGTCATCATCATCATGCTAGGCAACATCATACATACATAAAATACATCATGCATAAACATGCAACATCATCATCATCATGCCCAACATAACCACTAAGGCCTCAACAGTCGTCTTACATGAATTTACGGGAACTTCCACGTCAAAACTTACATCTGCACTTTCCCCCGAAAGTCAGTAATTAAACTACGCTTTCCTCGGGTACACCAGCCCTATTTGGGCGTATGGGCACCCTTCAGTCGCATGGCTTCCAAGCGACTGAACATCATGCGAATAGACCAATGCGGATGAACACCTATGCGGATGAACACCCAATCGAGCGAATGGACCTCATGTGGGTGACCACCTATGTGGATGAACACCCATGCGAATGGAACTAATGTGAATGAACACCTTGTGCGGATGAAACTAATGCGGATGAGCACTTATGCGAATGGGCCCTCAGTCGCATGACTCCCCATGCGGCTGGCCCCTAATTGTACGAATGAATCCTCAATCGTGCGAATGAACCTGAATTGTGCGAATGAACTCCAATCGCACCTCATTCGGCCGTATGGCCTCCATTCGGTCGCCTAGCCCTAGCTGATGTAGAATACAGTTCATCCCGAACCCAATCTGCTATTTTCGACCTCCAAGCTCATCCAAACCCATTCTAAGCCCAAATCAACCATCCTAAACCTTAGAAATGCATACCACAACACCATTCAAGCACACACAAGACCGAGAACAAACTCCAAACACATCACACGCAAACACATACAAATGGGTCAAACACACACATACAAAAATGGGTTTTCTGATGTGTTCCAGCCTCAAAATCGACCAAAAACATTTAAAAGAGGGGTCCTAGAACTCATACAAACAATACCGAGAAGTAGAGCTTTGTTTAGACCCGCTACATGATGATTTTCAAGCTCGAACCCACTCGAATCAAACCTTTTTCTTCTTTTCTCCCTTTTCTCTCTACGTTGCAGAATTTTGGAGTGTGGGGAGGGTGTGGGCTGCCTTCCCCTCTTATTCTCCTTCTCTTCCGAACTTCCTCATGTTTTGGCAAGCTTGGTCCCCTGACTTTGGACTTTATATCTTT
Organism: Flaveria trinervia; assembly: GCA_025506515.1. Classification (NCBI taxonomy): domain Eukaryota; kingdom Viridiplantae; phylum Streptophyta; class Magnoliopsida; order Asterales; family Asteraceae; genus Flaveria; species Flaveria trinervia. The sequence goes on along the minus strand of CM046452.1, from coordinate 62,044,251 downwards.
TTCTTCTTTCGTTGGCTTCAAAGAAAATATCCGAGTGTTAGACCTTGATTTGAAATATTTTATCAGTTGTATCCTGAATAATCTTCGGACCTGTGAATTGGATTTCACGTACTTCTGCCCAACACACTGGAGATCTACACTTCCTTCCATGCAATGCCTCAAATGGAACACATCCAATGCTCGTATGATAACTATTGTTATAAGAGAATTCAATCAACGGTAAGTGGGTATCCCAACTCCCACCAAAGCCAATCACACATGCCCTAAGAATGTATTCTAGAGTTTGTATCATTCGCGCACTTTGACCATCCGTTTGTAGGTGATAGGCAGTACTTGAGTCCAAACGAGTGTGCATGGCCTTTTGTAGAGTCTGCCAAAACCACAATGTGAATCGACTATCACGATCTGATATAATCGACACATGCACCCCCACCCCATGCCTAGCCACGATCTCATATACATATAATCTTGCTAACTTTTCCATCTTATAATCATCGCGAATAGGTGATAAATGAGCAAATTTTGTCATTCGATCCATGATGACCCAAATCGAATCATGCTCACTACTTGTTCAAGGCAGCTTAGTGATTAAATCCATTGTTATATTTTCCCATTTCCATTCAGGAATTTCCAGTTGTTGTAATAGTCCTGGTGATTTATGATGTTCGGCTTTGACTTTCGAACAAGTTAAAAATTCGCTTACATACATTGCAATGTCCTTATTTATATGTGGCCACCAATACAACTCTTTAAGATCTTGGTACACCTAATTTGCACGAGGATGAACGAAATACTTGGACTTGTACGCCTTGTTCATAACTAGAGTTCAAACATTTTCCCACTTAGGTACCGATATACGATCCACAAAGTACCGTATACCATCCTCCTTACAGTTAGTCTGGTTGTCTAACCCTTGAAATTCCTCACCCGTGATATTCTCCTCCTTCAATGCTTCACCTTGCACCATCAGAATTTGCGTTTTCATATTCGATTGAATGGTCATTCTCAATGCTCGCGCACATAAGGATTTAACACATTCTTTCCTACTCAAGGCATCAGCCACTACGTTTGTCTTTCCAGGATGATACCGAATCTCACAGTCATAATCACTTAGAAGTTCCACCCATCGTCTTTGACACATATTCAGTTCCTTTTGATCAAATATGTGTTGAAGACTTTTGTGATCGGTGTAGATAACACACTTAGTCCCGTACAGATAATGCCTCCATATCTTAAATGCAAATACCACTGCTTCTAACTCGAGGTCATGTGTCGTATAATTATATTCGTGAACCTTAAGCTGACGCGAGGCGTAAGCAATCACCTTATCCTTTTGCATAAGCACACAATCTAGACCATGATGTGATGCATCGCAGAACACTATAAAGTCATTAGATCCATTAGGGAGGGTCAATATCAGTGCATTACACAATCTTTCCTTTAACGTCTGTAATGCCTTTTCTTGCTTATGTCCCCAGTCAAACTTCTTATCCTTCTTTGTTAACATCGTCAATGGCTGAGCGATCTTGGAGAAATTTGCTATGAATCACCGATAGTAACCATCCAATACTAAAAGTTGTTGTATCTTTGAGGGCGTCTTAGGAGTGTCCCACTTTTTAACTGCTTCAATCTTTCCCGAATGAACATGGACTCCCTTCTCATTAACCACGTGTGCCAAAAGTTCACCTCTCGTAACAAAAATTCACACTTCGAGAACTTGGCATAACGTTTCTCTTCCATTAATAATTTGAGTATCGCTCGTTGGTGTTGTTCATGGTCTTCCTTCGATTGAGAATTGATAAGAATATTATCTATAAACATGATTATGAACTTATACGAATAGGGTTTGAATACCCGGTTCATCAAATACATGAACACAGCCGGAGAAGTGGTCAGCCCAGACGGCATAACTAAGAACTCGTAATGTCTATATCGAGTGTTGAACGCTGTCTTTGCTATATCCTCCTCATGAACCCAAACTTGATGATAGCCCAATCGAAGATCAATCTTAGAGAAATACGAAGCTCCATGTAATTGATCAAATAGATCATCGATCTTGGGAAGTGGATATCGATTCTTCACAGTCAACTTAATCAACTCATGATAATCTATGCACATTTGAAACATTCCATCCTTGTTCTTAACAAACAATATCGGTGCTCCCCATGGCGAGTGACTTGGTTGTATGAAACCCTTATCTAACAACTCTTGTAGTTGACTCAATAATTCTTGCATTTCTGATGGTGCTAACCGATATGGTGTCTTTGCTATGGGTGTCACTCTAGGAATCAAATCTATACGGAATCCAACGTGTCGAGGAGGGGGCAGACCGGACAAATCATTAGCGAATACTTCCGAAAAGTCTCACACCACTATAATGTCCTCCTCTGGTTTCTTTTCCACTACATGTTCTAAGAACGCATAGCATTGCTTCTATAGGTATTGGAGAGTCTTCATACAAGAGATGATCCCTAGATTTCTTCCAAGTCGTTCTCCTTGAATCTTTGACACATCGCCATTAGGCATAGGGATTCATACCACCTTCTCTCGGCAGACAATTTCGGTTCCAGATTTTGATAACCAATCCATCCCCATTACTATGTCGAATCTCCCTAATTCAAAAGGTATTAAATCTATGTCAAGGCATGGTCCTCTAATGTTATCGTGCACCCTCTAATGATCTCACTAGCTTTCACAAATTTACCATTTGTCATTTCTACCAAATAACTAGTCTCTAAACAACTAGAGTTCAAACCAAGCAGAGGTGCAAATTAGAGGACACAAAGCTATTATTTGCCCCGGTATCAAGTTGTAAGGATGCAAAATGATTTTGAGAAGATACGTTGTGACATCCTGTAATTTTCTATTACCAAACTCCATTAGTCCCGTTAGGTCTTGCATCACGCGTCGTGGGCACATACTAGTTGTCGTTGAACGTTGGTGACTTAATAATAATAATCTATGATAAACAATAATTATCTAATTAATAATGTTGATTATTAGTTGTGATTATATGGTTCATGATTTTATAGAATTGTAAATGTTTATTTTATAAATTCTATGCGATAACGTGACAACATGTTATATATATATTCTATGTGTTATGTGATGCTAGGATCAGTGACCTAAGTTTGATTAATTTGAATAGATTGCAGCGGAATTTGAACAATGAATTAGACAATTCGCAAGAACACAATTGATATTCAATGAGAAGTAAACGGTTATAGAGAGAGAATTCGGCAAAGGAATATTTCATTCATATGCTTTCGTGGTGGCTAAATGTCACACTTTACGACTAGGTCAACATTCCTTATATAAGGAATGTGACGTCTGCTGATGTCACTTGATAGTGACATCTAACAGAATTATACAAACTACTGAAACTATGCAAACTACTGAGAATGTTCTCAACTACTGATTACATCTCAGAGAATGCTAAGTACCAAAAACATAAAACTACTAAACTACAACTACTGAAACTATAACTACTGAAAAGTAAATTACAAGTACTGAAAGGAAATCATCATAACTACTGAAGTTAATAACTTCAACTGTTATGACAACTACTGAAGTTAATAACTTCAGCTGTTATGACAATACTGATCACTTTGGTCTTCAGTCTTGTCTTCAGTCTTGTTCTTCAGACTTTTACTTTCAGACTTGTCTTCAGCTGATAGCTTCAGACTTTGTCTTCAGTACTTTACTTTCAATTTTGTCTTCAGTACTTTTCTTTTAGACTTTATCTCAGTCTTTGCTTCAGACTTTGTCTTCAACTGATAGCTTCAGACTTTGTCTTCTGTACTTTACTTTCAGACTTTCTTCAGTACTTTTCTTTCAGACTTTGTCTTCAGTCTTTGCTTTCAGACTTTGTCTTCAGTAGAAGTCTTCAGATCTTGTTCAGACTTTGTCTTCAGACCTTGTAATCAGCTGATGTCTTCAGCTGTTGTGATCTTCTTCAGCAGTTGCAATGTCTGTGGGGGTAGAGGTTTTTCTGATCAGGCTCATTGGTTCTTTTGGTCCAACAAACTCCCCCTGAACCAATGTAGCCAAAACCTCCAAACTTATTGATGATCCCACTTATTCTTGGCAGAAACACCCTCTTGATCAGCTTCAGAGGTAATCAGTTAAGCACAGGCGGGAAAAGGTTTCTAATCTTTTGATGGCTAAGTATGGAAGGGAACTCTGTCTTGGGGAACTGGACACAAAGTCTTGTCCCAACCATGAAACCTAATTCCCATTAATGAGTCTGTAAGACTCACTAGCATAGGCCTCAAGGAGAACAACTTGTTCCTCCTTGGTGAGTTCTTCTGCTTCTCCCTCGAAGAAGAACTCTGGGCCATAATACTCAGACAGGTATCTCACTGTCTTTCCATTCTTCAACTCACAGTTGTTATCTCTCTGTAAGCAAATTCATCAGGGTGAGAGCCTTCAAGCAATAACTGGAGTTCACTCTTCTGAAGATCTTCAAGTCTTTTGTATAACAACCCCTTCTTGATCATTTTGTCTCAAGAATAGATTGAGGGGTTGTCTTGGAGTTGTGAGCTCTCTTGAATTCTTCAATGATCCTAGGGTGAGACTACCATGGCCAACGTAATTGCAGCAATCAAGGTCTTCTTCACTTGGCCATGATATCTATTTGGTATATTCTTCTTATGAATTCTAGAACTTACCCTGGGGTCTGGCCAAATCCGCACTCTTTCTCTTTGATGTTGAAAAGTATGTCTAAGAGTGTACAGCCTCAGAGCTTGTTTCTTTATTTCTTGAATGGATGAGGACTGAGGGAAATCCTTGTCAACCATCTTGAGAAACTGCTCATCGTGTTGCTACTGTTGTTCTGCTTCTTCAATCTTTACCTTCACCATTTGCATTTGCAAGTCAGGTGCAATCACTTGTTGACTTCTATGCTTAGGTGTTTTAAAGTTTAGAACAGCAGAGATTGACAGACAATCTTCATCATCATCCTCTTCTTCATCTTCTTCTACCCTCAACACCCTTCTCCTCCTTCTGGGTGTATCACTGGGTAAGGTTTGAGCTGGTTTTTGGGGTAAAGGGATTGGTTTTGTGGGTTGAGTTGTGGGTGGCTTTGCTTTAGGGATAGATTTGGGAGATTTTAGAGATGAGGGTTGTGTTTGAGTGGGAGTTTGAGAAGACTGATCTAGCATTTTGGTGGTGAGTTTGGCTTTGGAGAGCTTTGCCATTTCAGTTCTCTTCCCTGCACCTGCTTCATCCAGTGCTTCGATGATCAACCCTTTATTAGCCTCCAGCAGAGCAGATTTTCTTGGTTATCTTCAAGATACTGTCTCTGGACTAGGACTTTATCTCTATCAATGATCTTACAAGGTATTTGGCAATGAATCTGATTATTATCTCCAATCTTCCCTTTCCAACACACTATAACCAGCCCATCTTGTTTGAATCTCTTCTATTTCCAGCCTTCTGATCTCAGAGTCTAATGTGGCTGTGTCATGACCATGTCTAAAGAGTTAATCTATAATTTTATCCATGGATCTGCTGTGAGCTTCATTAGCATCTTTGATAAGATCTTCTAAGGATTTTTCTTCATCAGCTTTTGACTCAGCACTTTTCTTTCGCTTGTATGTGATCAGCTATTCTGAGATCAGTTCTTTCTCCATCTGATTCTCTTTTCAGGCTCTTTCTCATCATCAACTCTTTTCCTTTTCTTTCTTCACTGCCTTAGTAGTCTCCCCCTTTTTGGTTGCATTGGGATCAGGGGCTTGAGGCAAGAAAGAGAAAGAGATTTGTGAACAACATCATCAATGAGGGTTTGTAGATTAGAGGAGATCCTCTCATCTATGGCTTTATGGACAATCTCAGTATGATTGGAGTGATGAGAGGTAAGGAGTTTTGAAAAATAGCAACCATCTGCTCAGAGGGGTTCTGTCCCTGAGAGGTGGTGCCAAAGGCAGAGGCTGGTGGCATAGTTATGTGTGTAGGCAAAGTGTTTGGTGAACCTTCAATTGAAGGTGCCATCTGTGTGGTTATTGGGGTAGGTGGACTTTGATCCTGAGACATTTTGGCTAGCAGCTCTTTGAGTCTGCTTACCTATTCTCTAGGATGGTATATTAGGACTAAAACATCATAGAAAAAGCCCAGGTCATCATTAGTCTGTACTGAATCACCTGACCTCCTGATTGAATCAGGATGAACATGCTCTGAGTGTAGATCAGTAGATGCATGTGCCCCTTGTTTTGGTACTTGGGACTTCTTGCCTCAGGACTATGTCCTTCATTGGCAGTTGCCTCTGGTAAGGTCTTATAGATGTTACCAACTTCATCCTTACCATTTGCTCAATCAGTAGAAGTGGCAGCCTTACCAGATGTTCTAACCTCCTTTTCTACACTTGGAGATTGAACATTGTAACCCCTGTGCTGTTGGTTATTAGAAGCATTTTGGTCCTCCCCCTCAATGGTTGAGGTATTCCCAGTGGTAATTGGTTTCTGGGGAGGGGGTGAGGAATGCAACTGACTCAGCACTTTAGCAACTATCAGTGTTAAGCTTTGAGGGGCAGTTGCATGTGGAGATTGGTCCGAAGCAGATTGCACCCTGGGTGAGAGGTGCTCTTCAATGGTAACCCTCTCAATTGAGATAGGTTCCAGTAATGTGGGATCCCCAATTGTGGTTGCAACAGGATCCTCTTGAGAGGATACTGTGCGGCTTCAGCAGGTTGAGTCTTGACATAACTGGGGGTTATAACCAGTATGTGCTTCCTGTATTGGTGGTATAGGGGCATCCTCAGGGGGACTCATCTCCCCAAGTAGCCTTTTGGGCTTTTTGGATTTGGGTTTGGTGGGGACGTTGGATCTGGAAGTGGAGGTTGTGGGCTCCCTCTGCTTGGTTTTAGCATCCGGGCAACCCCTTTTAGAGTAGGGTCTGAGTTATGTCTGGAGTATACCTCAGCTAAAACAGCTGGAGCAGGACCCCAAGACCAACAAGGCCATCAGATTTTAATTGATTCAAAATTATGGCCATCAGAAACCTGGGATAAAGTAGCCATTGTTTGCCACAGGTTTTTGAGCCAGATCCTTTAGTTCTATGAACACTATCTCAGAAAAATTTAGATTTTGGCGTTCAAAGATAGAGTACAATACCTATTGCCACGTGAAGACATCTGATCCCAAGAAGATGTCTTTGAAGCAAGACAGACATTCACCATATGAAAGATAAGTCTTTTGGCATCATGGAAGTGCTTTTTAAGAATGGTTGTAGCACTTAAGTCGCCTGCATACCCGTTATTGATGAAAGACATATCAGTGGTGCCTTTCGGGTATTCTTTAGTATAGGTGCCATCATGCAAATTTAGAGTTTTGCGAATGATGTGGGGGTGATGAGCACCTGTTTTTGATTCACCAACGACTGGAGAGTGAGTGGCTATCATTCTCACCGGTTGTTACAGAGACGTTGGTCCAGAACTGGGTTAAGGAATCAGGGTATATGGTAGGATTCAAAAGAAAGGTTGTTCGGTATTGGGAATCCACCATAAGATCGATGGCATTGTATCAAACTGTTCCAGAAAGCCGATTTCGAAAGGTAGGCAAACAGTTATGGTGGGGTTTGAGTTTCATGGTCGCCATGTTGAGAGAGAAAAGGTTTGAAAACGGCTAATGAAACGTTTGGCTATAAGTGCAGGTATTTATAGGTTAAGAAAAGGCTGAAAAGAAACCGACTGAAAGTGTTGGTGTTATCAGTCAGTTGTATGAAAACAATTGAAGACTGGGTTTAACTATCAGACGTTTGAAAAAACTGAAGACTTGGTTTTAGTCATCAGTAGTTGTGAAACTACTGAAAACCTTGGTTTTGTCTTCAGCTGTTGGAAACAACTGAGGACTTGGTGTAGTCATCAGTAGTTATGAAACTACTGAAGACATGGTTTTGTCATCAGCTGTTGTAAGACAAGTGAGGACTTGGTGTTAGTCATCAGTACTACTGAAGACATGTTTTTGTATCATGTTTAGGGTGAAACAGCAGTTTGTGGAAACGACTGAAGAGAAAATTCTCATCAGTAGTTTTCGTCAATTCTTAGCTTAGCAGCTATTTCATACTGTCCTCAACACTTACTCATTAGACTTTTTAGTTGTTTTCAGTGGTTTCATAGGACATCAGTACTTATCTGTTTTTACTGACATCAGTAGTTATAACTACATCAGTGGTTTGTAACAGAATCAGTACATATTTGTGACATGTTTACTAATGATCATCAGTACTTGTTTACTGAGATCATCAGTAGTTATCACTTATTCTAGCTGCAGCATACCAAGCCTTAACACAAGGTTTTGGAAAGTGGAACTATCCAAAGGCTTAGTAAATATATCTGCAAGCTCATCAGCACTGGGCACAAACTTTGGATCAATCAGACCTTTTTCAAAACAATCCCTAATAAAATGGTGTCTGATCTCTATATGTTTGGTCCTAGAGTGCTGGACTAGATTCTTGACAATGCACAAGCTGAAGCACTATCCATTAATAATGGAGTCTTAGTCACTGTAATGCCATAATCCAATAGTTGGTTCTGAAGCCAAAGTACCTGAGATGTACAACTTGCAGCAGCAAGTACTCTGCTTCAGCAGTGGATGTAGCAACAGATGTTTGTTTCTTACTCTGCCAAGAAATCAAACAGTTGCCTAGGAATTGAATCCACCAGAAGTTGACTTTCTGGTTAACTTACACCCTGCATAGTCACTATCAAAAAAAGCAACTAATTTGCAAGAGTGTCCAGTGGAATACCAAAGACCTAGAGATTGTGTACCTGCAGATATCTAAAGATCCTCTTGACTGCAATCAAATGAGACTCTTTAGGAGTAACCTGAAATCTAGCACAAACACAAGTTACAAACATGATATCTGGTCTAGAAGCTGTTAAGTACATCAAGGACCCAATCATACATCTGTAAAGTGTTTCATCAACAGCTTTACCTTTTATCTGCATCCAGTTGTGTGGTGTTGCACATGGGAGTAGAACAGGGCTTACAATTTTGTAAATCAAACTTATTCAAAAGATCTTTGTATATTTTGACTGATGAATGAAGGTTCCATCAGCCTGTTGTTTGATTTGCAAGCCTAGAAAGAACTGTAATTCTCCCATGCACTCATTTCAAATTTTGTTTCATTAAACTTGTAAAATCATCACACAACTGGGGATCAGAGGATGCAAAATTATATCATCAACATAAATTTGAACAAGTAGCTTATGCTGATCCACTTTCTTAATAAACAAAGTTTTATCTATGGAGCCTCTAGTGAAATTATTTTTAAGAAGAAACATTGAAAGTGTTTCATACCAGGCTCTAGGAGCTTGCTTCAACCCATAAAGAGCCTTATCAAGTTTATACACCCAATCAGGATGTTTATTGTCCTCAAAACCTGGTGGTTGACACACATAAACTCTTCTTTTATTTTACCATATAAAAAGGCACTTTTGACATCCATTGAAAAACTTTAAGATTGTGGAGTGCAGCATAGGCTAAGAACAATCTAATTGCCTCTAGTCTGGCTACAGGGTCAAAGGTTTCATCATAATCAATACCTTCTTCTTGTGAAAACCCTTGTACAACCAGTCTAGCCTTGTTCTTGACAATAAGCCCATTTTCATCAGTTTTATTCCTAACACCCATTTAGTGCCTATTGCACACTTACCTGGGGGTAGAGGAACCAGTTCCCACACTTGCTGCTTTTTGAACTGAAGTAGCTCAAGCTGCATGGCTTCAACCCATCCATTGTCTCTCAAAGCAACATGATAGTTCTTTGGCTCTAGCTGACTGATGAAGAGAGCATAGAAGCAGAAGTTAGACAATTGACTTCTGGTTGAGACACCAGCATTGATATCACAATGATTTGAGACATGGGGTGATTCTTCAGCTCTTGGTACACTATAAGATCAGTGCAAGTGTTTGTAGCGATTCAGCAGCAACAAATGTTGATCCAGATTCGTGAAACCAAGTATGAGATGGCCATTCACATGATGTAGAGGAGTCAGAAATCTCATCAGCATTTGTTGTGGATGGAGCTGTTGAAGCTACAGGAACATCAAGTTTAGCAGACTCAGGCAGTTGGTCACTAAACTTGAAAAGGTGAGTACTGATATCATCATCATCTTCAGTACCACCAGGTGGAAGACACTCTGCAGAAGATGATTTATCCACATGATCTGCAACAGCTGGACTCCACAGGGTTTTATGGAATTTTATCCTTAGGAGATTCATTGAATTCACATGCAAGGTTTCTTCAACTATCTTTGTTCTGCAGTTGAAGACTCTATAAGCCTGCATGTGGATGAATAACCTACAAAATACCCTGCATCCACCTTAGGATCAAATTTGTGGAGTTGATCCTTTGTGTTGAGAATGAAACAAGGACACCCAAAGGCTTTGAAAAATGAAATTAGAGGAGCCAAATGATGTAGAACTTCATATGGAGTCTTCATCACCTCTGATTTACTAGAACTCTATTCTGCACATAGCAAGCTGTTTGCAGCTTCAGCCCAAAAGGTCAATGACAAACAGAGTCAGCCAACATAGACCTTGCAGCTTCAATTAGGGTCCTATTCTTTCTCTCCACTACTCCATTTTGTTCTGGAGTCCTTGGAATGCTAAACTGCCTCTTGATTCCCTTTGATAGATAAAAATCATCAAGTGTATGGTTTCTCAATTCAGTTCCATTATCACTCCTTATACACTTGACTGATAGGGAATACTGCTTCTCAACATACAACACAAAGTTTATAATCGTCTGAGCAACCTCATCCTTTGAATGCAAGAAGAAAGTCCATACAAATCTGAAGTAATCATCCACAATTACCAGACAGTATTTCTTCTTTGCCATGCTCATCACTCTCACAGGACTAAATAGATCCATGTGCAGTAACTGCAAGCAGGCAGTGGACTTAGGTTCTTCAATAGGAGGGAATGAGACTTTGTGTTATTTTCCTTTCAAACAAGCAGTGCAGGTTTCATCACATTGGAACTCCTTTATGGTAGACCTCTCACTAAACTATTGTGGATCAGCTGATTCATGTTTTTGAGATTAACATAACCCAGCTCTCTATGCCACAGTTTAGATTCCTGAGGAGAGGCTTTGGAGAACAGGCAAGGATGACCCTTCAAATCAATCTTCTTTGACAAATCCAGGGCATACTACTCTCCAATCCTGTTGGCCTTCAGGAGAGTATGTTCATCCAATACCTTGTCAATCAGCTTCAGAACTTGGAAGACAAAATCGTGCAGTTCTGGCTTGTGAAAAGTGCAACATGCCCTTTATCACACATCTGACTGACACTCAATAGATTATACTTAAGATTCTCCACATGGTTAACATCATCAAATCTGATATCTCCATTAGACACAATCCTTTCCCTAATGTAACCCTTGGCATCATTTCCAAATGAAACAAATCCCTTCTTTCCTTGAGAGTAGTCATTAAGAAGAGAACTGCTCCCAGTCATATGCATAGATCCTCCACTTTCTACATACCAGATGCTCCTTTGGCATGCGGAAGAACCCTGCATTTATCATAAAGAACTAGTTAGGTTTTGAGACCCAAACCTTTTTGGTTTTGGGTCTGTTTTCATCAATAGATTTAACCATAACTTGTTTCTCATGATTAACAGCTAATGAAGGTGGAGATGGTGCTGAAATGGATTCCTTGGATTTGGACTTGGAATACCTTTTCAGTGGTTTGATCACAGGTGCATCTAGTTGGTTAACTCTCCCCAACAAATGTTGAACCATCATAACAAGTTGTGTCTGATTTGTAGCTAAAGCTTTCAGCTCTTGGGACATATTAGTACTTGTTTTTGATGAGTTCCTAAACCCACCATTTCCTCCTTGAAATTCACAGACTTAGTCTGATGTTTGTCATGAGGAGCACTATCAGCTATTCCATGATAAACCCTATCCTTCTTTTTGGATTGGGGTGAAAGCTTGGGTTTATCACATTAGGATGACTGTGGTACAAACTTGGTCTCAAACTCATTTTTCATTTCATCCATCTGGATTTTAATGAGCTTATCTCTGTTGAGTTTGGAACTCTTTCTGTACCAACATTCATGAGAAAGATGATTGAATTTACCACATATTTTACATGGCTATTCTTCATCTTGGATTGATCAACTGCTGATGTGGAAACTACTGAAGGTGTGCTCTTCAGTACTTTTTCCTTTCAGTACTTGTGTTTAGTACTGAAGGATTGTAACAACTGAAGACTTGTTCTTCAGCTGTTCTCTATCCATCCTGAAAGACCGTATGATAGATTCATCAACAGTTGTTAATCCTTTTATTTCAGCTGATTTGAAATGCTTTTCAGATGTTGTGACTTGCCCTTCAGTACTTGAGGTACTTTGAGGGACAACATCTGAAGTACTCAGCTTCATGTGCTTATCAGTAGTTAACCCATCAGGCAATTGATTTGCTAAGGTATTACCACTGATTTCATCTTCTGATCTTAGGAGATCACTTGAGGATGATGCACATGATGATGTGGTTTGGAAATTACTTTCACCTTCAGGTTTTACCATTGATTTTGGAGTATAAAATCTGTAGGTGGTGCAATGTGATTGTAACCTATTCCAAACTTCACATTCAAAGCAGATTGCTTGCTAAGCAGCATTTCAAATCCCTTGCAGGATGATACCCAGCGGTCACACTCAACTTGGGTAATTGCAAGTTTTTCTTTGAGTTCTCTATGGTTCTCAAGAATGACCTCTAGCTTAGCCTTTTCATCATTTAATTGGCATTTAAGCTTATAAATCTCATCATCTTTATCATTAAGAACAGACTCATACTCAGCTTTTCTTTTGGAAAGGGTTTGCTCAAGCTCAAGATTTTGATTTATTAAAGCTACATTTGCCTCTCTAATAGAGATAAATGCAGCTATGCAAGATTCAGAACATAGCTTGGCCTTAGCCTCAGAGGATACCTGGGTTACTGTGATGAAGATGCATTGGAGCATGAACTCTCAGTAGACTCCAGGGCATGAGAGCAAGATTCCCAAAAGGATGTTCACCACCATGTTGACCATCACCAGCAATAAATGCTCATTACCGAGAGATCATCTGGTAAACTGCTCCAGTCAACAACACCAGGGGTGAAGAAGCTATGTGAGGTTGTGATTGAGATGATGAGATGGTAGAGGCTCAGGTAAGGCTTGAGGTTGTTGCGCAATAGGAACTTGAACTGGATTTGGCTGTGGCATGTAATAGGAGGGATATGGATATGACATTGGACCCTGAGGAACAAAATATGCAGGAGATGTAGGTTGTGCATGATGACCGGAACTAGCAGGATGTTGCCCTCTGTTTTGTGGACTATTGCTTGGAAAAGTCACAAAGGGTGCAGAGGAGTTAGATCCAGTTGATCTACACTCTCTTGCAAAGTGTCCAAGCCTGTGGCATTTGTGACACCTCAACTTACTCTTGTCAAAACCAACTTTGGTTTTGCCAGAGAATCCTGGAAATTTCCTACCAGTTCTCTTGTAGAACTTTTGAGATCTGATATTAATCAAGGCCATTTGGCTTAGAATATCCATCTTTTTAAGTCATCATCAGCAATACCTTCAAATCATCCATAATGAAACACAAATAGTCACTATTACAGCCTGACTGACTATCAACACTAACAAATGCATGATCTGAACTGTTTGAAGAGAAATCTATATGCTCATCATAATTGATTCTCATGCAGCATATTCTGACTCATGACCAACCAAGGCAGTGTTCCCTGGTACAAAGTCATCAGTGAGCTTTCCTGATGATGCCAATTCCTTTTTTGCTCTATCTCTCTTTCAAATGTAAGCAGTTTCCATGGAGTTAGTGAGGAGAGATAGCTATCCAGATTTGCACTGGAGCGTAGGACAATGGTGTATGTGTCCCATCTCTCAGGCAGTGATCTGAGGAATCTGTTGTTCATCTAGCTATTAGTGTATTCATGATTGACCATATTCAGCTCAGAGATCAAACAGGAAAAGCTCAAACTGTTGAGTCAGTGACTCACCCTTCCTATGAGAGAATGTCTCATATTGTTGGGCAAGGATTTCTCTGTTGTTTGCTAAGACCTCATCTGTTCCACCAAATTGTTCCTTCAATGCATTCCAGAGGTCATGAGCAGTTTCATGATGCATACCCAGAATAGATTTCATTAGGCAGAGCCATGGCCAGAATACCATGCGCTTTAGCATCAATCTCAAACAGTTTTCGATCCTCATCTGAGTATTGTTCCTTCTTCTTTGGAACCATTTGGTTGGTTTCCGGATTGTTCACCATAGGCTTGTGTGGACCATGTACCACAGATGTCCAACAACTGAACTGTTAACAGACAGGTGATGAAGCATTCTTCATTGCCATATGTTATACTCAGTCCTAACCAGCATCGGAGGCTTGGTTGAGGAACTGGTATTGTGAGGGTCGTTAGAAGGAGTAGTCATTCTCAGATTCAACCAAATTCAATTAAGTTTTAACTGATTTAGTGCAAAACACAACAAACTCAATATGAACCAAGAGAAAACTCAAAGCAAATAACCGAAAGCAGCAGAAATTCAATGATCTATAACCAATTCTTGCAAATATGCTAATTCAATCAAACTTAGATATCGAAATAGCAGTTTCAATGATCAATTGTTAGATCGATCAATGATTAACTAGCTCTGATACCATTTGCTAGGATCAGTGATCTAAGTTTGATTAATTTGAATAGATTGCAGCGGAATTTGAACAATGAATTAGACAATTCACAAGAACACAATTGATATTCAATGAGAAGTAAACGGTTATAGAGAGAGAATTCTACAAAGGAATATTTCATTCATATGCTTTCGTGGTGGCTGAATGTCACACTTTACAACTAGGTCAACATTCCTTATATAGGGAATGTGACGTCTGTGATGTCACTTGATAGTGACATCTAACAGAATTATACTAACTACTGAAACTATGCAAACTACTGAGAATGTTCTCAACTACTGATTACATCTCAGTCTTTGTCTTCAGTCTTGTTCTTCAGACTTTTACTTTCAACTTTGTCTTCAGCTGATAGCTTCAGACTTTGTCTTCAGTACTTTACTTTCAGATTTTGTCTTCAGTACTTTTCTTTTAGACTTTATCTTCAGTCTTTGCTTTCAGACTTTGTCTTCAACTGATAGCTTCAGACTTTGTCTTCTGTACTTTACTTTCAGACTTTGTCTTCAGTACTTTTCTTTCAGACTTTGTCTTCAGTCTTTGCTTTCAGACTTTGTCTTCAGTAGAAGTCTTCAGATCTTGTCTTCAGACTTTGTCTTCAGACCTTGTAATCAGCTGATGTCTTCAGCTGTTGTGATCTTCTTCAGCAGTTGCAATGTCTGTGGGACTTAGAGGTTTTTTGATCAGGCTCATTGGTTTTTTTGGTCCAACATGTGACTTGTAAATGTTTAGGATTATTATTATTGCTTAATAATAATTGTGTTTAGTAGTTAAAAACTATTTAAAAAGTATTAGAAGATTGGTTTTTTATAAAATAATTAAAGGGGTTTACTTTGTAATTGTTCTAAACCTAAAACTTACCTAAAATACAACCCTAATCCCCCCAAACCCCAATTTCGGCTGCAACTCTTCCAAACACCTTCATCCATTATGATTTTGATCCAAGAACACATACACAAGTCGAATTCCAAGTGGTTTCAAGTAGTACAAGTTGTTTACAAGTGATAATCATCATCAAAGCACATCTAAAGGTTAGTTTTGATTTGTTTTTCATAGTTTTTGATGAAGATGAACCCTAATCCTCGAAATTTTGATGAAAACCTGAAATTGATGATTGCTAGATGATTATATGATGTTAGTTAGGTTGTATGAATGTTGATTGATGTTGATTATGCAAGAAATCTACTAGTTCATACATTGCCATAAGAGGAAACCTTTTGCTCTTGGAATTCATGATTTGATGATGCTAAGATGTTAGATGTAATGCTTAGATGTTAGTTTAATTGAATTGTGCAAGAAAATCCATGAAATAGTGATGTTGATCATGACTTACTAAAAGTAGAAACTTTTGTGTACGATGTTTGGGAATTTGGGTTTTTGGAGATGATTACATGTTAGAATGAATGTTGTGAACTTGATTAGGTATATATTGATGAATTATCATTGGATTGGATGCTAGAACAATTTTGGGTGTTACTTTCCCAAAAGGGAAACTTTATTTTTATAGAACTTTGGATGTGATGATTTGGGCAGCTTATGATGTTAGGATCATCTTAGAATGATTGTGGATGATGTTTGTTGTGTTAGAATGTGTAATTGAGTTGTTATGGATGTTTGGTTGATCATGTAGGAAGTATAGGCTTTGTTGATCATGCATGACAATGGATATGGTTAGTGATTAGGAGATCATGCTTGGATTGGAACTGATGGTCAATGTGTATGTTGGTTGGAATGAAATAAATGAATCAATGTGATTATGATTATCATACATGCGTGTGAATCTGAGGTCCCTACTTAGTGGATTGGCAGGGTTTAGGATGTGAAGTCGTGAATGGCTTCACATGGCATGTGGTGCATGATTAGTCTTCGCATATGAATTATTTTTTGTGATGTATTTATATATATATATATATATATATATATATATATATATATATATATATATATATATATTAAGCATAATGATTGTTGAGATTTGCATAAGTGTATGATGATCTAATATGGCATGATAACTTAGGTAGAACCAGGTTGTTAATGTGATATACATGGATAAATTGCATGATACTCTTGTATGTTAATTATCATATATGATTAAACTATATTTCAACTAATATGTCACCAAGGGTCAAACGGGTCAACTAGGTTAACCTAGGATTATTGAGGTTCTATGTGTACATGTATTTATGTACTTTTGTGTTCTAGGTAACCTTTGAAGGGTTGTCTTTGCATCTATCATGAGTCTCTTTATTCATTATCATTACCACCAGGTGAGTTCATGCCCCTTTATTTTATATACTTTCTTCTCGGGGAGGTAACATACTTGTACTCAAACACTATTTTATTATTATAAGTTGTGTATGTTTTAACATAGTGCTTAATACTTGAAAAGTCTCAACACCTTTAGGATCGTTAATAATGGTAACTAGCGGAAAATCTTGGGTAGTACTACTGGGTATGACAAGCCCCACCTGTGCGACTTGAGGTCAAACGGTGCAATATTGTCCTAAACACAAACATCGTCACGACCTGGTAAATCATGACGGGAGGCAACAAACGAAACACATTCAGCTTCGATCGCGAAATCTCTATTGTTATTACTTGTGAATATAGACTAGCTATCTTATTCAATACACTTCTTATGTTATACAACTGTTAATATTTATGTTAAATGCAAACTCTTGAACTCACCAACCATTGTGTTGACATTTTTAGTATGCTATTCTCAGGTCGTAAATCAGCTTGCCAATAGGAGCACAACACGGGTCCAGCATGCATCCTAAGGCTTTATTTCATAGACAAATTGTTTATCTTTTATATATGGGTTTTAAACATTGGGATGGCGCGTGTTTTCCATATTATGCATTCATTTACTTGGGTTTGTCTTGTTTTGCGAAATGCTTCGCATGGTTTTTAACTTTTGAATTTTGGTTGGTTTTGTTTTGAATGTGGCATATAGTGTCGTTCTAAGTAACTAGTGCTTATGATCCTGGTATGTTCACATGCCTTGCGGAAAATTCCGCGTGTGGATTTTGAGGGTGTGACATACCTACCCGTAAGAACATTCGGGTCCTGACGAGTGTCATATGCATCGATTACAAACGCCCTTCCACTAGCAGGTTACCATTGTTGACTTGTCGAGGGTTTGTGCCAATCGCCAGGACCTAATTTTGATTGTTGTTCCCCATATTATGATGGATTACATGTCCTGGAGCTCTGCTTAACCTCTGTTTAACCTCGGGCAAGTGTTGCGGTAATGCTCCGGGCTCCCACGCTCATAACATCCACGATGTGCACCTATTGGTCTAATTGCATGGACTGGCACTGCTGGGTTCACAATCACTCTACAATTTTAGCTACATGTTTGATTTGTTTGTAGTTGAAGCACGTAAGGCATGGTGTCGAAATTGGGTGATGCAGATTGTACCTCATGCACTACGAACAGTCGCCAACATATCCTTCTTACTAGCACAGCCGCAACATACCCCTTCACCATCCTTGTTCTCTTATCCCCTTTGCTACCTATTGGTTGCTTGGCTCCCCGACATCATTTCTTTTTTCACCCACCTTTCCTAAACCTCTGGTTCGCACCATTTCAATAGTCAGAGTGACCGTCTTTAAGATCACACTCTGAATAGTCAGGGGTGCCGCAACAGTCACCGTACCATGTATTTGTGGTACCAAACACTAGATGTAACACTCAATCCACTTTGATTCAAGTGTCACCAGGTGTGGCTCCAACCTTGCCAATACATGAAATCAGTATAAGCAACATGACCAACCCTACGATCGAATAGTTCTGGAATTGTGTTCCAATTTCTGCATTTCGTTCATAGGATAGCACTTTCAGTTGCTAAAGCTTTAAATTCTGGCCAAGTCATGGCCATTGCTGCCTCCCTACCTCGAGCCTGAACTTGGGTGTTCCGCCACGTTAGCGTTTTCCCCACTGGTGAGCAGGTAGCATACTTCACTTTTTGATTTTCAGCATAGTTGTTGATGTCCATCACATTCTCAATCCAACAGGTCAAAGCAATGACTCCACCTTTTCCATCAAACTCCTTTGGTTTACAAGTCATGAACTCCTTTTAAGTGATCCAATTCTACCTCCAATACCATTTCCATTCATGTTATCATTTCCATTCTTCTTACCCATTCCACCTCCTTCTCCTATGTCATTGTCATTCTCGCCTCCGTATCTATTTTCTCCATTCTCTTCATGACCACTATTCTTATATTATGTCCATTATCATTATTGCCCCCTATTTTCATGGTTCATGATATTGTCACTCACCTGTGCCACTATGGTCGAGATGAGCGCTGCTAGCTGTTGAGCAATCATGGCAGCTATGTCGGGTTTCCAGCTCCCTGATTGTTACCAGCCTGACCACCTTCATTACCGCCTTTAGGTGCTTCACCCTACCTCCTGCACCTTTTCCTCTACCTCTACCTCTTGGGGCAACACCACTACGACTGTTACTGCGAGTAGTCCTTTTGGGTGGCATTTTCTGTTCAATCTTAAGTAACACATAAGTTTCAGTAATGTCAGGGTATATCACAATTCAATCACTCTTAGAAAGCACATCATTGCAAAACATATATTCCACAAGGCAATAACTGTAAGGCCCCGTTCTCGGGACGCTCACAGTTGGTCGATCGTCGCACATAAAACATAAAAATACATTTATCTTTTATAAAACCTCATAGCGTAATTATTAAAATAGGCATCTCATTTCATTATAAAAGCTTTTTCAAAACAATACATCGTTATCAAGTTACAAAATACATGTGCGTTACATCACCAAAGCATTATAAATATGGATTCCATCTAAAAGAGCTGAGTAGCCACCTCGTACCATCCTTAGCAACCATTACCTGCCAACTGGAAACACATAAAATTCAGTGTTGTTGAGTGAGTTCTAGTTTTAAAATAAAACATATTTTATCTTTCCTTCAAAACCGTTCTTTCAAAACGTGACAGGTTTAAAAATGTGATCACACATCGTACATACACATAGATAATATTTATTATTCTCATCAACATTCATTACGTACTTTTATTATCTTCTTGTTTTCATCTAGGTCCTGTCATGTGCTTAACCCCCCTCCAGAGCACCAAGCAATTCATCTAGGGTTAAGCAACAAGGACCCTATATGTCTGGTCAATCACAAAGACTGAACCCATGTGTGCATCCTCATGGGGTATATATCCCGCACACAGTTGAGCTGACAACCCCTCATTGGGTGTGAACCTCCATACATTTGCTTAATCACAGGTATTAAGCCCCAGTGTGTATCCTCAGAGGGTAGCTAACCCACACACGGTTGAGCTAACACTCCGCATTGAGTGTGAACCTCCATACATTTGCTTGCAAGTCTTTCTTACATTCGTTCATTCATTAATGCATGCATTCTTCATTTCGTTCCTCTTTTCATTATCTTCCATTTGCGTTACATAATACTTTCATTTTATTCATTAACATTCAACGTAAAGCCAAGGGAAAATAATCATATATAATAATATGGAACATCAACATACACAGTCAACATCATCACACCGGGCATCATACATACATACATAACATACATCATGCATAATCATACATCATCATCATCAAAGCCAAACATAACCTCTAAGGCCTCAAAAGTCATCTTACATGAACTTACGGGAACGTTCCACGTCAAAACTTACATATGCACTTTCCCCCGAAGGTTAGTACATAAACTACGTCTTCCTCGGGTACACCAACCCTACTTGGGCGTATGGACACCTGAAGATCATGTATAGGTTGGACACACCTTTAGTTTAGTTTGTTTACTTTTACTTGTAATATGTCTTTTGTTAGTTTCCTTTTTATGTACTTAGATTTATGTTTTTGGCAGTCCAGCGAAACTATAAGCTCGCTCACAGTTAGATGTTTTGTTTGCCTGGCGAATCTACGGTTTTGCCTAGCGAAACAATAGTTTCGGCAGTGTAGTTTCGCTGACAGCAAAACTGTCTGCGAAACTATAGACTGCTATATATGCTTTTTTTTCTTCTCATTGTAGGTAAGCTTGCAAAACCCTAATCGGTTATCATTGTTGCAAGTTACCATTTCAAAGCAGTTAATACATAGAATTATCCTTGTGCTTTATGTTATTGATTGTCATTGATCATTGTCTTATTATGAATGAGTTCTTATTGTGTTCAATCCTCTTTATTATTGTTGTTTAGTATATTTTTTGGATATTGAACGATTCTTGATATCATTTGCACTGTAATACGATCACATGGACCAACAATATGGTATCAGAGCCTTAGTGCTCATGATTTGTTGAGTTATTAGTGGTTTTTAGTTCAATATCTTGTTTCAATCATTTTTAGTCCCTTATTGGATGTTTTGATGTGGAAATTGATTGAGTTTACCTTGTTTTCGGTTGTGGAAGCCTTGCTAATCATCATATCTCAAATTCATTGTGTTTTTGATAATTTCAGTTTGATTTTGGGTTGAAAAAGGGTTTTAGGATCGATCAGCGAAACTACAGTTCTTTCAGCGAAACTGTTAGTCATCTTCTAGCGAAACTATTAGTCATCTTCCAGCAAAACTATGAGTTATATTGCTATTGAAATCTTTCTCTAGTTGTTCTGCAAAACTAGTCTTTTTGAATGAAAGTTCATCACTGATTGTGAAGGGTTAACAAGCGACATTGTTGCCGCATGTGTCTATGAATGAAAGTTCAAGCTTGTTTCGTGCGAATTTACCAGCAAAACTAAGCTTGTTGTGACAATTGGCTAGCGAAAAGTGCTACCGAATTGTCAGCAAAATTAGCTTCCACTGCGAAAGTATCAGCGAAAGTAGTTTTCCTGTGAAATGTCTATTAAGTTACCTTTTTTTTGCAAAAGTGTCAGCGAAATTATCCTCTATCTTGCCAAAACTACATCAATCTCTACGAAACTACCATGTCTAAGTTAACATCACTCACACTTGCCGATATTAAAAGTGTTGCTCCCAATAGGCCATCGAGACTCATTAATGGAGACAATTTTGAAGATTGGAAGAGATGTCTCAAAGCCTTCTTCTTCTACACTGATCACAACCAATGGGAATCGATCATTTTTGGTCCTCACATACCAACGGTTACTGTGGGTGATGTTATCTCTCAAAACAAGGACCCGTCTTCCTTCACTAAAAAGGATCTAAAGTTGATCGACCGTGACCAAAAGGCTTTTGGTGCTTTAACTCTTTGTCTGGCACCAGATATTACACTCGTTTTGCAGAGCATAAAAATGCTAAATCTCTTTATGATGCCCTATGTGAGTTTTATGATGGCAATGCAGATTTGGTAAAGGATAATAGTATTCAGGCTGAGAAGGAATTCAATTCCTTTGTTGGATACAAGAACAAGAGTCTGACAGATCTCACAAATCATTTCTTGACTGTTTCAAGCACCTTAAAGAAATATGATGAAAAGCTTTCCAAAAGTGAACAAGTTAATAGGCTTCTAGATTCTCTCCCACCTCAGTGGAGTCTTTAGGTGATGATGCTTAAACAAGAAAGAGGGTTCACAGACTACAAGCTGATGGATATTATCAATAAGCTGAAATCCTTTGAGTTGGACATGAAGAGATGGGAATTTAACCAGACTATGATGCCCATATCTGGTTTCTCACAAAATGATGCTTTATTGTCATCCGCTGCAAGTTCTGAAATACATAATTCAATTCAAGGAGGAATTAATACAAGTACTTTCTTAGGTGGAAACAGTAGTGTTGGAAGAGATCTGGGTAATCCTAAGGCCAATGTTGAAACTTCAATCCCATTAGAAACAATGGCTCTTTTTGGAATGTTCATTCAAAGCTATGAAGCACTTGTAGATGGAGAGTTGAAATGGAAGGGAATGAATATGGAAGACATGTATCAGGTGGATCCTGATGATCTTGAAGAAACTAATATTCAATGGCAGATGGCTATGTTGACCCTTAGAGCTTGAAGATTTATGGAAAGAACCGGACGAAAGAACTTCGGTGGTCAAATATCTAATTCAAAACTGGGATTTGACAAGTCCAAATTGAGATGCTTCAACTGTAAACAATTGGGATACTTCAAACGTGAATGTCCATCACCAATTGTCACCAATTCCAGTAATTTAGGAGCTCCAAGATTGACAGCTGAGAAAGAGAAGGAAGATGTGAATCACAAAAAGGAGAATGCATTTATTTCTAACTTTGATTGGAGTGTTGAGGTTGAGGAAACAAGAACTAAGCTAATCATGCTTTGGTTGCTGAGTTTATTGAAAGAAATAAGAAGGAAGATGGTAAAGATGATTTGACCTCTTCAAGGAATTCAAAAAGGAAGATGTGTCATCTGTGAATGAGAAAGAAGAGAAGATGCTGGAATAGGGGAAGGTAAATCTGTAGGTTTAAGGGAGGAAGGAAATTCATGCGTTGGGCAAAGAAAGGATTATGATGATGATGCTGCTACTGTTGAGGGAATGAAGTCAAGTACTCTGGTGTGCCTATGTGAAAAAGCATTAGCTGTTGAAAGGATGGTGATGGGACTTCCATATGAGGTAATTCAGGATATGTGCTCATCTACTTGTAAAATTAGATTATTTGGGATTTATAAAGCTAATCGTCTATTAATTGGTAATGAAAATGATTCAAAGCGAATCATAGATGAACTTAAAATCAATGAATCAAAACACTTTGTTAAATTAAATGAGGCTTTAAAAGAAAATGATCATTTAAAACGAATTGTTTTGGAAAGAAATGTTGAGATTAACACTTTGACTGAAAGAGTTGCCCCTGCTTAATTTGAAACAAGCAAACTTCAGTCAAAGTTAGACAAATGGACCATATCAGGAATGAAACATGATGATCTATGTAAATCTCAACGGGGAGCTAGGATTAAAACGGGATTGGGTTATGAAAACGTAAAGGTCTATCCTCCGCCTAGTACATACTATTATTCTCATATGTTTGTTCCTCATCCTTCTAATGATTTAATCAAAACAAATACTGACAGTATGTCTGCAGGTTTAGAGGGTGTTAACTCTAAGCACGTTCGTGAAGACTACGACTTGGACCAACTAGTGGGCTTGGATGCACTAGTATTAGTACAGCCGATTGTCAGCAGTTTGTTTTAGATCACAAGCCTAGTTTAAATTCTGTTTTGTTTCTAGTTCTCCTGTAACAGACTCTGTTGTCTCATGTTCTAATGACGGTTCTATTTCATCTTTTAATTCAGTACATTTTGGTGATGTCTTTTGTTCTGGTGATGATTATGATGTAATTGTTCTTTCTACGAAGTCAATTGAGCAAATTAAAACTAATTGTTTTGAAAAATTCTTTTCTCATCCCATTCCATCTTTCACTCCATCAAATATGTGTTTATCTGATGAAAGAATTACCTCTTCGTCTGAAACTAGTACCAGTGGAACTAGTTCTACTGGTACGTCGGACGAACATTCATCTATTTTTGTAAATAATAATTCTTGTTCAAATAAACTTCGACCTCGTGGCATGTATGAGACATTTAGTGACATTGATTCTAGTGTATTTGAATGTGATGAGGAAATTATCATTGATCATATTCTTACCTCATCACATCACAGACCTATACACAAACCTCATTGTTTCAGGTGTGGTCAAGAGAACCATCTTGTCAAGAGTTGTCCTACATTGCTTCATGGTCATCCTAATAGGAACCGCTTTGGAAATAAAGTAACAAAATTGGTTAATAATTTCTTTTGCAAAAAATCTACTTCATCTAAGGATAAAATTGTTCAATCTTGGGTTCCTATTATACCTGGTTATTTGGTTCATTATTTCATTTCAGGAGTCATCCACTAAGATTATAAACAGCTGTGGCATGTAGATAGTGGTTGCTCCAAACATATGACAGGCCTGAAAGACTTGTTGACCAATTATCGGATTATTGATGGAGGATATGTTGCTTTTGCTGGTGACAAAAAGGGTGGAAAGATAATTGGGCAAGGAGAAGTTACCAATGGTTCTTAACCTTGGAAAAAGTCAACTATGTTCCTGAACTGACATTTAATCTTCTGAGTGTTTCTCAAATCTACGATAAAGACATTCCAGTCTTGTTTAAATCTGATGAATGTCTATTTTTAAAATCAGAGATTGATATTCCAGATGATTTGATTCTTATGCGTTCTCCAAGAAAACATGTCACATATCTTCTTGATATGAACTCCAGCGAGTCAAAGTCTACTACAACTTGTCTTCTTTCTAAAGCTTCAACCTTTGAGTCGCTTTTATGGCATCGTCGATTAGGACATGTTAATTTTAAGATAATAAACAAATTAGTAAAAAACAATCTCGTTAGAGGACTCCCTTCAAAAGATTTTTATGTTTACAAAAAATGTATGGCATGTGCCAAGGGCAAACAACACAAGAAACCACATAAGCCCAAACTTGAAAATAGCATAACTTGTCCTCTCGAGTTGCTACATACTGATTTGTTTGGCCAAATTAGTGTTAAATCTATTACTAAAAAATCATTTTGCCTTGTTGTAGCAGATGATTTCTCCAAATATTCATGGGTGAGATTTCTTGCACACAAAGGAAAGGTTGCTGAAGAATTGCAGAAATTAATTCTTTCTATCGAAACAATCAGCAAGAGAAAGGTTATGGGTCTGAGAAGTGACAACGGCACTGAATTCAAAAATCAGATTCTTGATTCATTATGTGCTCTTAAAGTGATTGTGAGAAAATTTAGTGCTGCAAGGACACCTCAACAGAATGGTGTAGCCGAACGAAAGAATCGCACTCTCATTGAAGCTGCATGTACAATGCTGATAGAATCTTCGATACCCATTATCTTTTGGGCTGAAGCCGTAAACTGTGCTTCATATGTTCTAAACCGAGTGTTGATTGTGAAGGACAAAATGAAGACTCCTTATGAACTTTTTCATAAGAGGAAACCTCTAATTGACTTCTTTCCGCCATTCGGTTGTTCTTGCACTCTTCTGAATACTCAATCTCAAAAGACAAAGTTTAGTTTCATGTCTGATGAGTGTTACTTTGTTGGTTACTCTTCTTCTCAAAAGGCCTATCGAGTTTATAACAAGAGAACAAGTATCGTTCAAGAGTCATTCTATGTTGATTGGTAGGAGTCTAACTCTTTTGATGTTTGATCTGAACCAACATGGTTCTTTGACTCTGATACTATGTTTAATTCTTTCAATCTTCCAGTTTTCGATAATGATGCGTCCACTTCAAATGCTCAAACCAACATTATCTCCTCCACTCCATCACCTGTCCATTCCACCTCATCAGCAAACGATGCCATTTCAGATGATGTTAGTTCATTTTCTCCATGATTGATCTGGCACCAACACCTGATTCTTCTTCACATGTCTTCCTTCATCATCTACATCTATCCCTTCACAACCTATTCCATCTGTCTCTCCCTTATCTAATCCTTCACAATCTGTGAGCAAAACTTCTCCTAACACCTTCCCTTCAGACACCGACTACAAAACTTTGAAAGATCATCCTCTTGATAATGTTATTGGATCTATCACTGATGGTGTTCGGACGCGGACTCAATCTGGTTTCATTAATATCTGTCTCTTCTCTTGCTTCATCTCTCATCCCAAAAAATGTGCATGCTGCTCTACTGGATCCATGCTGGGTGGAGTCAATGCAATTGGAACTTCAACAATTCAGAAAGCTTAAAGTTTGGACCTTGGTTGACTTGCCTCCCAACAAATGCCCAATTGGTACAAAATGGATTTTTTAGAACAAACCGGATGATCGTGGTGTGGTGGTGCGTAACAAGTCTAGACTTGTTGTGCAAGGTTTTGCTTAAGAAGAAGGGATTGACTATACTGAAGTCTTCGCTCGAGTCGCCCGTCTTGAAGCAATTAGGATTTTTCTTGCTCATGCTGCTCATAAACAGTTCAAGGTCTATTAGATGGATGTCAAAATGCGCTTTTCTCTATGGAGACATTGATGAGGAGATATATGTGTGTCAACCACCAGGTTTTGAGGATCCTGACTTTCCCGATAAAGTATTTAAGCTTGACAAGTCTCTGTATGGTCTTCATCAAGCACTTAGGATCTGGTATGAGACCCTAACACAGTATCTCTTAAACAATGGTTTCTCTCATGGTACCATCGATATGACTCTCTTCAAAAAGGAAGTGAATGGTGAAATGCTTTTTGTCCAAGTTTATGTTGACGATATTATTTTTGGATCTACCAATTCACTATGATGTTGAGAGTTTGAAGAAGTGATGCGTCAACGGTTTGAAATGAGTATGATGGGAGAAATGTGCTTCTTTCTTGGTTTACAAGTTGAACAAAAGCTAGAAGGAATTCTATTCATCAGGAGAAGTATATTAAAGAAATCTTGAAGAAATTCAAGATAGACGACGCCTCTCCTGAAATGACTCCCTTTATTGCTCAGACTTGTCTCACTCCTGATAAGAATGGGAAACCAGTTGATCCTCATCTCTATAGATGTATGATCGGTTCCCTCATGTATCTTACAGCATGTCGTCTTGATATCACTTTTGCTGTAGGATATTGTGCTTGATATCAATCGGCCCCAAAAGAGTCGTATGAGAAAGTTGTCAAGAGAATATTTCGTTATCTCAAAGGCTCATCCCGTTTAGGTCTATGGTATCCTTATGGAGGGAATTTTGATTTACATGCTTATTTTGATAGTGATTCTAATGGTTGTAGGTTAAACAGAAAATCGGTGTCCGGAGGGTGTCAATACCTGGGAAATTGTCTGGTATCATGGCAGAGCAAGAAACAGACCACTATCTCTCTTCTATAGGAGAAGCAGAATACACTGTTGCCTCTAGTTGTTGTTCCCAAGTTCTTTGGATACAACATCAAATGAATGACTATGGAATTAACTTCCTCCACACGCTGTTGTTTTACGACAACGAAGCAGCATTCTGATTGCAAAAATCCTATTCATCATTCCCGAACCAAGCACATCGAAACACGGATTCATGTCATTCGTGATGCTCAAGAAAAGGGTTTTATCGATATTATACCCATTGACACAAAAAATCAGGAGGCAGATCTTTTCATAAAAACTTTTGATAAACCCCGTTTTTATGAATTGATCTCTATACTCGGATTAATATCCTTTTAAACCTCTATTTAAAAAATAATAATAATAATAATAAATAAATAAAAATAAAAATAAAAATAATAACTATAATAATATTAATAATTATCATTATCACCTTATTAACTTTTATCTTCTAAACTAATATTTTGGGGAGCCTTACAATAATCTGGGTGTTAATATTGAAATGACGAGAAATGATTTATATCCTCTGGATATGGTATTTATATATTATATATATATATATATATATATATATATATATAATATATATATATATATATAATTTTGGGAAGCCTTACAATAATCTCGGTGTTAATATTGAAATGACGAGAAATGATTTATATCCTCTGGATATGTTAATTTTTGCATGATTGGTACTTTAAAATGAAAAATGATAGTAATTGATATTTTATCTGTTTCACATCTTATTATATAAAAAAGCACAAATAATGCTCAAACAAGCAGATTCTGTAATGATATGCTTGATAGACTCAACCTGATAAATAAAGTAAGCAGCAGTATTTTGATTTACATTAAAATATATGCTTAAGGATGTCCGGATTTACACGATCATTTTGGCCTGCATAAAAACTGAGTTCCGGCAAAAATCGGATTGAGAATTGATCTTTGTCACACCATGATACAAATCATATAAGCCCTATCCATGAGTGATGTTTGGTGTATTTATATGTCTTGTGTTTGTGCTAATCTCCTCTACTGTACGGTGGTACTGACCTGGAGTGATGATCTCCTCTGTTGTACGGTGGTACTGACCTGGAGCTCTCATCGACACATGATTAAATGGTCATCTCCTTTGTTATACGTGAGTATAGACTTTGACTCTCTCACCTATTTGCAACGAAACTACACTTTCGCTATTTGTTTCGCTAAACGAAATTGCAATTTCGCTTAACATTCTCATTATAAGCGAAGTCATTCTGATCTGAATTTCGTCTGTCAAAATTGAAACTTCGCCTGGCGAAATTGCTGTTTCGTCTGGCGAAACTATAGTTTCGCAGCATGTGAAACTATTTGCTATATATGTCCTTCTGCAAAATTATATCCTTACACTTTTGCACTTTCGTATTTTTCTCTTTCTTAGGGCTTTACCGTGACTTTTTCATTGATTTAGTGTTTTTAGGTTGTTGCTTATGTGTATTGGTGTTTATTCGGTTCGCATGTGAGTTTTGAACTCTGGACACCTTTAATCTTGTTAATAATAACACATTCTCTGTTATTTGGTTGTGCCTCTTTGGTGTCTTTGTTGTTCATCCAGTGAAACTACCGATTATCCAGCGAACTGAACGAAAGTTCTTTAGATTTCAGCGAAACTGTGAGGTTATTCTGTCCAAGCGAACCTAACAGTTTCGCTGACCAAGCTTTAGTTTCGCCGGATATGGTCATTAGCTCGTACAGTTTCACCCGGTCGAAACCACCTTTCCTGTTTAGCGAAATTGACATGTTTTAGCTCGCGAAACTACACTTTTGCCCGCCGAAATGTGTGCGAATCTATTCTTTCGGCAGCAAATTAATTTGATTTTCTTTTATTTTTTTATTTTTTTATTTAATTGTAATTTTCCTTTATTCTTTCTGAATTCCTTGAATTTTAATTCAACTTATTTGGTGTCTTTATCAGATCAATCAAATGACTAACTTAAAGTTCGATGAGCGGAATAATAATCACTGCTATTCTGGTATGATACACATCTAAGTTGTTGGGTTCAGAGACTGTATTAGATGCTTCCAAAGATCACCCATAGCCTATGCCATATCTCATTCGACCACCATTTATGATCTTCGTATCAGAGATTTTTGGAGATCAGCTGAGTACGATACATGAGGAAATTCACAAAGAATTACTGGTAAAGTCTTAGAACATGAAGTGACCATTACTTATGAGATTGTTTCTAGGATTTTAAGACTAGAATAAGATTCTTCAGACGAAATTACTATGTCAGATTCAGAGGTGTTCGAGGCATTTAGAAGCATAGGATATGAGGGGCTAGTTTTTGGGTCCCGTAAGGAGATCAAGAAGTCATTTCTGTCCAAGGAATGGAGATTTATTGCTCATGTATTCATCATGTGTCTTGATCACCATAAAGGTGGATCAGATGGACTAAACATTGATTGGGCAAAGGCGATGGTGTTGTGTTGCAAAGGGGAGAAGGCCAACATTGCCAAACTAATATTTGCATGCATGACTGAGAACGTGATGGCCTTGAAGAAGGATAAATGGCTGTTATATCCTTATTTTCTTCAAATGATTTTTGATGATCTTATACCAAATGTACCAAAACATGGAGAGGTGAAGTGGCTGGTACAAATGAACCCACGCATTTTTGCTGACTACTGTGCAATACGCCACGATTTTAGTGGAA
The DNA here is from genome assembly GCA_025506515.1 of Flaveria trinervia. Classification (NCBI taxonomy): domain Eukaryota; kingdom Viridiplantae; phylum Streptophyta; class Magnoliopsida; order Asterales; family Asteraceae; genus Flaveria; species Flaveria trinervia. Next base: position 62,014,102 of record CM046452.1, on the reverse strand, counting down.
AGATCACCCATTTTTAGGAAATATGTACCCTACAAGAGATGGAGTTATATTAGACAGGTGGATGAATCTGAGAACAAAAGAGGTGAAGAAACCAGAGCATAGCGATCTGAAGTAACCAAGAAAAGAAAGAGATATGCTAAGGAGAAAGATTATGATTTTGAGGAAGATATAAATAAAAAAGCTGAAGAGATAACATTAGAGAAGGAAAGAAGATTGAAGAAGAAAGCTGATACTGCATAAACTGAGAGGCGTACTAAACAGAGACATGAAGGATTCACTGAAAGAAGGGAGGAAAGAGGAAACCTTGATGAAAACATGATTCGCAATCTTAATACTTCTTTGGCAAACGAATTGAACATGATCAAGACTAAACTTACCAATCAAGAGATTTGAGAAAAGCAAAGAGATGAGGTGAAAGAGGGCATGAAGAAGATGCTTGTTGATCAAAACTGCCTACTGAAGAAGTTATTTGAGGAGATTGCACATCTGAAAGCTGCAGTCGGCCTGCTTGATCAACTAACTCCATCTGAGTTAGAAGATCTGATTGACACTTCAAAGTATCCATTTCTGAATGTGGGTACTTCATCCAAGGCAAGAGAGGGCACATCTGGTGTAGCAACCACTAATGCTGGAGATTGTGAAGCTAGAGCTGAGGATGTTGGAAGAGACAATGAAGAAGAAATTTTTGAGGCTGGATTTGTTTACTTGGGTCTTGATGTTGAGAAGGATTTAGTTGGAGAAGAAGTATTAAGAGAGAAGTCAGTGGAAAGAGATGTTGAAAAAGGGAAGGGGTTGATTGATGAAGAAGAGGATGATGAAATGCTCATAGATTATGATTCTGAACCTGAGTTCTATGAAGTTGACGAGAGACCATTGATCTATGTGGCAAAGATTAGGGAGGATGCTGAAGATGTGTTTTAGATGGATAGAGCCGAATGGTTTGTAAAGGAGAAGGAACCAGAAGAAATCACTCCCTATTCCAACATATGTGAGGGCTGAGTAAATAGGAGGCCGACAAGAAGATTATAAGCTGGTCCTATAATCCCGGCCTAAAATGTTCATGATAAAGAGGAGGGGAGGTAATATTAGCTACTTGCATAAGAGGAAAGCTTTTAAGTCCTTGCCTAAATGGGATCTTAGGTGTTTGGCAGCTCTACCACTTCTGAATGCACAGCGAGAGACCCACACTTCTGATGAAAGAAATACAAAACGGGCTTAATGACAACTTTTAATTGTTTGGTTACATGAAAGCAAAATGGAGAAGGTCAAAGAAAGACAAGGACCGGGAAACGGGGAAGGGACGAATTGTTCTGAGAATTAAACCGCCAAAGACAGTTAACAAGGTGAGATTATCTTCTCCCCTTCCCCAACACCTATAGGATTTCGAGAAATGTTTTATGATAATAACACTAGGAAGCTGTGATTAGGGTGAAGAATGGCAAAGAATTTAAAGTTTTTGATCCTATGGAGTCGTTCAGTTTTTGTGACGAAGATTTGTTGTGTGAAAATCACATAAAGGCTGAGGCTGGGGAAGAGACTCCGAAAGAAGCTAGTCTCTTTATGAATGTAGCCAACAAGATCAGAGGGGTGAGGGCAGAGGTTAAGAAATTAGCCGAGAGGGTAAGGGCTCAAGATGACCTTAACATGGATATTCAAGATTTGGCCAAGCTGTTTGAGAGGACTAGTGCTCATCCCGATGGAGCTAGTGATGCAGGATAAAACCATAAAGAATCATGTGTTGAAGCTTCAGAGGGAGCTGTTGCAAGAGATGCTGAAGATTAACCTAAAGTAACAAAGGTCACTGGTGCTGAAGAGATTAATCAAGCCGAGTGAAGATGGTGAGTTCCAACCTAGGGGAGTATTGAAGATCATGTATAGGTTGGACTCACCTTTAGTTTAGTTTGTTTACTTTTCTTGTAATAGGTCTTTTTTTAGTTTCCTTTTTATGTACTTAGATTGATGTTTTTTGGCAGTCGAGCAAAATTGTGAGCGAAACTATAAGTTCGCTCACAGTTAGCTGTTTTGTTTGCCTGGCGAATTTACTGTTCGCCTGGCAAAACTATAGTTTCGGCAGTGCAGTTCGCTGACAGTGAAACTGTCTGCGAAACTATAAACTGCTATATATGGTTTTGTTTCTTCTCATTGTAGTAAGCTTGCAAAACCCTAATCGATTATCATTGTTGCAAGTTACCATTTCAAAGCAGTTAATACACAGAATTATCCTTGTGCTTTATGTTATTGATTGTCATTGATCATTGTCTTATTATGAATGAGTTCTTATTGTGTTTAATCCCCTTTGTTATTTTTGTTTAGTATATTTATTGATATTGAATGATTTTTAATATCATTGCACCGTAATACGATCACGTGGACCAACAACCCCTTCAGTCGCATGGCCTTCCAGGCGACTGAACATCATGCGAATGGATACTATGCGAACGAACACCCATGCGAATGGACCTAATGCGGATGGAACTAGGCGTATGTACCTCAGTCGCATGACTCCCCATGCGAATGACCCTCACTCGCACGACTGGCATGCGTATGGGCTCCAGTCGCATGACTCACATGCGAATGAACCTCAATCGCACGACTGGCATGCTTATGGACCTTAGTCGCATTCCTTTCGGCCGTATGGCCTCCAGTCGCATGCCATTCGGTCGCATAGCCCTAACTGATGCAGAATGCAGTTCATCACGAACTCAATCTACCATTTTCGACCTCCAAGCTCTTCCAGACCTCTTCTAAGCCCAAATAAACCATCCTAAACCTTAAGAATGCATACCACAACCCCATCCAAGCACACACAAGCCCGAAATCAAACACCACTCACATTACACACAAACACATACACACTGGTCAAACACACACATTTCAAAAACGGGTTTCACTATGTGTTCTAGCCCCAAATCAGTTGAAAACGTGTAAAAGAGGGGTCCTAGAACTCACACAAACAATACCAACAAGTAGAGCTTCGATTCACCCGCTACACTTCAACTTTCACGCTCGAATCCACACGAACCAAGCTTGAAACCCCTTTTCTCTCCCTTTTCTCCTTCTCTCCTCTCTTTGGCTAAGTTTTTGCAAGTGTGGGGAGGGTGTGGGCTGCCCTCCCCTCTTATTCCTCTACTCATCCAATCTTTCTCCCGTTTTGACAAGTTTGGTCCCCCGACTTTGGACTTTATTTCTTTTTCTTCTTTCGTCGGTGTCAAAGAAAATATCTGGGGTGTTACAAGTCCACCCCCTTATATAGGTTTCGTCCCTGAAACCTGTTATTCCTCGAACAAACGTGGGTAATGATGCCTCATTTCTTCTTTAGTCTCTCACGTAGACTCGGATCCTTTCATGTGCTTCCACTGTACACGCACAAGAGGAACCACTTTATTCATGAGTCTCTTCTCTTTTCGATCGATGATTGCCACTAGCTGCTCCACATAATTGAGCCATTCATCCACTTCGATATCCTCGAGTGGAACAATCATATCTTCATCCGCTAAACACTTCCTCAGATGAGATACATGGAATGTAGGGTGAATTCCATTTAACTCATCTAGTAATCTAGTCTATAGGCCACCTCTCCTACTCGAGCAAGGATTCGGAAAGGCCATATATACATTGGGTTCAACTTGCATCGCTTTCTAAATCGGATGATCCCCTTCCAAGGTGAGACCTTCAACATAACCCAGTCACCCACCTTAAACTCAATCGTCTGCATCGTTTATCAGCATACGACTTTTGTCTATCTTTGCTGCCTTCATGAAGGCCTTGATCTTTTCAAGTTTCTCAGTCATAGCCTCGATCACCTCGGCGCTCCCTAACTCCTTCTGACCAATATCACCCCAACACACGGGTGTTCGGCATCTCTACCGTATAGCATCTCATAAGGGGGTATACCAATGCTGGCATGATAGTTGTTGTTATATGAGAACTCAGCTAATGGTAGGTGGTCATCCTAACTTCCTCTAAAATCGATAACACATGCCCGAAGCATGTCCTCCAATGTCTGAATGGTCCTCTCTGACTGACCATCAGTCTGGGGATGATAAGTCGTGTTGATGTGTAACCTCGTCCCTATAGCGTCGTGGAATTTCTTCCAGAATTTGGATGTAAACCGGGTGTCACAATCAGACACAATAGACACCGGCACACCATGACGAGTTACAATTTCTTTGATGAACAGATCAGCCAACCTCTCAGATGAATATGTCTCGCGGATTGGTAGGAAGTAAGCAATCTTCGCCAGATGGTCAACAATCACCTATATGGCATCATACCCTTTCAGAGTACACGGAAACTTCGTAATGAAATACATGGTTATGTGTTCCCACTTCCATTCCGGTATGTCCAAAGGTTGAATCTTTCCATACGGTTTTTGATGCTCAGCCTTCATTTGTAGACAAGTAAGGCATTTACTCACATACTCCACTACGTCGTGCTTCATACCCGGCCACCAATAATCTTTCTTCATGTCTTAATACATCTTTGTGGCACCTGAATGAATTGAGTATCGAGTCTTGTGAGCTTCGTTCATAATCTTCATGCGTAGATCCCCAAAACGAGGAATCCACATCCATCCAAATTGGGTCCTAACACCAAGTGTGTTTTCACCCAATTCCCAAACCAGACCTCTCATTCTTTCCGAGTTAAGATGATCTTCCTTCAATGCCTTATCTTGAAACTCTTTAACTTGTTTCATTACGTCCGAGCTCATGTTAGCTCATACGCTTTCACCCGAACGGCTCAGGCCTCTCTTTCCGACTAAGGGCATCCGCCACCACGTTGCTTTGCCAGGTGGTAATGGATCTCAGTATAATACTTTATAAGCTCCAACCATCGTCTCTCTCTCTCTCAGTTCAGGTCCTTCTTCTCAAAGAAGTACTTCAAGCTCTTGTGGTCAGTGAATATGGGCACTTCGTCCCATACAAATAGTGCCTCAAAATCTTTAGCGCAAAGACCACTGTTTGCTAGCTCCAAGTCATGAGTAGGGTAGTTGACCTCACAACCTCAACTGTTGGAGCATAGGCTATAACTTTTCCCTCTACATTAACACATACCCCAACCTAGAGTAGGAAGCATCATAATAAACACAGATCTTCACTCCATCAGGTAATGACAGAACAGGCGCTTGAGCAATCTCGCCTTCAATCTTCGAGCCTTTCTTGAGCTTGACCCCATACAAACTTCAAGTCTTTCTGGGTCAACTTAGTTTGTGGAGAAGTGATCTTAGAGAAGTTCTGGATTATCTTCTGTAGTAACCAACAGACCCAAGAAATACGAATCTCGGATAGCATCTTTGGAGACTTCCATTGCATCACCGCCTCCATTTGTCGGGTCCACCTTTCCCATCAGGATTCACCACATGACCCAAGAATTGAACCTCACACAACTAGAACACGCAGTTAGAGAACTTGGCGTACAACTTCTCCTTTCTCAAGTCTCCACAACCTTCGAATGATGGACCGTGTTAGGATCAGTGATCTACATTTGATTGATTAGAGAGTATAGCAGCGGAATTCTAACAATGAATTAGCCAATTCACAAGAACGAAAAGATATTCAATGAAGAACACAGCGGTTATAGATAGAGAGAATTCTACAGTAAATATCATTCAATATTCGCTTTCGTGGTAACGGAATGTCACACTTGCAATAGGTCAACACCTCTTATATAAGAGATGTGACGTCTGCTGATGTCACTTGATAGTGACATCTAACCGAGTTATTCCAACTAAAACACACTACTGAAGATGTCAAAACAGCTGACATCTTCTTACAAAAATACTAAGTGTTATCAGTTACTACAACTACTGAAAAAATAAAACTACTGACACTACAACGACTGAAGAACAAGCTCTTCAGTCGTTTTACAAAAATACTGAAAGTAAAAACATAAAACTACTGATCTCAAACTAGAAGAAGTACTCTTTAGCTGTTGTGACAAACTACTGAAACTTCAGTACTTGGTCTTCAGACTTGAACTTCAGACGTTTCATCAACTGATGACTTCAGTAGATGTCATCAGCTTATGTCTTCAGTCTTTGTCTTCAGACTTTGTACACCAGTTGTTATCTTCAGCACTTGTAGACTCTTCAACTGTTGTACTTCAGAACTTTGGTCTTTAGCTTCAGCACTTGTGGTCTTCAGCTGTTGAGCTTCAGCACTTTAGTCTTCAGCTGTTGAAGTCTTCAGTACTTGATC